>CM026387.1:39983950-40096484 GCA_014843695.1 Archivesica marissinica
ACCACGGACGCCAATATTGAAACATACGAGTTATTTGTATATGCTAACATTAAAAGCTAGTACACACATACTGATTTTATATCAAGTTAATATTCACAAAGTGCGCATCGTGACCTAGGCACCACTCTCAGTAGCAACTCGACACAGACTCGGTATCTCTTGTTGCAGTTTGAGCCCTGCTTGTGGGGGTGGACAACCCGGGGATGTCTTTATATCACGAAGTACATTGAACAAGATGGCTGCTGGCGGTTTCTGCTACTGGATATGGCACATGTAGCGGATGTGGCGCCTAAAAAGGACTCATTCGAAAGAAGCAACATGACTTGTCACCATGCGAAGGAAGAAGATGCCCCCTACTCCTGATGTCACCATGCGAAGGGAGAAGATGCCCCCTACTCCTGGTGTCACCATGCGAAGGGAGAAGATGCCCCCTACTCCTGGTGTCACCATGCGAAGGGAGAAGATGCCCCCTACTCCTGATGTCACCATGCGAAGGGAGAAGATGCCCCCTACTCCTGATGTCACCATGCGAAGGGAGAAGATGCCCCCTACTCCTGATGTCACCATGCGAAGGGAGAAGATGCCCCCTACTCCTGGTGTCACCATGCGAAGGGAGAAGATGCCCCTACTCCTGGTGTCACCATGCGAAGGGAGAAGATGCCCCCTACTCCTGATGTCACCATGCGAAGGGAGAAGATGCCCCCTACTCCTGATGTCACCATGCGAAGGGAGAAGATGCCCCCTACTCCTGATGTCACCATGCGAAGGGAGAAGATGCCCCCTACTCCTGATGTCACCATGCGAAGGGAGAAGATGCCCCCTACTCCTGATGTCGCCATGCGAAGGAAGAAGATGCCCCCTACTCCTGATGTTACCATAAGCATCTTAGATCAGACATAATCTGCTTCGAGGATTCACTCGCCCATATGCCTCGGTTGTGGCGAGTATTACTAAACTCATACAGCAGACACGGATTCAATATTCATTTGACATACATATCACATGTACGTACAACTCTGTCTACTGTAAATCTGTGACTCCAGAATGAATAGGATGTTCAACCCTGGTTGGTCTGATATATGTTGGCGCTCTATAGAACCCAGCTCAATAACACTCACATGTATTACATACGGATCTGTAGTGGTTAAGACGTTGGACTGGTAATCCCGGGATCGCAGGTTCGATCCCCCGTCTGACCCTAATAAAATTCAGATGGGACTTTAAACCGATGTTTCGTGTCGGTGCTGCACACCGTGCACGTCAAAGAACCAGAGGAGACTCTGGAATGGGTCTCTGTCTGTATCATTGCACTATCCTCCAAATATCTAAAATGACTAATCTCTTCAGGAGGCATTGCTCATATTGGCAACCGGTAACGACGATAAATAAGCGTAAAACACATACATGGCTTGCACCCCCCCCCCGAAAAGTATACACGTACATGTAGTTACAGTCGAAGGGCAAGCTGAAGAGCGGTATTCAGTAAGTGATCGAGTGTGTCTACCTAGTACAATGTCCTCCCTATGGTGTTCACATTTCTTATTTCAGTCATAATCTCTGTGAAATATGAGTGTCACATTTCGCAGTTCACATGGTGGTCCAGTGTGTGTCAGGTTGTAATATTTATATTGCCGTATTCCTGCTGTAAGCTAAACCAAACACTACATCTGTATATTGAACATTGGCGTTTATGATTTGTTATTTTTCTGCCAGCTTATACCCTCCCACGCAGCCACTAGCATTTCGCTATAAGGTAGTATATACACATTTATTTTAGCTCGATTGCGAAACACGTTCTTATATATTATATTAATCTCTCTCGAGATCTCACTCCTGATGGAATCCTTCGCTACGTGGTAGAGGCAGTGTGGAATTTAAATGCCTTGCCTAAGGGCACAATTGTAACGGCTACAGTTGGACGCGAACTCGGGGAATTTCGCATCTGAAGCGAAATCTCTGTCACTACGCTATCACGACTTCCACTGCGAAAAGGTTGATACAATGAAACACGATATTGGATTGAAATTAGTGTAGATGTATCGCTGACACCCGTGACGGATCAATGACCTATGACCCTACTTGGAAGTCGTGGAAGTCGTGATAGCGCCGTGGATGCGCGTTCGCTTCAGGTGCGAAAGATCCGAGTTCGAGTCCTGCTGGAGCCGTTACGTTTATGCCTTTAGGCAAGGCATTTAAATTCCACGTTGCCTCTTCTCTCTCCCTCGTGGCGATGGATTCCACCAGGAATGAGGTCTCGAGAGTGAATAATATAAGTTGAAAGAACTTGTTTCGCAATCGAGCTAAGCTAAATTTGTATAAACTAATCTTCGGTGCTCAGAATACGTGCAGGATTTAGGATTGCAAAATAAAAAAAACTTGACGCATTCCACTCTGTAAGTCTGGTAGCTAATCATACCGTTTTGTTGAACCGATGTGTAGCCAAATTTCAATTAACAATCATAACATCAAGAATGCAAAGATTTGGCTGGCAATCTCTCAATCTGATGTGCAGATCAAGTTGTTTCTATGCATAATCACTCTAAGTATGACACTTGGAATGAGTATGGAGATTTATATATACTTTCTCTGTTGTATCAATTAAATCATGATTTTGCGTTTCCGGTGAATGAAATGGTTGGAATTAAATTCTGGATATTTTTTGTGTCTGTTTGAATATGCGCGTGTGCGTGTGTGTCGTTCTAACTTACCTGGTGGCTTTCGTGTTATTATGTATGTAAATGTATACTATACACGTGCGTTTGGATGAGCACCACGCACGCACGTACGTACGCACGCACGCACGCACACATATATATAAATATATAGAAAGATACATTTTCATTAGGTTCGATCCCCCATCTGACCCTAATAAAAGTAACAATCTTTCAGATGGGACTTTAAACTTTGATGTACACCGTGCACGTTAACGAACCAGATAAGATTCTGGAATTGGTCTATGTCTGTATCATTGCACTATCCTCCAAACATCTAAAATGACGAGGCGTCGTTCATATGGGCAACCGGTAGCGACGATAAATAAACGTAAAACACACACACTAGCGAACACAGTATAAAATATACCGTGATGCCAGTAAATGATTAATTACATTTTAGTCAGGCGTGAATGATTCGCCCAGATGCACGAACAGTTCCCAACATATTTTAGATTTGGGATTTCAGTCTCATCAATGTACAGCATATAACAAATACAAAATATATAGTTTACATATTTAAATAAGTATATTGTCACTCAGTGCAGAGTTACAAGAGAATATGTATCTATACATCTATTATCTGTAATGTATTATAATATGTAGGTATGTATATATTTGTGTATGTCTTTGCCATAGTTTATACTTATGTAAATGGCCAAAGGCAATAATGTATTGCTGATAATACCAATAAACTTGAAATTGAAAATTGAAATATTGAAATTTGTAATATATTGCACTACGATAGTTATATACATGTGATGACTTCATGTAAGAGATAAAGCTGAATAGCAGCCTTAATTGAAATTTAAAATCTTAGTTTAAACATTATTTATTTTACAACGATTGTGAAGCAAGTTTTAACAACTTATATTAATCACTCTCGTTGGCGCGGATGAAAGCGTAAATGTGGTCATTCGTGTGGGAGGAAACCGGAGTACCCGGAGAAAACCCACCTGTCCGATCTGGCGACCACCGTACCATCTCACATACTTCCCGGTCCTAAGATCGAACCCGGGTTGCATTGATGAGAAGCGAGCGCGCTAACCACTGCGCTAATCGGACAGCCCAATTTAAAGACTTATTAACTTATGAAATGGAAGGAACGATACTGAAGGCAAAATAGGCACTACTGCGCAAACTAAAATATATTTTAAAAGATCAAATACCAATTCCAATCAGATTGGGATTAGCCTAAGTAGAGAATGCTTTTCAGGTGTAATACATATAAAGACGACATATAAAACACTGACTATGTCTGTATTGTTGAATAGATAAGACGATTGATGTAACGACGACTGGAATGTCTTCAATAACAGATATGATAATTTTATGTTTGAAGTTTATTGTCATTATCAGCAATACATTGCCTTAGGCCATTTACACAAGCATAAACTATGGTAAAATACTAGTCTGGGTGCCAGTCTGTCGATTTTTCACTTTTTAACTTCCGGCAAAGTGTTGATATGATCAGAAACTCAATACGGCCCAATTAATAGTCTCGGTGTTAAAATATATTTATTTGACTGATCAGGCAAAGTATATCGACGCCTGTTCCCAGGCAAGCAAAAGACATACACAAATACATACTTACACATTGTAAGGAACAGTGATATTATCTAGGGTATTTTTCCTTGGCAACATAGATTCCTTGATATATTTCTACATCCTTATCAATTCCATTGTATTCTTAGATTACATGACATTATTGAATTTCTGTACACACAGCCAACATATGTTACCAAGGTATTTAATTATTAAACTTCTGTATCTGGTACAACATAGTAAAAAGTGATACTCCGATTCAAACGTCATCTGGTTACATAGTTTACATAAACGATTTTCTCTTTCTATAACACTATATCTACAATAATAGTATTGTTTATAACAAAATAGCTGCCGATACATACCTAAGTTTGAAACATCCTCATGACCCTATGCATGTATAATTATATACCTGGATCGTTCATAAGAATGTACCCGAAGTACTTACATATACCTGAAGTACTTACATATACCTGAAGTACTTGCATGTTCCCGAAGTACTTACATATACCTGAAGTACTTGCATGTACCCGAAGTACTTACATATACCTGAAGTACTTACATATACCTGAAGTACTTACATATACCTGAATTACTTACATATACCTGAAGTACTTGCATGTACCCGAAGTACTTACATATACCTGAAGTACTTACATATACCTGAAGTACTTGCATGTACCCGAAGTACTTACATATACCTGAAGTACTTACATATACCTGAAGTACTTGCATATACCTGAAGTACTTACATATACCTGAAGTACTTACATATACCTGAAGTACTTACATATACCTTACATATACCTGAAGTACTTACATATACCTGAAGTACTTACATATACCTGAAGTACTTACATATACCTGAAGTACTTACATATACCTGAAGTACTTACATATACCTGAAGTACTTACATATACCTGAAGTACTTACATATACCTGAAGTACTTGCATGTACCCGAAGTACTTACATATACCTGAAGTACTTACATATACCTGAAGTACTTGCATGTACCCGAAGTACTTACATATACCTGAAGTACTTGCATGTACCCGAAGTACTTACGTATACCTGAAGTACTTACATATACCTGAAGTACTTGCATGTACCCGAAGTACTTACATATACCTGAAGTACTTGCATGTACCCGAAGTACTTACATATACCTGAAGTACTTACATATACCTGAAGTACTTACATATACCTGAAGTACTTACATATACCTGAAGTACTTACATATACCTGAAGTACTTACATGTACCTGAAGTACTTATATGTACCTGAAGTACTTACATATACCTGAAGTACTTACATATACCTGAAGTACTTACATATACCTGAAGTACTTGCATGTACCCGAAGTACTTACATATACCTGAAGTACTTACATATACCTGAAGTACTTACATATACCTGAAGTACTTACATATACCTGAAGTACTTGCATGTACCTGAAGTACTTACATATACCTGAAGTACTTACATATACCTGAAGTACTTACATATACCTGAAGTACTTGCATGTACCCGAAGTACTTACATATACCTGAAGTACTTACATATACCTGAAGTACTTACATATACCTGAAGTACTTACATATACCTGAAGTACTTGCATGTACCCGAAGTACTTATATGTACCTGAAGTACTTACATGTACCTGAAGTACTTATATGTACCTGAAGTACTTACATATACCTGAAGTACTTACATATACCTGAAGTACTTACATATACCTGAAGTACTTGCATGTACCCGAAGTACTTATATGTACCTGAAGTACTTACATATACCTGACGTACTTACATATACCTGAAGTACTTACATATACCTGAAGTACTTACATATACCTGAAGTACTTGCATATACCTGAAGTACTTACATATACCTGAAGTACTTACATATGCCTGAAGTACTTACATATACCTGAAGTACTTACATATACCTGAAGTACTTACATATACCTGAACACGACATAAACAGGGATCGTTACATTCCCCAAACATGTGGACATTATTTCCATCATATACCCGAATTCGACACATGAAAATGTGCCTGTTACTACGTTACAGGGTCACTGACTCACTGCCACTAAATTACATACAGTCGACACATCAGCCCCACTATATACACGATTTCAACAAATCCAGGACGAGAAACTGTACAGTTTAAGTCTTAACAAAGCATTCTTCTTCCTCTTCTTCATTAAATGCGTCCCTTCAAAAGTAAGTTGGTCACAATCGTGAGAAAGTATATGTGGCTACATACCTAAATTCGACACAGCCATGAGCAGGTGCTGTCCAATTAACCTTGATCTTGTTCTTCTTGTCCATGTAATGATGGGTAATTACCACGCTATCACAATCAGATTCCTTCTTCACGTGGTCATTAGGTACCTAATGATAAACAAAAGTAATATATATATATATATATATATGTATATATTGTGTCCGTATGATGGACCACTACAGACGGATCTGTAGTCCAGTGGTAACACGCTGGACTGATAATCCAGGAATCGCAGGTTCGATCCCCCGTCATAAGGAAATTAACAGTCTTTCAGATGGGACGTTAAACCGAGGTCTCCTGGCAGTGCTTTACACCGTGCACGTAAAAGAACCAGAGGAGATTCTGGAATGCGCCTCTGTCTGTATCATTGCACTATCCTCCAAATATCTAAAATGACTAATCTCTTCAGGAGGCGTCGCTCATATGGGCAACGGGTAGCGACGATAAATAAACGTAAAAACAAAACACCACATGATGGAACAAGCGCAGATATATACGGAACGCCATAACCAATGGTATGTATGTATATATAACGAATTGATATATATCTCTATATATAGATATACAATTAGTCGGTTGATAGTAAATTTAATTTGCTAATATTATTATGGTTGGGCGGGGGTCGAACTCGCGAATTAACAGGATTAGATACCAATGTGCATACCGTGTCAACATGGTGAATTGACTAAGCTACATAAGGAAGTAACTTATCCACAGAACCAAATCACAATTTATATACTCGCGACCATTGGAGTTACAATTCAAAGTGTTAACCGCTGAACATTGAACCTTTCCAGAAATCAATTGCTACACGGAATAACGTGAGTACATAACGAAGTATTGTATATACGTAACGTATTGACTGCACTACATAACGACGTATTGTATTTACGTAACGTATTGACTGCACTACATAGCGACGTATTGTATTTACGTAACGTATTGAATGCACAACATAGCGAAGTAGGGTATATACGTAACGTAATGACTGCACTACATAGCGAAGTATTGTATTTACGTAACGTATTGACTGCACTACATAGCGAAGTATTGTATTTACGTAACGTATTGACTGCACTACATAGCGACGTATTGTATTTACGTAACGTATTGACTGCACTACATAGCGAAGTAGGGTATATACGTAACGTATTGATTGCACTACATAGCGAAGTATTGTATTTCCGTAACGTATTGACTGCACTACATAACGAAGTAGGGTATATACGTAACGTAATGACTGCATTACATAGCGAAGTATTGTGTTTACGTAACGTATTGACTGCACTACATAACGAAGTATTGTATTTACGTAACGTATTGACTGCACTACATAACGACGTATTGTATATACGTAACGTAATGACTGCACTACATAGCGAAGTATTGTATATACGTAACGTATTGACTGCACTACATAACGAAGTATTGTATATACGTAACGTATTGACTGCACTACATACCGCAGTATTGTATATACGTAACGTAATGACTGCACTACATAAAGCAGTATTGTATATACGTAACGTATTGACTGCACTACATAACGCAGTATTGTATATACGTAACGTACTGACTGCACTACATAGCGAAGTATTGTATATACGTAACGTATTGACTGCACTACATAACGAAGTAGTGTATATACGTAACGTAATGACTGCATTACATAACGCAGTATTGTATATACGTAACGTATTGACTGCATTACATAACGAAGTATTGTATTTACGTAACGTATTGACTGCACTACATAACGAAGTATTGTATATACGTAACGTATTGACTGCACTACATAACGAAGTAGTGTATATACGTAACGTATTGACTGCACTACATAACGAAGTATTGTATATACGTAACGTATTGATTGCACTACATAACGAAGTAGTGTATATACGTAACGCATTGTCTGCACTATATAGCGAAGCGTTATATATACGTAACGTATTGACTGCATTACATAACGCAGTATTGTATATACGTAACGTAATGACTGTACTAAATAACGAAGTAGTGTATATACGTAACGTATTGACTACACTAAATAACGAAGTAGTGTATATACGTAACGTATTGACTGCACTACATAGCGAAGTATCACACTGTATAAATATGTCACTATTTACTTCAAGCATGTTCAGTTCATAGTCTACTCACATCAAACGTTCCCGTTGACTTCGTTTCATTAACATCGTCTTCTGGGACCGCAACCAGCATAACACCGCGTAGACCAGCATTTGTGTCCTTGTCTGTGTTCTTTATCACCACTGAAAACAACGACATGCAGATTTAAATGGACATGTTAACAACACTGAGTACTGGAACCATTACTAACTGCCATGTAGGCGTTACTGGCCATCCTTAAATCGCCAGGAACACTGGTGCGGGCCGTTTACTAATGTTGGCAAAACTTATGGCCCAAACCTTTTGTTTTATTAATTTACATGTAGCATAGTTTTATATATTGTATTTATAGCTGTTGTATTATACATATGCATACGTATACAATGATAAATGCAATACAATATTGTTAATCAAAGGAACACTACAAATGCTGCTACCATTGCGTTTTCAAATAGGCCTGTAACAAATGGTACTAATCAAATATTGCATTGACATCCACTCGTCTCCCTACAGCAAGGGCGGTCCAATCAATCTACTCTTAGGCTGGAGTGCACAGTTTTGAACCACGCATTCGAATATGCCCATGGGCCAAATTCTCCAAAAATAGGTACAATAGACATTTGGATATACATGTGTGATGTTCATATCAGTAAATTGTTCATATGTTAGCTTCTGGATGCTGAAAATGGATGTTTACAAACTATTCTGCGAGGCAATTTTTGATCTGGAAATGCGAAACTAAGCGGATAGCTTCGGGCAGCCAATTTGCACTTGTGAATTCAAATAGGGTAAGATAATTGCGAATAGCGAAAACAAATAGGCAGTCGACCACCTATTTGCACGATTTATTTCAAAAGTTAAGTAACTAAAGAAGCAAACACTGTTGCAATCAAACTGTTTCCGTTGACCATATTTGTTGTGAATAATTGACCAAGTTTGTAAAATTTGCCTCGGATTATCACATATTTTCGTGGTCCAAACATGAAACGATGTATATACATTTGAATTGTTTTTGTATCCTGTTTTTTTGAAGCTGTGGTCTATGTAGAAAGAAATGACTGTTTTCTGTATTTCAGATCTGCCCGCAGGAAAATTTGGCAGATAATTTATCTGTACGATTGTCCGCGAAGTGAAATATACTAGAGGACACAGAAGACGCACACCTACATTATATACTAGAGGACATAGAAAACGCACACCTACGTTATATACTAGAGGACATAGAAAACGCACACCTACATTATATGAGTATTATTACATGAAAACGAAATACGAAGGATTCCATCAAAGATATATATCACATCTTTATTACAAAACACAAACTGAACAACTAAATATATTTCAAAATGTTTAAAACTATGTATTTATATAGTTATTGTTTTTCATGTAAAAACACACTAATCCGAAGTGTGCGTTTTCTATGTCCTCTAGTATAACTTTGCAATGCCGCCTTATACTAATACCCAGTTCAGACATGCATTGCGAGTAAACAGCTTGACACTACATTGCCTTCTATCATGCTGGAACACTGTCATTATTCAAAATGATTATATGCATTTCCTATCAGACACCAACCAACTCTGCATGAGCACCAACTTTAAACTACCAACACGTTCATTTTTAAGCTTTTCAGTTCAAGTACCCGGATTCGTAAAGAACGACGTATTTAATGTAACCGAATATTCGTTGCGCGCACCATCGGCATTCTAATGCACTCTATTCAATCGTGATTGAAAGATATTCTCTAAAACTGCAAATTATGTTATTTGAATTTTGACATTCTTTGGCTAATTTTCTGAATACAAAGGTAAACTTGTGTTTTTCAGCACACATTTTCTACAGTCTTCCAATTGTGAGACATCTCGTTATGTTTGCTCTGTGTATACATCTATGCAAAAAATGAAGTTTACTTTTTCTAATGTGATACGCTACACAATTCGTTTCTCGTTTGGATAATTCAAGATCTAAAAGACGCTCATACAATTATTTTGATTGAACAAAATATTTACAATGGAACTCAAACAATCTACACAATTTGCTACGTACACGTTCTAAACCAACGTAGGCGTGTACCAGTCGAAGGTGGTCGCGTACAACATGGACACGATAGTATACATGTAAGGTGGTCGCGTACAACATGCACACGATAGTATACATGTAAGGTGGTCGCGTACAACATGGACACGATAGTATACATGTAAGGTGGTCGCGTACAACATGCACACGATAGTATACATGTAAGGTGGTCGCGTACAACATGCACACGATAGTATACATGTAAGGTGGTCGCGTACAACATGGACACGATAGTATACATGTAAGGTGGTCGCGTACAACATGCACACGATAGTATACATGTAAGGTGGTCGCGTACAACATGCACACGATAGTATACATGTAAGGTGGTCGCGTACAACATGGACACGATAGTATACATGTAAGGTGGTCGCGTACAACATGCACACGATAGTATACATGTAAGGTGGTCGCGTACAACATGCACACGATAGTATACATGTAAGGTGGTCGCGTACAACATGGACACGATAGTATACATGTAAGGTGGTCGCGTACAACATGCACACGATAGTATACATGTAAGGTGGTCGCGTACAACATGCACACGATAGTATACATGTAAGGTGGTCGCGTACAACATGGACACGATAGTATACATGTAAGGTGGTCGCGTACAACATGCACACGATAGTATACATGTAAGGTGGTCGCGTACAACATGCACACGGTAGTATGCATGTAATGCTATCCGAGATACATGCATAATTGCATGTATTGAGAAAAATGTAAATTCATGTTTAATGTGTTAATGCAAATAGGCGATGCTATAGGGAATACTTTATCATAGAGTTCAGCACCTAAGTGCACGACAATTGCCGTGCATTAATTGAAGCTATTGATATTTATTTCGGCTGCTTGTATCACATATGTTTTTACACTTACTGTATTGTTCGTGTGTCGATTACAATTATCGCAGATCACAGGTTTATTCCCTACATCACAGTTGCTTTAATTGCATTTACGTCGGATTGCACCTTGTAGCCGGCAGATCAAAGTGCTAATAATGCCAGTGTGGGAAGCTTCATCCAGGCGTATCAATGCATAGCCTCGCAAATACTGCATGCTTTATAACACAAATCATTCTAATGTGATCTGTTTAGTTGCAGAGTAATTTTAACCTAGTTGTTGCATAACCTAGCACAACCTAGCCTAAAATTGTTGTAGCATAATCTAGCACAACCTTGCATAAAATTGCTGTAGCATAATCTAGCACAACCTAGCATAACAGTGTTGTTGCATAACCTAGCACAACCTAGCATAAAAGTGTTGTAGCATAATCTAGCACAACCTAGCATAAAATTGTTGTAGCATAATCTAGCACAACCTAGCATAAAATTGTTGTAGCATAATCTAGCACAACCTAGCATAAAATTGTTGTAGCATAATCTAGCACAACCTAGCATAAAATGGTTGTAGCATAACCTAGTTGTAGAAAAACCTAGTATGCGTATAGTCTAGCATACCCTAGCACAACTTGGCTGTAACACAACGTAGCATAACCTTGTTATATGACAACCTAACGTAGCCTAGCGTGAACCAAGCGCAAGGTCAAAGTACATAATATGCATTAATACCCCAAATCTACATGTTGGTGTGTCATAAATGGTAGATAATTATCCTGATGTAATGTGTTACTAACAGACATCATCTAAATGTTGATGTGTCATAAATGATAGATAATTATCCTGATGTAATGTGTTACTAACAGACACCATCTACATGTTGGTGTGTCATAAATGGTAGATAATTATTCTGATGTAATGTGTTACTAACAGACACCATCTACATGTTGGTGTGTCATAAATGGTAGATTATTATCCTGATGTAATGTGTTACTAATAGACACCATCTAAATGTTGATGTGTCATAAATGGTAGAGAGGCATAACAGTAAACGACATAGGGTCTGGGTAGGACACATACATTCCAAGCTTTGTTTTTTTATATTTTCAGATAACTAAATATATATCATTGCCCCTGAAAGTCCAAACTATTTCGTCGGCTTTACACCAATATCATAACAGGAAATGTAACATTATGTTCACTGTATATAATATATGCGAGACGCGAATGAAGTGTTCTTGAATAGATCGTATCGTTTTTATTTGTAGCTAATTCGATCTGCGATGCAACGATTGCAAGATTCATAGTTTTGATAAATAATGAATGTGTTTTATCGTTGATGTAGATTCTTGGGATAGTTGGTCTTGAACTCGAGAACGTACACAGTCCCCGTGAACTAGTGGTTAAGGTGTCCGCCTACGGAGCGGGAGGTCGAAGGTTCGAACCTCGTCATGGGTTATTTCTGATATGGCCGGTTGGTTTGTCGTTAAATAAATGCTACCGATTTCATGGCGCCTAGCCTAGAAATATATGGTTCGGGAAGTACTGATGTTCATAAGAGGTGTTCCATTAGTCAGAAATGGCTGGCCCTTTTAATAGGGATGACACTATAATAAACAAACACTTTACTTTTTTACATTGACTCAAAACAGAATTAATAGCATCTAACTTCCAACAATATGTACACTACATAAACTATCACCAAGTAGTGGGTCCTCTGTGGTATAATGGACACCGTGTCCGCATCAAATTCGAGAGGTTGTGCTCGAGCCCGGCCAGAACCCCATGGCTGAGTCCGTCGTCAAGACACTTAAATCCACAATGCCTCATCCTTATATTTCATATGATGGGTGCCAGCATGTGATATCGATAAGTGTTCGAACTAATGTTGTAAAAACTTGTTTCGCAATCGAGCTAAAATAACTGTGTATAAACTACAATCTACATCCGCTATGTCAAAGTCGGTTATGTCGAATTCTACGGTTATCTCGAAGTCGGATAAAAGTACCGTTTCAGACACTATCATTTTACATATAACTGGCTCTGTTTATATTGAATTTCGTTAAGTCAAGCTTCGGTTATGTCGAATTCTACGGTTATCTCGAAGTCGGATAAAAGTACCGTTTCAGACACTATCATTTTACATATAACTGACTCTGTTTATATTGAATTTCGTTAAGTCAAGCTTCGGTTATGTCGAATTCTACGGTTATCTCGAAGTCGGATAAAGTACCGTTTCAGACACTATCATTTTACATATAACTGGCTCTGTTTATATTGAATTTCGTTAAGTCAAGCTTCGGTTATGTCGAAGTATTTTGTTTGGTCCGACGGAATTCGACATAACGGATACGTGTAGACTGTACTACAAACATTCAATTCCATCACATGAAGTTCGTGGAAGGCATGAATCAATCCAACCCTATGTAATATACTCCTTGCTGTATCACACAGTAGAAATAGTAACAACAACAGTAACAGTATCACATTGCTCAAAAGACATACCTTTTTCCATACATGTTTATACACTACAGCAGAAAATAGGTCGTGTATTCAATCATTCCGATTTAGCTATGCTATGGATCTATGATTTAGCTATGCTATGGATCTATGATTTAGCTATGCTATGGATCTATGATTTAGCTATGCTATGGATCTATGATTTAGCTATGCTATGGATCTATGATTGAGCTCGCTTTGAGGCTTAGCCGTATTTATATTACAATATGCTCTGCACTCAAACACTTGGAAATAATGTGCTATCAATGAGCTATCAATGTGGTATCAATGTGCACTTGCATTTTATAGCATTGTGATAATTTTTATACGCATATCTAACTGCAAGATTACAAGGAAAGAAAACGTGGATTGCGATCCTTTTTTTGAAGTCGTGACAGCGCAGTGATAGAGTTCACTTCAGGTGCGAAAGGCCAGGAGTTCGAGCCCCTCTGGAGCCGTTACAAGTGTGCCCTTAGGCAAGGCATTTCAATTCCATGTTGCCTCTTCTCTCTCCCTCGTGGCGATGTATTCCAACAGGAATGAGGTCTCGAGAGTGATTAATATAAGTTGTAAAAACTTGTTTCGCAATCGAGCTAAAATAAAGATGTATGAACTAGAGTGATCAGACCAAGTCAGCCCCATAGTATGCTAAACATTATGACCAAACATATTTGCTAAAGAAACATTTCTCGGGAAGTATGTGAGGTGGTACGGTGTTCGGAGGCTCGAACTGGTGGGTTTCTCCTGGTGTAAGGTTGTACGGTGATCGGCAGTTCGGACTGGTGGGTTTCTCCTGATGTATGATGGTACGGTGATCGGCAGCTCGGACTGGTGGGTTTCTCCTGATGTAAGATGGTACGGTGATCGGCAGCTCGGACTGGTGGGTTTCTCCTGATGTAAGGTTGTACGGTGATCGGCAGCTCGGACTGGTGGGTTTCTCCTGATGTAAGATGGTACGGTGATCGGCAGCTCGGACTGGTGGGTTTCTCCTGATGTAAGGTGGTACGGTGATCGGCAGCTCGGACTGGTTGGTTTCTCCTGATGTAAGGTTGTACGGTGATCGGCAGCTCGGACTGGTGGGTTTCTCCTGATGTAAGGTGGTACGGTGATCGGCAGCTCGGACTGGTGGGTTTCTCCTGATGTAAGGTGGTACGGTGATCGGCAGATCGGACTGGTGGGTTTCTCCTGGTGTAAGGTGGTACGGTGATCGGCAGCTCGGACTGGTGGGTTTCTCCTGATGTAAGATGGTACGGTTTCGCAATCAAGCTAAAATACGGACAGTTACCAAACAACACCTATCATGTGCAGGCTCCAGTGGTTAACCAGTATTTGGTGCACCAACCTCCGTAAGAAACTGCCAACTTTTTCATATAAATTACGATCCTTATCATAATTATGTTAATGTGTTAATCAAGTGAGCACAGAACAGTTTGCTGACAGCATATAGAACAAGTTCTTCTAAGTCCTATACGTGTACAGTGTAGGGCACCAACACACAATCCTGGTCTAAACATAAAACCAGAACGACTAGGTTGTCCGATTAGCACAGTGGTTAGCGCGCTCGCTTCTCACCAATGCAACCCGGGTTCGATCCTCGGACCGGAAAGTATGTGAGATGGTACTGTGGTCGCCAGCTCGGACAGGTGGGTTTTCTCCGGGTACTCCGGTTTCCTCCCACACGAATGACCACATATACGCTTTCATTCGCACTAACGAGAGTAATTAATATAAGTTGTTGCATAGACTATGAGCTTAGACTTGTTAGTATTATTGTACAGCGGGGATTCGAACCTATGATCCCTGACTTACGAGTACAACTGGTTCGCAGGTCCGGACACGGCGTTTGTGACTGCAAAACACTACCATTCGATTACCAGTCGATGAAGAGACCCATTGCTTATATATAGTATATACCGCAATGAACTTTAACGTGGGCTATAACCAATTAACTATACTAAAATGAAAGAGTCGTAAAATTATCTTTGAATCAGGCAGTTATTCAAACACTTAACATAATTGCACGAATTTCTATTTTCCGACTAATGTTAATAATAATCTAAATGCATTTCTTTCATTAAAATGAATCCAGTGAATATAAAGATTCAAGTAGACTTTATTCTAAGTATCAATTATACGGAACATATTGAAATAGATTTGTTGGAATTGTTATATTGGGCGATAAAGAGATTACTATGCTATAAAACAAATACTCATTTACTCGAATAGACTCCAGTACTTCGTGAACACTTGTCTGGTGATGTACTACTCTGTGTACACTTGTCAGATGATGTACTACCCTGTGTACACTTGTCTGATGATGTACTACCATGTGTACACTTGTCTGATGATGTACTACCCTGTGTACACTTGTCAGATGATGTACTACCCTGTGTACACTTGTCTGATGATGTACTACCCTGTGTACACTTGTCAGATGATGTACTACCCTGTGTACACTTGTCAGATGATGTACTACCCTGTGTACACTTGTCTGATGATGTACTACCCTGTGTACACTTGTCAGATGATGTACTACCCTGTGAACACTTGTCTGGTGATGTACTACACTGTGTACACTTGTAAGATGATGTACTACCCGGTGTATACTTGTCAGATGATGTACTACCCGGTGTACACTTGTCAGATGATGTACTACCCTGTGTACACTTGTCAGATGATGTACTACCCTGTGAACACTTGTCTGGTGATGTACTACCCTGTGAACACTTGTCTGGTGATGTACTACCCTGTGAACACTTGTCTGGTGATGTACTACCCTGTGAACACTTGTCTGGTGATGTACTACCCTGTGAACACTTGTCTGGTGATGTACTACACTGTGTACACTTGTAAGATGATGTACTACCCGGTGTATACTTGTCAGATGATGTACTACCCTGTGTACACTTGTCAGATGATTACTACCCTGTGTACACTTGTCAGATGATTACTACCCTGTGACACTTGTCGATGATGTACTACCCTGTGAACACTTGTCTGGTGATGTACTACCCTGTGTACACTTGTCAGATGATGTACTACCCTGTGTACACTTGTCTGATGATGTACTACCCTGTGTACACTTGTCTGATGATGTACTACCCTGTGTACACTTGTCGTGATGTACTACCTGTGTACACTTGTCAGATGATGTACTACCCTGTGTACCTTGTCGTGATGTACTACCTGTTTTGTGTGTGTTGTGTTTGTAGATGATGTACTACCTGTGTACACTTGTCAGATGATGTACTACTGTGTTTGTGTGTGTTGGTGTTTTGTAGATGATGTACTACCATGTGTACACTTGTCTGATGATGTACTACCCTGTGTACACTTGTCTGATGATGTACTACCCTGTGTACACTTGTCAGATGATGTACTACCATGTGTACACTTGTCAGATGATGTACTACCATGTGTACACTTGTCAGATGATGTACTACCCTGTGTACACTTGTCAGATGATGTACTACCCTGTGTACACTTGTCAGATGATGTACTACACTGTGTACACTTGTAAGATGATGTACTACCCGGTGTATACTTGTCAGATGATGTACTACCCTGTGTACACTTGTCAGATGATGTACTACACTGTGTACACTTGTAAGATGATGTACTACCCTGTGTACACTTGTCTGATGATGTACTACCCTGTGTACACTTGTCAGATGATGTACTACCCTGTGTACACTTGTAAGATGATGTACTACCCTGTGTACACTTGTAAGATGATGTACTACCCGGTGTATACTTGTCAGATGATGTACTACCCGGTGAACACTTGTCTGGTGATGTACTACACTGTGTACACTTGTAAGATGATGTACTACCCGGTGTATACTTGTCAGATGATGTACTACCCTGTGTACACTTGTCAGATGATGTACTACACTGTGTACACTTGTAAGATGATGTACTACCCTGTGTACACTTGTCTGATGATGTACTACCCTGTGTACACTTGTCAGATGATGTACTACCCTGTGTACACTTGTCAGATGATGTACTACCCCGTGTACACTTGTCAGATGATGTACTACCCTGTGTACACTTGTCAGATGATGTACTACCCTGTGTACACTTTTCGGATGGTGTACTACCCTGTGTACACTTGTCAGATGATGTACTACCCTGTGTACACTTGTCAGATGATGTACTACCCTGTGTACACTTGTCAGATGATGTACTACCCTGTGTACACTTTTCGGATGGTGTACTACTCTGTGATTATTTGATGTGTATACAATTAAATAGTGTTTATGTCAACTGTTCCTTGTCATGCATAATATATATAAACTGCGCATCCCAGCCAGTCCAGGGATGCGATGATCGTCATGAACACATTTCCGCGTGCAAATTGTTCATTAATTAATTTATACACATTTATTGTAACTCGATTGCGAAACAAGTTCTTAACACTTATATTAATCACTCCAGGGACCTCATTCCTGATGGAATACATCGCCATGAAGGGGGAGGAGATGCAATGTGGACTGTAAAGGCATTGCCTAATGGTACAGTCATAGCGGCTAGTGCCTTTCGCACCTGAAGCGAACGCCCTATCACTGCGCTATCACGACTTTAGCCGTTCCATTGTTCATTAAATAGCTGAGATGGGACCTTAATCTACACCAGCATTTATACTGTAATATATTATTATTCAAAATATGGGACTTTAATCTACACCAGCAGTTCTACTGTAATATATTATTATTCAAAATATGGGACTTTAATCTACACCAGTATTTCTACTGTAATATATTATTATTATTCAAATACTGGGACTTTAATCTACACCAGCATTTCTACTGTAATATATTATTATTCAAAATATGGGGTTTTAATCTACACCAGCATTTCTACTGTAATATATTATTATTCAAAATGCGGGACTTTAATCTACACCAGCATTTCTACTATAATAGAATAGTATTCAATTATCGTGGGACTTTAATCTACACCACAATTTCTACAGTAATATAATATTTTTCAAAACTATACCTGACAACAACGGCATTGAGTAATTGCAAATGAATGACCATAAATTGGTGAACTCATATGTGATTCGCGCTGTATGACAAACAACATTATGAACAAGAATACACATAACGTGTGGATCGGTAATGATAAATGTTGACCTTGCTATCAAATTCCAGGGTATTTTCCAAAATACCAACAGGTATAAAGTAACTAACACCTGGCATGCATTTAACACTACACGTGCACATATTCCAACTTGTTGATTTTACATTCTTTAAAACGAACCATCATTGTCTGCGCTTTTACAAAAAAAATAATCATTAGCTCTACTTTGCTAAATCAGACAGTAGGCTATTTAGCTAACATAGTCATAAGTTGTCAAGGATGTTTCTGAGTTTATAATGTAGGACTTTTTTTTTCTCGCAAATTTCCGAAAATAATTGATCGAGTTGAATTAGTGTCCTGTTTAATATTAACTCTTTCAGTGCCAATGTCGCATAAAAGCGACTTTGTAAAAAAAGTAGAGAACCCGATCGGACAGAATAGAACATGCCGTCTGATCAGGCTATATGCTGATTGCTCTTCAGACAGTGGAGCTGAAGTACCTGTCCGAATAGCAAACAACATAGATCCTGATCAGACGCGGCGTTACGCCGCGACTGATCTGGATCTATGTTGTTTGCACATGCTCTGAATTTATTCGGCGCTGAAAGAGTTAAATAAGAGTTCGTGTATGTTTTGCAGTTGTAGTAAAAATGTTAGCCATTTGAAACTAGTATCCATTTCAGCGCTACTAATTTGTAATGTTTTAAACGGAATAAAGGTATTGTAATAGCATTTAGATACCACAAGTTGAAGGATTGATGTGTCTTCCTATACATTGTTTCCACTCATTGACTTGATTTGGAGCAGGGGAGTAATAATTTCGTTGTATGCAGAATTATCTGTAAATTGTATATAATAATAATAATAAATAATAATAATAATAATGAAACCTTGAACACTGCATTTAACGAAAGAACGTATTTGAACAATTAAGTCAATCTACCACGAGGCCCTCAACAAATTAAAACATGAAATAGCATAATGAAACATGTAAACAGTAACCAGTAAAACTTTCACAGGAAATAAGATATACGCTGCAAGAACTAATACTGATATACATGTATAATTATAATGTATCAGTTTATTAGGTTATTGGTCTGTTCTTTGCACCACCTGATATATTAAGCTTTAAAGTGTGGAACAGAAAGTGCTGTGTTGATATGATAAGAGAGGGAATTCCAAAAGATAAGAAAATTGTCTAAAAAGTTCACTATTTGGCTTAGGAGGAGATTGGAGCATGATCGCACGTTTTGAGTTCAAATATATGTTACTATTCGCGGGTATTTTTTTATCTCGGTTGCGAAACAAGTTCTTACAACATATATTAATCTGTTGTATATATATCCATGCATTTTAAGCCCAGCAATATTACATGCATGGACCAGTTGTATAGATAGTAATGTTATTAGTACTATTAATATACTTAACATATTTTCAAAAATGATATACCAGTAATTTAGTTTCCATTTAGGGCCCAATTCCGGATAACCCCGTTTATTACCCCCGTAATAAGTTTTGTGGAAGTCAAAGAAGCATCCAATATTACCCGCTCAATACATTTATTCGTGACACCATGAGAATAAGCAAATACAATAATTCTTATATCCCGAAATTTACAAAACAGTAAAATTCGGGGGAAATCGCGAAATTAAACAGCCGCAAAATTAAACAACCGCGAAATTAAACAGCCGCGAAATGAACCCAATTTACAGTAACTAAACTAACATGTTCACGAGTTTGCTTACGTTGTCATTTCTGTTATCTACTCTTCTTTATAAATGCCGATTATCCACTTATATCACATAACATGGCAAGCGGCTACAGACTCTAGTTAAGAAAATGTTGGGTATTTTCCAACAGTGAGGTGTATTAAAATTGTCAGATCATACTGTTATTAAAAGAAGAAGCCAGTGATATTTTGACGTGACAAATGACCACAACCACCAACACTGTCTATCACCGCACATACATTAAACAGTTCACTCTGCAATTACGGTTTCGAGTGTCGTACAATGTATTATTATCATGCTGTGAAATTGTACAGATTCGTATAACTATACGACATACTGTATACTATCGTATATCAAACGTAGTCTATGCGCAATTCTTCATTTACAGAATATGTAAATTCTAGAGTGTCTGCACTTGACGGGTACGTGCACTGATTGTAGGAATGAGCAGTGAATAGTTTATACAAATTTATGTTAGCTCGATTGCGAAGCAAGTTCTTACAACTTATATTAATCACTCTCGAGAAAGAAAGAGAGAGAGAGAGAGGCCGAGAGAGAGACCTCATTCCTGATGGAATACATCGCCACGAGGGATATTTTTTCTAAAATGATATAAATTTTACCTCTAATGCAATATACCTCATTCCTAATGGAATACATCGCCACGAGGGATATTTTTCTAAAATGATATAAATGTTACCTCTACGGAAAGTGCACCGTTTCGTTTTGGCGTCAGTAGTTTACTATTATTAACCGTTTGCATGCTAGCGGCAGAAGGGGGAGGGCTTAATGTAATGTTGTTGGAACTCGTTGCCAAACCCATTCGCTTTTGTTATGTTGTATTATTAGTGTGTAACTATATATATGTATATATAGGCAATCAAATATGGTCACATCAAATCAGCGGCAGATACAATAACGCTTGCAAACAGCATAGAGCCATATCAGACTGCACAGAACGTGCTATCTGATCAGGCTCTATGCTGTTTGCTATTCGGATAATGGAGCTAAAACACTTGGCTGAATAGCAAACAACATAGATCCTTATCAGATGGGCACTACGCCGCGGCTGATCTGGATCTATGCTGTTTGCTATTCGGATAATGGCGCTAAAACACTTGGCTAAATAGCAAACAACATAGATCCTTATCAGATGGGCGCTACGCCGCGGCTAATCTGGATCTTCTGTTGATTGCTATTCGGATAATGGCGCTAAAACACTTGGCTAAATAGCAAACAACATAGATCCTTATCAGACCGGCACTACGCCGCGGCTGATCTGGATCTATGTTATTTGCAAATGTGATATTTGTTTACTCAGCAGGCAAATGGTTAGCGTAGAAGTGTAAAAATGCTTTGTCACAGTGCTGTGATCACGTACGGTGTTGGTCCTAAGAATTTAGAAAAACTGACAAATACGATCACATCAGCGCATGTCTGGATTACTAATCTCCACATTCCTTCATCCCCCACCAATTTGTAGCAACAAGACTAGCAAATGCATACTAATTATGCTACCAAAGTCAGTCTGGCTTTCCTTTCAAGGAGTTACAGGGTTCTCTTTAAAGAGAATTTCATAACTTACCAAAAGCCCTGCTGGAAATATGACTGCGCGGTATTCAACGATAGAGAATGTTAAATCGTTTCAATCAATTTTTGATTTACAAATTTTTAAATTTGTAAATAAATTTCTATAAGCTCCATGTGACACTTTCATGGTAAATTGACGATGAAAAGACTTCATGCGACAGTCGCACATGCCATAAATCGCGCATAGCGGCGGGTTTAGTTAGTCTCAATGTGTCTGCCACAACAGTTGGAGTCGGCCGGAAGTCTGGTATCCCTCCACGCCAATTAATGGCGGGACGAAAAGTATTACCAACAAAAATGCTGCGTAATGCTGCTACTATAGAACTAAATACTACCCTGCTGTTGAAATGGGCGATACGAAACCAGTCGTTATGCTTGCCGCTATAAAGATGGGGTTAAGTGTAAACTTTATTTATTTTACATCGATTGCGAAACAAGCTGTAACAAATTACAGTCTACATCCGTTATGTCAAAGTCGGTTATGTCGAATTATCCGGTTATCTCGAAGTCCCGTTTCAGACACTATCATTTTACATATAACTGGCTCCGTTTATATCGAATTTCGTTAAGTCAATCTTCGGTTATGTCGAAATATTGTGTTCGGTCCGACGGATTTCGACATAACGGATGCAGACTGTATATTAATCACTCTCGTTGGCACAGATGGCAGCGTATTTGTGGTCATTCGTGTGGGGGGATATACCCGGAGATAGCCAACCTGTTGGTGTTAGCGACAACCGTACCGTCTCACATACTTCCATTTAAAATGTGGGTAATGGTGCGGTCATGTAAGCATACAAGCTACAACTCTCCTACACCGGAGATACGTAATAAGAGCCATCGGTCAGTTACCGCCCCTGAACACTCTCTAAAAGTAGATACGTCCTAGTAAGTTTTTTCTTTGTTTTTATCGTTGTTTCCTTTGCACAACATGCTAGCAATTTTATTCCACTATCGTTTCTTATGATTATTAAATTACTATATCTCGACATATCTCATACAGTACATTAATTATCACGATTTTGATAAAATCACATTTATCATACCGCAACATCTGGTTAGGGAACAACAGTAAAAACAAAGGATTCTAACTAACAGGACCTATTCACAGTTTGGAATAACTCAGACTTTATCTGCCAAGGGAGGTAATAGAAAATTAGAGAAGTCTCTCATTAGCCGAGTCAGCAACTCGCAAGACATTAACAGAAAGTTCCAAACGACATTTATGTACTGATCGTTATAATAATCATAAACCCCTTGTTATATGGCTTCTGGAAGCACGTTTGCTAACGATCTGTTAATTACGCTTTCAATTGCGCGTTGAATATGCTTCGAACGCGCTGGGATTACGCTTGCTTCGTTCTTCGGAAATACTGACAACACTTTCATCACGCGCCATCATTAATGGTGCGGAATGGTTCAGTTTTTATCCAGCAATACCTCTGCAGCAGATCAGGTCGCTATTTGAGCCTACTTGAACCGTGAAATTAGACACAAGTCGTAATTGTTAAAACATAAAACAATGGATTTTACAAGAAAAACATACGTCTTTCCAACCAGGTACTGATTGATGGGTGAAAACGAGCAAGATATGGATAAAAACATGTTTCTTTGATGACAGACGAGGTTTTAGGATGAGTTAGATGGCGTAAATGGTTGAAAGGTGTCTGTGTCTTGCATTAGCAAGAGTACCACACCAATTCGTACAGAGTCGTTCAACTGATACTCAATTGTTTGAAATTACAATCCGATTTGACCGCCTGGTGACCTTGTTTCTTGACTACCACGGTGCCTCTTCTCTCTCCATCGTGGCGATGGATTCCACCAGGAATGAGGTCTCGATAGTGATTAATATACGTTTGAAGAACTTGTTTCGCAATCGAGCTAAATAAATAAGTTTGTATAAACATAAGACGGCTGATTTACACCATCAAAATCAGTATGACATTTTTTTTCTGACTAGAGTTTTGGAATAGAATCGGCCAAAAAATACACTTCCTGCTATGTAACCTTGCGACCTAATGTATGTATGTACCATTAATGTCAAACCCCTTGCGGGGACCTAGACATGTTTTCCTGGGCATGCTTAGCCGACCATAGCGGTTAACCAGTACTAAGCAATGTGTGTGAGGTGCCTTGCTCAATGACACTACATACGTGGCCTGACTGAGTATCGAACCCGGACCGTTCGATTCCAAATCAGACGCTCTACCATTGGACCACGGATGCCACTAATGTTGTTACTCTAGTCAGCTAGTTGTTGACAGTAGCCGATATTTCTTCAAATAATATTGCGAAGTTTGAACAGAACCGCGCTAAATTCAGCTTGCTACAGCGATGCTAATGTTTTCCTATCAAATGACCCTGTGACCCTAGATTGTGATTCGTAATCCAGGCACAGGTAGTTATGAAAATGAACGTTCCTGTATTTCTTGAAAATATTCGGGCCAATTTCAATGGAGTCGAATATATTATTATGTGACATGGAATTTGCCGATATTGTTGCTTGGAATATTGATTGATTAGGCAGTTTCTGTCTGAAAGTTCGAAGAAGAAAAACTATGTGAAATATCATTAAAACACGTTTAGGCATTATCTGCAACTCTGGAAGCAATTAAATCAATAATTGGGTTTATATTTTTTGATATATTTGATATTTTATTTCTGAATTCCAATAGGCTCAAAAGCCCATGAGGACATATACATGCATACGTTATGGCAAACAGTGATAATAGCATAAATTATATAAATACTTGTACACTATACATAGATATCAAACATAAAGAAATATATAGTTGTTCAAATTTGGAGAAGGTTATACGTATTCATGATCATATTTTACGTATAGTATGCATATATTTACAGTAATTACTCACATTTTAAGTATTGCTATATTGCTATATTGTAGCAGTTACTATAATATTATAATAGTCCAGGTTATTTATATTGCTTATCTGTTCATTCGCTATTTAAATGTTCTCTCTAACTAATAATAAATAGACATTTTAAAAATGAAACCAATATGACGTTGATCTTAAACGAAACGAAACAGAAAGACCATTATATTAACTTGTAAACTGTACAACGGAAGTCGTGATAGCGCAGTGGTAGGCCGTTCACTTCAGGTGCGAAATGCCTGGAGCTCTAGTCCCGCTGGAGCCGTTACGATTGTGCCCTTAGGCAAGGCATTTAAATTCCACATTAAATATACTATCTATCTATCTATCTAGTGGCGGTGGATTCATTCAGGAATGAGGTCTCGAGAGCAATTAATATAAGTTGTAAGACCTTGTTTCGCAATCGAGCTAAAATAAATGTGTATAAACCATACCGTATATAAATAAGACGTTACAAGCCGCAAAGCAGTCTATTATAGACGCAAACACAAGTTCACATGCATTCCTCTCACTTTGATGTGCAGCTCGTGTTTGATATCATTTTATCGCTCTATAAATCAAAATTTGATATTTTAATAGCGCCATGTCAGTTTTGGCTGATTTGATAGTCCTATCGAAAAACAATTAATCTGTAGTGCATTATGTATGTACAGTACGCATAAAACTGCCTTAATATTGCGTGCGCATTATTTATTGACATGGTCATGTCGGAGTTCCTTCAAATTGTATCTATGTTATCGTGAGTTTCCTCTAAATGTATCGATAATATCGTGAGCTCCTTCAAAATGTATCGATACTATCGTGAGTTCCCTCTAAATGTATCGATATTATCGTGAGTTCCCTCTAAATGTATCGATATTATCGTGAGTTCCCTCTAAATGTATCGATATTATCGTGACTTCCGTCATAATGTATCTGCGCAATAATGTCGTTGCATGTATAACTGATGATATAAAATAGACTTAAGCCAGACATGTTGGCGTTACAGACTGATCTATAGCTCAGTGGTAACACGCTGGACTGGTAATCCAGGGGTCGCAGGATCGATCCCCCGTCTGACCCTAATAAAATTAACAGTCTTTCAGATGGGACGTTAACCGAGGTCTCGTGTCGGTGCTTTACATCGTGCACGTAAAAGAACCAGAGGAGACTCTAGAATGGGTCTCTCTCTGTATCATTGCACTATCCTCCAAAATCTAAAATGACTAATATCTTCAGGAGGCGTCGCTCATATGGGCAACCTGGGACCATGCTGCTTCCAATTCAGTAGTGGGGCGACCATCCTCTACCCAGCGGGTCCTCAGGTGGCGGATAGGGGAACGGCCCTCAGATATGGGGGTTAGCTGTGAATTAAATAAGCAGTCCCGGACCATATGTCGGTGTACCTACCAGGACGGGACAGGATAGCACATGGCAAAGCTACCCCTATTAAATACTCAACGTGTCCTACAACGGATGCATCAGGCGAACATATGGGCTGCCTTAAAAGTCCTAGCCTAAGGGTGAGGTAACCCCAACAGAAACCTCGAATGCTGAAGCCGGAAGTACTGGGCCGCACGGCGCATTCTAATAAACCACGGTACCACGCATAAACGCAAAATGAATCACAATATGGGCAACCGGTAGCGACGATAAATAAACGTAAAACACATGTTGGCGTATGCTGAAACTAGATAGGTATTAGCCGGACATGATATTCGAATAACACTTCTATAATCACCATGTATATATACAGTGTGTGTGTTAACAGGATACTAATGCCCATATTAACACACGTAATACCTAGATAGTTACTTTCGATACATTCATACGAAAATATTTAAGCAATATTTGTTCACTGACATCCACACGTACTAGGAATTTTACCGTGATAATTGTGAATAGTGAAACGAGAAATGATGCGAATTTATGTGCTGTTAATATTAACATGATAACATGATAATGTATCAAAGTATATCAGTGAAGGTGAAATGCGCACCATCTCAGAACCACGCCTCATTAGGGACAGCGTGACCGTGGAGTCACGTACAGGTACCCATGGCAATAATTGTTCTGTGATAGATCGTAATATTTAATAATATCCAGATTGAGAAAAAAAAATAGATCTCAATTTTGTAACAAGTGACAAAAGTAAGGTTGTCAGCTTACGTGCATACATAATGTGCACATGTGGTGTGACATATTACATTATGGTGTATATATGGAGCTACACACACCATAGTAGCTGCAGCTTCTCTCCGTATGCATTGTATTAATGACATAGTACCTGTTCAAACTGTCTGTGTGTGTATGTGTTACGTTTATTTAACGTCGCTACCGGTTGCTCATATGAGCGACGCCTCGTGAAGAGATTAGTAATTTTAGATTTTTGGAGGATAGTGCAATGATACAGACAGAGATCCATTCCAGAATCTCCTCTGGTTCGTTTACGTACACAGTGTAAAGCACCGACATGAGACCTCGGTTTAAAGTCCCATCTGAAAGACTGTTAATTTTATTAGGGTCAGACGGGGGATCGAACCTGCGATCCCTGGATTGATTACAAGTCCAGCTTGTTACTACTGGACTACAGATCCGTCTGTTGAGGGAGATAAAAGAGGCACTGTGGATTTAAGCGTTGTGTCCAAGGATACCGTCGTGAGTATAGTGCGGCTCGATCTCAATACGTCTCGAGTACGAGCCTGACATTGTGCCCATTACTCACCGAGCGTTTCATGTTTGATGTATATCACATTCCTCTCTCATAACTGTTGACTTTTGGAAGAAATAAACTGTGTAGCACGATTCCCTTGGCTTTATTTATCTTCACTACCTCAGAGAACACTTTATAAACACGTTTATGAAAGGTTTCTAAAATAGGTCATCACACTCATATTTGGATCTTTTCAATTTAAGTTTGTATTATTGTATAGCGGGAGGATTCAAAATTGATCTGAATTAAGCTATTCCATATATGGACTGTAATTAATACAAACAGGAACGTCTAACCCGATAGCTTTTCAAGAGTAGTCAACAACTACAGTCGAGGTTTTGCCGAGTACTTAATATTTTAAGTATCGTCTAGTTTTAGTAATAATTATTTATTTGATATAGTTGTACGTAGAATGAGCAGTAAGCAACTTTCAATATACTTACCTTGTTTCCCAGAATAAAAAATGTCATGCATATATATATGCATAAATACTAAATTAATAATTTGTAATTTTAAAGTTTATCGTCTCTAAAAACAATATATATCTATTCTAATTATATTCTAAAAATTCTACTCCAAACCTGTTTATTTTAATTTGCTTGTATGACATTGATCACGTGTAAATAGTATGTATAATATGTATATAATTATGACTATGTACTATATGTATTACATTGATCACGTGTAAATAGTATGTATAATATGTATATAATTATGACTATGTACTATATGTATTACATTGATCACGTGTAAATAGTATGCATAATATGTATATAATTATGACTATGTACTATATGCATACGTCTAAATAAATTTCTTCTTCTATGAGGTAATAATAGTAGCAATTAAATTCCACGTTGCCTCTTCTCTCTCTCTCTCTCTCGTGACGATGGATTCCATCAGGAATGAGGTATCGAGAGTGATTAATATATATTTTTTTAATAGACTTTTATTTTTAATTTTCACAATCACTTTATAACACTATCGATAATATACATGAAAATAGTACTATATGCAAGTTAACATTATAAATGTTCTATATACATGAGATTACAGCAGACATTACGTAATCTAGTATGACAGTTAAACATTATAAATGAGAGTGATTAATATAAGTTGTAAGAATTTGTTTCGCAATCGAGCTAAAAATAAATCTGAATAAACTAATGATAGTAGAAATAAGATAATAGCTATATACTGATATACTGATATACTGATAAACTGATAAACTGATATACTGATATACTGATATACTGATATACTTATAAACTGATATACTGATATACTGATATACTGATATACTGATATACTGATATACTGATATACTGATATACTGATATACTGATATACTGATTTCAATTAATATGCTTTCCAATAAATGATTGCGTTTTCTTAGTGAAAGGAAATCATGGTAATAGCTGATTGTATAAGATATATCTTAATCACGCATCAGGGTTTTATACGATTTTTGTTTTAAATTGAAATTAGCAACTTGGCTTTCGAATGTACGAGTGTACAGCACCGACACGAGCCCGCGGTTTAAAGCCCCATCTGAAAGACTGCTAATTTAATTAGGGTCAGACGGGGGATCAGACAAGGTGCCCCCTATTACCGATTTTGTATACCAGTTTATAATTGCGTACTAATAGCGTCCCCTTCCGTGATCAAAACAGTGCTTTGAAAATAATGACGAGTTTATATTCTTACTTAAACGTCTCTGTTTGTATTCAAATAAAAATGATAATAAATGAACGCACAAAATTGTGAAATAAATATCTGGCTAATTATGAAACACCTGTTATTTCTTTGAGGGACTGACAACCCGTCGCTATATGTTGAGTTTCATTTGAAATTTAAAGACTGGGATTATCTAATATAAACGTGTCTATAAATTACACATGTCATTGTCTGCAATGCTTTCAGTATTATGTTATATTATCTTGACTATGTAGGTGACTATATTTTGTTTAAGTTTAAGCTGTATTTATTATAAAACTATTGCGAAATAAGTTTTTTACACATTTCAGATTAATCACTGTCGATGGCATGGATACACTGAGAGCGTGTATGTGGTCCTTCGTGTGGGTGGACACCTGGACTGCGAATCCAGGGGTCGCAGGTTCGAACCCCGTCTGACCATAATACTGTTAACAGTCTTTCAGATGGGACGTTAAGCCGATGTCTCGTGTTGGTGATTTACACCGTGTACGTAAAAGAACCAGAAGAGACTCTGGAATGTGTCTCTGTCTGTATCATTGCACTATCCTCCAAAATTCTAAAAGACTAATCTCTTCAGGATGCGTCGCTCATATGGGCAACATGTAGCGACGATAAATAAACGTAAAACACACACGAAAACATATTGTTTTGAATCAAAGGCATTCACCATTGTGCATGAATTACCATACAGAATTACGCTTTGTAGCATATCACATGAAATACCTACCGTAACAAAGCAAGATGTGGGATTATTATTGTATTAAGAAACGAATCATAGATACATAGACACGAAAAATCAAATGATAGCTTTTGCTTCATAGTTGCGTATCATGTTTAAAGTGGCGATATAAACGTGTAATGAACCAGAGGAGACTCTGCAATGGATCTCTGCCTGCATCGTTGCACTATCCTCGAACATTTAAAATGACTAATCACTTCACGGGGCGTCACTCATTTGGGAAACCTGTAGCGACGATAGATAAGCGCAATAACACACACAGACACCTGAATACCCGGAGAGATACAACATGAGAACAGGAGATCGAACGTATGGAAATTGCCTACAGTATATAGTCAAATTTCTCTGCTAACAAAAATAAATGAGTTGAGGATTATCACAGGTTCATAGAGAAAAGCTAGTGGAATGCATATAAATAACGAATGCAATACAGTAGTTTCGCACGTTCGATCCCCCGTCTGACCCTAATAAAATTAACAATCTTTCAGATGGGACTTATAACCGAGGTCTCATGTCTGTGCTTTACACCTTGCACATAAAAGAACCAGAGGAGACTCAGGAATGCGTCTCTGTCTGTATCATTGCACTATCCTCCAAAAATCTAAAATGACTAATCTCTTCAGGAGGTGTCGCTCATATGAACAACCGGTAGCGACGATAAATAAACGTAAAACACACACTCACTAAATTCAAAACCGAGACTAATGCTGTGACAAACTTAAGAAAGTACTATTAACACGGTAAATATGGGCAACCGGTAGCGACGATGACTAAAACACACGAATAGTTTCGCTATGAACGCTCTGCTCTGCGTGCCTTACCTCTGATGTAAATACTAAAGTTGTCGCAGGTTCCATCAATAGACTCACTGGTTCCATTGAGAAACTTAGAGGCAGGGTATCAGATAGCATTACATCAGAGATAGCAGATATATCAGCAGAGATATCAGCATATACATCATCAGAGTTAGCATATGCATCAGCAGAGATAGCGGAGATAGCAGAGATAGCGGAGATAGCAGAGATAGCATATACACCAGCAGAGATAGCAGAGATAACAGAAATAGCATATACACCAGCTGAGATAGCAGAGATAGCAGAGATAGCATATACATCAGCAGAGATAGCATATACACCAGCAGAGATAGCGTATACACCAGCAGAGATAGCAGAGATAGCAGAGATAGCAGAGATAGCATATACACCAGCAGAGATAGCAGAGATAGCAGAGATAGCATATACACCAGCAGAGATAGCAGAGATAGCAGAGATAGCATATACACCAGCAGAGATAGCAGAGATAGCAGAGATAGCATATACACCAGCAGAGATAGCATATACACCAGCAGAGATAGCAGAGATAGCAGAGATAGCATATACACCAGCAGAGATAGCAGAGATAGCAGAGAAAGCATATACACCAGCAGAGATAGCATATACACCTGCAGAGATAGCAGAGATAGCAGATATAGCATATACATCAGCAGAGATAGCATATACACCAGCAGAGATAGCAGAGCAGAGATAGCATATACACCAGCAAAGATAGCATATACACCAGCAGAGATAGCAGAGATAGCAGAGATAGCATATACACCAGCAGAGATAGCATATACACCAGCAGAGATAGCAGAGATAGCAGAGATAGCATATACACCAGCAGAGATAGCAGAGATAGCAGAGATAGCATATACACCAGCAGAGATAGCAGAGATAGCAGAGATAGCATATACACCAGCAGAGATAGCAGAGATAGCAGAGATAGCATATACACCAGCAGAGATAGCATATACACCAGCAGAGATAGCAGAGATAGCAGAGATAGCATATACACCAGCAGAGATAGCAGAGATAGCAGAGATAGCATATACACCAGCAGAGATAGCATATACACCTGCAGAGATAGCAGAGATAGCAGATATAGCATATACATCAGCAGAGATAGCATATACACCTGCAGAGATAGCATATACACCAGCAGAGATAGCAGAGATAGCATATACACCAGCAAAGATAGCATATACATCAGCAGAGATAGCAGAGCAGAGATAGCATATACACCAGCAAAGATAGCATATACACCAGCAGAGATAGCAGAGATAGCAGAGATAGCATATACATCAGCAGAGATAGCATATACACCAGCAGAGATAGCATATACACCAGCAGAGATAGCAGAGATAGCATATACACCAGCAAAGATAGCATATACACCAGCAGAGATAGCAGAGATAGCAGAGATAGCATATACACCAGCAGAGATAGCATATACATCAGCAGAGATAGCAGAGATAGCAGAGATAGCATATACACCAGCAGAGATAGCATATACACCAGCAGAGATAGCAGAGATAGCAGAGATAGCATATACACCAGCAGAGATAGCATATACATCAGCAGAGATAGCATATACACCAGCAGAGATAGCATATACACCAGCAGAGATAGCATATACACCAGCAGAGATAGCATATACACCAGCAGATATAGCATATACATCAGCAGAGATAGCATATACATCAGCAGAGATAGCAGAGATAGCAGAGATAGCATATACACCAGCAGAGATAGCATATACATCAGCAGAGATAGCATATACATCAGCAGAGATAGCATATACATCAGCAAAGTTAGCATATACACCAGCAGAGATAGCAGAGCAGAGATAGCATATACACCAGCAGAGATAGCAGAGATAGCAGAGATAGCATATACACCAGCAGAGATAGCATATACACCAGCAGAGATAGCAGAGCAGAGATAGCAGAGATAGCAGCTGATATAGCAGAGATAGCAGCAGATATAGCAGACACTGAAGAGACTGCACATATAGCAGAGATAGCAGCTGATATAGCAGAGATAGCAGCAGATATAGCAGACACTGAAGAGACTGCAAAGATAGCAGAGATAGCAGCTGATATAGCAGATATAGCAGCGATATCAGCTGGTATAGCAGATATAGTAGAGATAGCAGCTGATATAGCAGATATATCAGAGATAGAAAATATAGCAGAGACTGCAGAGATAGCAGCAGATATAGTAGAGATAGCAGATATAGCAGAGATAGAAGATACAGCAGAAATAGGAGATATAGCAGAGATAGCAGATATAGCAGAGATAGCAGAGATAGCAGCTGATATAGCAGTGATAGCAGATATAGCAGAGATAGCAGCTGATCTAGCAGAGATAGCAGCTATAGCAGAGATAGCAGCTGATACAGCAGATATAGCAGAGATAGCAGATATAGCAGATGTAGCAGCTGATATAGCAGAGATAGCAGATATAGCAGAGATAACAGATGTAACAGAGATAGCAACGAGCATGTTTAATATAAGTTTAGAGAACACACTATTAAGTTAGCTGCGGTTTGGATTTGTCCTGCATCAATAACACAATTTACAAGCATGATAAATCACCACATAAACCTATTCATCTCAATGACCAGGCATTAGCATGGTCATTGTCAAGGATATGCCAAAACGAAGAAAATGGCCATATCAAATTCAACACTTTGAAAATATCGAATCGATAAAAACAGATTTCTTTATCCACTTGGAGATAACCGATGGTAAGAGAAAGGCCCAATCTAGAATTCCCACATGTATGAAAACCTGATATTTTGATATCATTTATGAATGACATCGGCTTCTATGTGAACTTGTTTGTTAACAATGACTGATAGCCATCAACTTCAGTAATACCAAATGTACACTGTCCTCAAAAACGTTTCACTTTCTCCAATATAGCACTTTACCTTAGTTTATACAAATCTATATTAGCTCGATTGCGAAACAAGTTATTACAACTTATATGAATCACTCTCGGCACCTCAATCCTGATTGAATCCATCGCCACGGTGAAGAGAGAGGATGCAATGTGGAATTTAAATGCCTTGCCTAAGGGCACAATCAATCGTAACGGCTCCAATGGGGCTCGAACTCCGAACAATTCGCACCTGAAGCGAACGCGCTACCATTGCGCTACCATGCGTTTCCATTTAGTTTAAACATTATTTATTTCAGTATTTGTACATGTAATCAAGAAATGAACATTTTACATATAATTTAATAGCAGTAGACTGAAAGGGATTAGAACGAAAGAAAACTTATATAGTTCTTCTCCATATCAATCTCCATTTTGCACTTTCATAACCCTAACTTGTCACCTGTTGGCTTAAATCGTTAAGACGAAATGAAATGTAATGAGTTAGTGGCCTCAAAGTGGCCAAATTTATGTAGGATACACAGTAACAACTGTTAGAAGCGCCATGCATACTTCGACGCGTACTGTAAATAAGCATACATTGCACATACTTGAAAAATATTGCACAACAATAAAGAAGATGTTGCCGAGATTGCAAACCGTTATTACATGTATCATCATCTGTATTTACATGCGTAACCACTTATAATGTTGTTATAACTTGTAGCCCAACCCATTTGCTTTTTTCCCTTGACAAAACAAATGTATCGTATACTGCAATCATATAATTACGTATTAATCTCTGATTTGTTCTTAGTATTGTATGTATATATGTAATGTATTGTATGAAATAATGCAATGAAATATTATTTAAAAAAGCCACTTATAATATATAAAGCAAATACGAAATGCGCAACAAGCTATAAATCATGAACTACAATAAACTAACATGCAATTGACGAACATTCACACTGCCAACGGTGGTCTTTGATTATATGTATAGGATATAAGTAGAAAACGATTCAATATGTAAACATAGTGGACTGTATGAGGCGTGTAGCGCAGAAGACTGTACCAATAGTTTACATATTGGATCCGTTTGAGTATTATAACTTACTTAATACACACACTTATGGCAAGGTCCTACTAATTAAAATTGTTCATTTCGTACATGTACACGTAGGATTTAATATAATACTCTGGCCTGTTGACAGCAGTCCACTATTAATAATAATGGACAGCAAGTACAAAGGTATGACGTCACGACAGCACAAAGATATGACATCACGACAGTACAAATGTATGACGTCACGACAGTACACAGGTATGTCGTCACGACCGTGATTTAAGTACAGCTCTTCGTGCACTTAAACGATAAACACTGGTATGTACACACGTTTGGGTTTTTTTTGGTCCCTTCAGTATAAATGTGCAGTATTTCACACTCATTATGTCAAAGTGCGACTTTAAAATGTACCAGATTATTTTATCAAGTGTGTCCATGTCACTGTTATAACAATGAAAACATGGAATATGATTTATGGGACAAATGTACGATGGGTAGGGCTGTGATCAACTAGTATGAAAAACATCATCTTTGGAAACATGGTCAATATTCGGCTATTCGCTATATCAAACTTCGATTATGTCGCGAAGTATGTTGTTCGGTCCGACGAAATTCGACATAACGAATGTAAGCTGCAATTGCAAACATTGGCAATGTAGGCCATGAGCAATGAACTGGGTATTAATTCTAATATCAGACAAGTAGTGGAAAAAAGTAAAAAGTGATATTCGAACTCAACAGTAATACTTGAACATAATGCACAAAAAATCTATGCATGCTGTTATTCAAGTTCAATGTTTATGACATGAGGGCATATCGTGTTAGAAAGGAGATGAATATTGGATAAGAACTCTATTGTATTGGTCGGTGACCCGAGATCTACCATAGTCAGTTACTCCCCGTGACACACAATTGGCGAGGTTAAACGATTTAAGTCATTGCATAACGTCTGACCTGAATTTATTCACCCATTTGAGTCGCAGAAATGAATAGAGAGATTTTCTCTATTTATCTATCTAATCATTTGAGGTCAATCTTTTGAGGTCAGAATGGATTTTTGACATTTGTCCCTCGACATTACTCTATAGAATTAGTATTAATACTTTCAGCCATGTTTGTTTTTTTGCCAGACGGGTACACAAACACATTTATGTTGGGCAATTTATTTTCTAGATAGGCAGAGATAATTAAAAGCACAGCTGAGAACCCGACATTGAGGTTAAGCCTGTGGATTAATTTAATGTGAATAATTTCCTACAGGTTTGCCAACAATTGTAAACTGTTTCCTTTGAATTGATAAATAGCGTTGTTTGTTTGGACAATCTTGAGTTTCTTTGGTGCACAATACATGTATTAAGGTTATCTGTATGGTTCGATGCCACGGCTACACAAATACATACATCTCGTACCAAACAAAAATGTACACTATTTGTGTTAGTTGAGATGGTATATATGAGCACGTGTTACATGTGCCAAGGCATGCGTGACATACGACTAAAATCTCTCTCTCTTCCAATAAACCAGCTGGCTATTTGACGGTAAACATATTTATTTTCTTAAAATGTTTGAGCGATATAAATATGAACCCTTCTTTACTTTATACGAAATTAACAAGCTTGGCAGAGTGATCACAGTGCGGAAGTCGTGATAGCGCAGTGGTAGCACGCTCGCTGCAGATGCGAAATACCCGGAGTTCGAGCTCCGCAGGAGCCGTTACGAGTGTGCCCTTAGACAAGGCATTTAAGTTCCACGTGGTAAGGAATTCCATCAGGAATGAGGTCTCGAGAGTGATTAATATAAGTTGTAAGAACTTGTTTCGCAATCGAGCTAAAATAAAGATGTATGAACTAGAGTGATCAGACCAAGTCAGCCCCATAGTATGCTAAACATTATGACCAAACATATCTGCTAAAGAAACATTTCTCGGGAAGTATGTGAGGTGGTACGTTGTTCGGAGGCTCGGACTGGTGGGTTTCTCCTGGTGTAAGGTTGTACGGTGATCGGCAGTTCGGACTGGTGGGTTTCTCCTGATGTATGATGGTACGGTGATCGGCAGCTCGGACTGGTGGGTTTCTCCTGATGTAAGATGGTACGGTGATCGGCAGCTCGGACTGGTGGGTTTCTCCTGATGTAAGGTTGTACGGTGATCGGCAGCTCGGACTGGTGGGTTTCTCCTGATGTAAGATGGTACGGTGATCGGCAGCTCGGACTGGTGGGTTTCTCCTGATGTAAGGTGGTACGGTGATCGGCAGCTCGGATGGTTGGTTCTCCTGATGTAGGTTGTACGGTGATCGCAGTCGGACTGGTGGGTTCTCCTGATGTAGTGGTACGGTGATCGGCAGCTCGGACTGGTGGGTTTCTCCTGATGTAAGGTGGTACGGTGATCGGCAGCTCGGACTGGTGGGTTTCTCCTGATGTAAGGTTGTACGGTGATCGGCAGCTCGGACTGGTGGGTTTCTCCTGATGTAAGGTGGTACGGTGATCGGCAGCTCGGACTGGTGGGTTTCTCCTGATGTAAGGTGGTACGGTGATCGGCAGCTCGGACTGGTTGGTTTCTCCTGATGTAAGGTTGTACGGTGATCGGCAGCTCGGACTGGTGGGTTTCTCCTGATGTAAGGTGGTACGGTGATCGGCAGCTCGGACTGGTGGGTTTCTCCTGATGTAAGGTGGTACGGTGATCGGCAGATCGGACTGGTGGGTTTCTCCTGATGTAAGGTGGTACGGTGATCGGCAGCTCGGACTGGTGGGTTTCTCATGGTGTAAGATGGTACGGTGTTCGGCAGCTCGGACTGGTGGGTTTCTCCTGATGTAAGGTTGTACGGTGATCGGCAGCTCTGACTGGTGGGTTTCTCCTGATGTAAGGTTGTACGGTGATCGGCAGCTCGGACTGGTGGGTTTCTCCTGATGTAAGATGGTACGGTGATCGGCAGATCGGACTGGTGGGTTTCTCCTGATGTAAGGCTGTACGGTGATCGGCAGCTCGGACTGGTTGGTTTCTCCTGGTGTAAGGTGGTACGGTGATCGGCACCTCGGACTGGTGGGTTTCTCCTGATGTAAGGTTGTACGGTGTTCGGCAGATCGGACTGGTGGGTTTCTCCTGATGTAAGATGGTACGGTGATCGGCAGCTCGGACATGTGGATTTCTACCGGTGATCTCGTTTACGTCCATGAATGACCACATACGCTTTCATCCGCGCCAATACGAGTGATTCATATAAGTTGTTAAAGCTTGTTTCGCAATCGTTCTAGTTTCTACTATTTTCAACCTTTCAATTACTAAGCAAAACCTCAGGATAATTCAGTGGGTCACATGTGTTCTAAGAAACATATCTTTGTTGACATGTAGGCAAACATTATAAGTGGGTAACTAATGTCAATTAAATAAAGAGAGTGGTTCTCTACCGTTTATGGTGGGTTCTCTACCGTTTATGGTGGGTTCCCACTGCCGAGCAGATCAACTGCATCAAGCCCGATCAAGTGATCGGGGACTGGTCTGACTCTCTCTGCAGGAGGGGTCGGGATGGTCAAGCAAATTATAGTAGGGATCGACAAGCCAAACCCTCAACAGGGATCGCAGGTTCGATCACCCGTCTGGTCTGAACCTAGTAAAATTAACAGTCTTTCAGATGGGACATTAAACCGCGGTCTCGTAAGCGAACCAGAGGAGATTCTGGAATGGGCCTCTGTCTGTATCATTGCACTATCCTCCAACATCTAAAATGAATAATCTCTTCAGGAGGCGTCGCTCATATGGTCAACCAGTAGCGACGATAAATAAACGTAAAACACACACAGGCCCTCAATAAGCAGTGGGTATTGGTCGGGTAGACATCGAGTTGATCGAGAAACGATCGTGTAGAGACATAGTTTGTCGGGATAAAAATAATACGGATCAGTACCCGATCATTTGGACATCTACTCGAGTAATACCCGATCACTTCAGGTCGATCTTGTCGGGTCGAGATGGTCGAGTATAGATCGTTTATGGGTCGGGATGATCGGTCTTTAAACCGAGGTCTCGTGTCGGTGCTTTACATCGTGTGCGTAAAAGAATCAGAGGAGACTCTGGAATCGGTCTCTGTCTGTAGCATTGCACTATCCTCCAAAATTCTAAAACTACTAATCTCTTCAGGAGGCGTCGCTGATATGGGCAACCGGTAACGACGATAAATAAACGTAAAACACACACGAAACCATATTGTTTTGAATCAAAGGCATTCACCATTGTGCATGAATTACCATACAGAATTACGCTTTGTAGCATATCACATGAAATACCGTAACAAAGCAAGATATGGGATTATTATTGTATTAAGAAACGAATCATAGATACATAGACACGAAAAATCAAATGATAGCTTTTGCTTCATAGTGTCTTATCATGTTTAAAGTGGCGATATAAACGTGTAATTAACTGTAATTATGGAATAACCTTTCTAGCATCAAAGGGCAAATAGTGCGATAAACTACCAGGCAACCTGTTACCAGTTGAAACTGTCAAATAAAAACACATGAATGCCTGTCCAACATGGTTTAACGTGCCCATTTCTCAAAACACTATGAAAGAACTTTTGTTCAACGGAACAAGCATCCATACACCATGAATACTGTTCTAGTAAGCAATCTTAACGGATACGGTTTGGTGATTGTATCGGATTTTAGCGGTTAATTTGCCAACATAAATGTGTGAACTGCCCGTAAAATCAAAAGCTTACTTTCTTTCATTTTCTTTTCAGAGCTGTAATCTATAGGAGCAATGTGGTTTACAAATAGTCATGGACACAAAAAACATGTATATTTGTAACGTGTATTGCAAGCTGTCAATATCATGCCGCGACCAATAAGAATATTTCCAGTTGTTATTACACGTGTGTACATATAAGAAAATAGGTGATGCGTGTATTACACTGAATACAAAATATTTATATGATAAAAAACGAGATTCAAAAATGAAAACCACATTTGAAATAACATAGGTCTGTCGTAACTGTGCTTTTACAAAGCAAAGAAATGAAATATAAATTTACAAATGTCGCATCAATTATTGGGAACAAAACACGAACGTTTCGGCAAACATAAACTTAATCTGGGGTATGTTTTAACCCATTGCAAGAGATACATTCTCCCAGATTGCTACACTAATTTGTCTCATAATTAGCTGCGCATTGATGGAACATATTTCCCCATGCACTAACAGTATTTATCTACTCTAGATGGAGTTAAGGGCGTATACTATTAATGAATAGGGCGGTACAAGGCCTGGTTATTGCAATACAAACACTTATATAGTAAATGATAGACCGTGTTTAGTGTCAATTAATAATAATAATACGTTGTGTTAGAACTACTCTGAATATGCCTGGAATTCGTACATAATTATAATGTATTAACAAGATCGCGCAGAAATAAATACTGTAACATACTATAATTTCGCGAACACTTTATTTCGCGATTTTCACGATTTTTAACATTTTCAATTAATTCATAGAGTTTTGAATTCGCGCATCCGCGATATATCGCGCCAAATAAGGTGAATGTTTATGTATATCTCTAATTGTATTGACTTTAATTCAGAATGTTGATAAAATATACATATTTTCGGATATAACCCTACATTCGGACACAGTATTATTCACGAGAATCATGAATTCGCGATCAACTTAGATCGCGAAAAGTAACGAAATAGTAATGCTCGGTAATAACTAGTACTCTACAGTAATCGAAATCATTCCTGATGTATTCTGGACATACTGTATTGACGACTACGGTTCACTAAATGTGACGGCAGTCTCCAAACACCATTCCAGCTTAACTTGAAAGAGAAAATTTGAATACTTAATCAATTTATGCATGCTTTTATGTTTCAGCACTTCAATGTTGCCAAATCGTCCTCCTACGTCGTATCATGCGCGATGTCACCCATTTATAATATTTTGATAGAACACTTGATAAGCCAATTCAATCCCAGTATATGAGCATTATAAAACACATCAAAAACATATTATTACATTTCTTTACTTGTTTTGTATTCTTAACCAAGCGTAACCACCAATGTGAACATTCGTGTTACATTTTATAGGATTTTGCAAATTCAATTATGAAGTTATAATTTAATGTATTTACGTTGTAAACTCCTTGTATGATCACTTTCACACGACTCAAAATTGGACACGATTTTGTTGAGGAACATAAGATTAGATAGCAATCGAAGACCGGAGAACAAACGAAGACAGTAGAACAACCGAAGTTCAGAGAGCAAACGAAGACCAAAGAGCAAACGAAGACGAGAGAACGAACGAAGACCAGAGATTAAACGTAGACAAGAGAGCAAACGTAGACAAGAGAGCAAACGAAGACCAGAGAGCAACCGAAGAAAGACCAGAGAGCAAACGTAGACAAAAGAGCAAACGTAGACAAGAGAGCAAACGTAGACAAGAGAGCAAACGTAGACAAGAGAGCAAACGAATACCAGAGAGCAAACGAAGACCTGAGAGCAACCGAATACCAGAGAGCAAGCGAAGACCAGAGAGCAACCGAAGATCAGAGAGCAAACAAAAACCAGAGAGCAACCGAAGACGAGAGAACGAACGAAGACCAGAGAGTAAACGTAGACAAGAGAGCAACCGAATACCAGAGAGCAAGCGAAGACCAGAGAGCAAACGTAGACCAGAGAGCAAACGAAGACCAGAGAGCAACCGAAGACCTGAGAGCAAACGTAGACCAGAGAGCAAACGTAGACATGAGAGCAAACGAATACCTGAGAGCAACCGAAGATCAGAGAGCAAACGAAAACCAGAGAGCAAACGAAGACCAGAGAGCAACCGAAGACCAGAGAGCAAATGAAAACCAGAGAGCAAACGAAGACCAGAGAGCAACCGAAGACCAGAGAGCAAATGAAAACCAGAGAGCAAACGAAAACCAGAGAGCAAACGAAAACCAGAGAGCAAACGAAAACCAGAGAGTAAACGAAAACCAAAGAGCAAACGAAAACCAGAGAGCAAGTGCATGAAGACTAAAATTAGTTACCACAGTAGGTGATGAATGCCCCGCCGCAACCAAAGAAGTAACAGCCCGGACTGGAAATATTAACTCGGACGGACAGATTGGGCAGTGCGACAACTACATGCCTCCCTTCAGGGACATATAAAGCACTAACAGTCAAGACAAGAAGCCTTTATTGAACTATGTTCGTGTGCAAGACCGATTCTTGTCCTCGTTCTTGTCCTAAGCAACAATTATTCAACTTGTACACATGGCATTTATTTATAAATGTTACCATGCTTTTTATTGTTTACTTTTTCCATATACTGTTTCCAAATTAGACCCTTTAATACGAACCTATTCCAAAGAATTTCAATAAACAAATCGATCTAATGGTCCACTTTACCCACACTATTTGCTCAAACTAAAAAACATAACAGTTTAACATCAATTAGAAATGATTTCTCCTCTCTAATTGTAAAAATATTGCGCAAATTTATAAAGATTCTTAAACATAACACCAAGAGTATTTTATTCCATTTTACGACAATATGTGTGAACATTTCACGACAATGAAGATCGATTTTTGATAGGTACTTTACGAAGCTCATTACGTGAGTTTGTATTGAATGGGTCTGGAATTTAGTAGAAGAGTTAATAAAATATGCCACTTAAATTAGCTAATGGTATGTAAAGGGTAATGGTGGAGTCCTGCGATCAGGACCCACACGGGCGGGGATAGCACACACAGTTTGAACGTGTGAGGTAATATCCGAATATATGTCGAGTTAACCATACGTCAGTAAACCCAAAGGTGAAGGGGCGTGAGAATAATACAAATAGCTAGCAAATCTATATTTTAATGTTCGTTAAATCCCGCATCTATTCAGTATAACGCCTGGTAATGAGATTTGTAAAGTACCTATTGAGGTGTGTGGTTAATGTGTATTGGACTGTCCGGGACAAATTGCATGTTCCTACAAAAGTGACACATAATTTATTATTAGTGTGGCGTCCATGGTCCAGCGGTAGAGCGTCGGATTTGGAATCGAACGGTCCCGGGTTCGATACTCGGAAAGGCCACGTATGTAGTGTCATTGAGCAAGGCACCTCACACACATTGTTTAGTACTGGTTACTCGCTTAGGTCAGCTAAGCATGCCCAGGAAAAATGTCTAGGTCCCCGAGAGGGGTTTGACATTAATGGAACATACATATATATTACTTTATGATATACAACGTGATTTCCTTTCTCCCAATGCTGTCAAATAATTAATATAAGTGTTATGAAAACTTGTTTTCCAATTCAAATTATTCAAAATGTGTCAAACATTGTATTATTGGTATGTTTTACATGTAATTTATTGGAATAAATACTGTTTAAACTAAACATGCAAATTAGACTGTGCGTTCAGCCATAATGGTGACTATCCGAAACAGTCAAAGTTAATGATTAAAATAGTTCCCGGTATGCGATTACTATATTTAGGTATGCTGTTTGAAGTTTCATGCCCTCATTGAATCGAGATAGCGGTTACTAGATAGCACACGTGCACATTCGAATTATGACCGTGTCGGTTTACAGTATTTCTCTCTTCGTTTTTGTATTGTATTACATTAGATAGCTATACAGTCAACTCTGGTTTAGTGGTCACCTCAATTAAGCAGCCAACCTGTATAAGCAGCCAATTTCCAGATTCCCAATATGTTGTTTCATTATTCATTTGACCTCTATTAAGCAGCAATTCGTGCTGAGCAGCCACTTTCTGTGATTCCCTTGGTTTATAGTTTAAGCTTTTTAACGATTGCGAAGAAAGTTCTAACAACTTATATTAATCACTCTCGCTGGCGCGGATTAAAGCGTAAATTTGGTCATTCGTGTGGGAGGAAATCAGCGCACCCGCAGAAAACACAACTGTCCGAACTGTCGACCACCGTACCATCTCACATACTTCCCGGTTCGAGGATTGAACCCGGGTTGCAACCGTTGGTTGGCTGCTTAAGACAGGTTTGACTGTGTTTATACTTTTCTTGTATGTGTGCACTTATGCAAAAATGAACATATTTATGTGCAGCCCTACAGGGCAATAATAGATCTAGTATGATACACAAATATATACACAACTATCCACTACTTACACCGTATCCATGCGGGCCGGTTCAAAACATAATTTAGCCATATCCACAGCAAGCTCGGAAAAACTAATGAGCTGGGATACATACACTTTCTCGTGCAGCTGCATTTAGTTTATACAAATTTATTTTAGCTCGATTGTGAAACAAGTTATTTCAACGTAATCACTCTTTGAAACGTCATTCCTGATGTAATCCATCGCTACGAGGGTGAGAGAAGAGGCAATGTGGAATTTAAATGCCTGGCATAAGGGCACAATCGTAACCGCTACAGATGGGCGCGAACGCGGGGCATTTCGCACATCAAACGAACGCGCTACCCGTTGGATATACTGTAGGATATGTGTCGAGATGAAGTAATTTGTAGTAAACAATCATAAGATGAGAATATGGATTAATATGATAGCATGTTGTGCAAAGGTCACAACGATAAAAACAGAGGAAAACACTTTAGAGTTCCTACACACGTTTAAGGAGTATTATGGGGCAGTAACTGACCGAGGTTACTCATTGGCCAGTTGTTTTTTAGGCGTTCTTATTTCCAAATCAAGTACAGTCTACATCCGTTATGTCAAAGTCGGTTATGTCGAATTCTCCGGTTATCTCGAAGTCGGATCAAAGTCCCGTTTCCGAAACTATCATTTTACATATAACTGGCTCCGTATATATCGAATTTCGTTAAGTCAAACTTCGGTTATGTCGAAGTCGGTTATGTCAAATTCTCCGGTTATCTCGAAGTTGGATCAAAGTCCCGTTTCCGAAACTATCATTTTACATATAACTTGCTCCGTATATATCGAATTTCGTTAAGTCAAATTTCGGTTATGTCGAAGTATTTTGTTCGGTCCGACGGAATTCGACACAACGAATGTAGACTGTATCTCGATAGTGTGTAAAATAATGCTAAAGTAGACTTTGATGAAAACTGAAAACCAAGGACATTTTTTGGGTCTGTGTTCTGGGTGTGGGAGATATATGAGATAACACATTATCAAGCATGATTGCTGACAGTAGAACTGTCTCCAAGTTACATGCTTCAAACGATCAAACAGTTAACACGTTACCACTATCTGCACCATTTATACCTTTTAAGGAAACTATTTGCGCATTTAGATAGCTGTGATCAAAACGATAAAAAATCATAAAAGTCAACTCCCATCAGTTTGATAGTTTGCCAAATGAAGCGTAGCGTTGTAATGACAGTGCAAAATGCATGCATGTAATGCTGTTATGATTCAATATATCAAAACATGAAACTGCAAAACCTAACTGATAGTCCTTGAATTGATACGATTAAAGTAGTTTACGTTTATTTATCGTCGCTACTGGTTGCCCATATGAGCGACGCCACCTGAAGCCCTTTGAATTGATACGATTAAAGTATTTACGTTTATTTATCGCGTCCCTACTAGTTGTCCATATCTGTTGTTTGGTTAAGTTATATCGATATATAAGTACTAATGCACTTGTCCCTTTGTTAAAGTCGCTGTTTGGTTTCTTTCACCAAGTGGAAACATAGTATTATAATGCATGTGCAGCTTTATCATTGTGTTCGATTAACTTTCTAAGTAATATCCATAAAGTGAGGTAAGTAACAGAATCAAGTGTATCACAGACGGATCTGTAGTCCATTGTTCAACACGTTGGACTGGTAATCCAGGGATCGCAGGTTCGATCCCCCGCCTGACCCTAATAAAATTAACAGTTTTCAGCTGGAACCACAAACCGAGGTCTCGTGTCGGTGCTTTACACCGTGCGCCAGAGGAGATTCTGGAATGGGTCTCTCTGTCTGTATTATTGCACTATCCTCCAACAATCTCCTTTATATAGTGAGTGTTGCAACTTCAGCCACATGTACTGTGCTATGAGGACAACTTTACTGATAAATACTTCTTACATTTACACTTCAATACTCTCAAGTGTAAGCTTAATTTATACACATTTATTTTAGCTCGATTGCGAAACAAGTTCTTACAACTTACATTAATCACTCCCGATACCTCATTCCTGATGGAATCCATCGTCACGAGAGAGAGAGAGAGAGAGAGAGAGAGAGAGAGAGAGAGAAACGGCATGTGGAATTTAAATGCCTTGCTTAAGGTCACAATCGTAACGGCTCCAGCGGGACGCGAGCTCCGGGCTATTCGCACCTGAAGCGAACGCGCTACCACTGCGCTATCACGAATTCCACAATTGTTACAAGAGTAAGCAACTAGAGTGTGCTATATTATTAAACATAGGTTTTCAGTGCGGAATACATTAATCAGGTATTTGAACATAACTACTTATAATGATTGGTAGATACCGGTAATATATATTTTTAACTATAATTGCCATTACGAACATACGTTTTGCTACAACAACAATCGTTTTTCAATGCCGACAATATAATTACAGTGCCACAGATTAGAATAATTTGTAGTAAAATGGTTTTAAACGAGTATTAGCTAAAATAGAAATTATTTTAGGGCGCCCTAAAATATGTCAAGTATAGGTTTAATACGGGCTACGATGCAAGCTTATATTACGAACCGAACAACATTTTATTATCAAAGTCCGCCTACGTGGTCGAGCGGTTAAGGTCGCTGACTTGTATACATACCACTTTAACCTATCATCACTGATGGTCACGAGTTCGAGCCCCACTCAGGATGTGTCTTATGAACAAGTTGGCAGTTTCTTACGGAGGTGATGTTATACCAAGTACTGGTTGTGGAAGTCGTGATGGCTCAATGGTAGCGCGTTCGCTTCAGGTGCGAAATGCCTAGAGTTCGAGCCCCGCTCGAGCAGTTGCGATCGTGCCCTTAGGCAAGGCATTTAAATTCCACGTTGTCTCTTCTGTCTCCCTCATGGCGATGGATTCCATCAGGAATGAGGTCTCTAGAGTGATTAATATAAGTTGTAAGAACTTGTTTCAAATCGAGCTAAAATAAATTTGTATAAACTAAGTACTGGTTAACCTCTGGAACCTGCCCAAGAAAAGAAGGTGTTGTTAGGTAAACTGCCTGTCGTCAAATGGACAAGTGATAGCGACGTTAAATAAACTTAAATAATAAAACAAATTATTATCAGACTTGTACATAGTACATATTTATATAATAAAACATAATCATATAATATATTTACATCACGTGTACAAGAATGTGCATTGTGTTAGTTACAGAGGATGTACACCATATTTCAGCAGAATATCATGCAGTATCATTAAAGTTCGTTAACAAAGAATGCGCTGCACACACACACTGCTATATTTTAATGAGATGATGTGTGGAATGTGCTGAACACAATCTGATAAGTAGAATATGTTGCACACAGATACATTCTAAGAATGGTGATTAGAAATCGTTATCACTTTTTTATATTTCCATTTTACAGGAATAAATAAATCAGATTCCAAGTACAATTTTGAAAACCTCTCCTCAAATAAACTTGATGTGTGTGTGTGTGTGTGTGTTTTACGTTTCTTTATCGTCGCTACCAGTTGCCCATATGAGCGACGCATCCTGAAGAGATTAGTAATTTTAGATTTTTGGAGGATAGTGCAATGATACAGACAGATACCCATTCCAGAGTCGCCTCTTGTTCTTTTATGTACGTTTTATACACGAGACCTCGGTTTAACGTCCCATCTGAAAGACTGTTTATTAGGGTCAGACGGGGGATCGAACCTGTGATTCCTGGATTACCAGTCCAGCGTGTTACCACTGGACTACAGATCCGTCTGTCTTGTTCCGGCGCATTTATTAAAGATTATATATAGTTGAGACGTCATATACCAGAGGACATAGAAAATGCACACTTCGGATAAGTGTGTTTTACATGAAAAACTATATAAATACATAGGTTTAAACATTTTGGAATATTTTTTAGTTGTTCAGTTTGTGTTTTGTAATACAGATGGGATATATCATTGATGGAATCCTTCGTATTTCGTGTTCATGTAATAATAATCATATAATGTAGGCAGGCGTTTTCTATGTTCTCTAGTATATAATGTAAGTGTGCGTTTTCTATGTCATCTAGTATATAATGTTGGTGTGCGTTTTCTATGTCCTCTATTATATAATGTAGGCGTGCGTTTTCTATGTCCTCTAGTATATAATGTAGGTGTGCGTTTTCTATGTCCTCTAGTATATAATGTAGGTTTGCGTTTTCTATGTCCTCTAGTATATAATGTAGGTGTGCGTTTTCTATGTCCTCTAGTATATAATGTAGGTTTGCGTTTTCTATGTCCTCTAATATATAATGTAGGTGTGCGTTTTCTATGTCCTCTAGTATATAATGTAGGTGTGCGTTTTCTATGTCCTCTAGTATATAATGTATGTATGCCTTTTCTATGTGCTCTAGTATAGATCAGTGAGCAGAGGATAGTATATTGAATAGTCAGTGCTGGTGGTTACGGTACGTCAACTAGAGGTCCTTACAAGTTATGGCCATTGCGGCGGACAAACAAATGCACTGTGTTCCCTCTGTAAATCATAGGAGTGTACTAGTATGGTATTATGAGTATTATAATATAGATTGTCCCTAACCCCTCATACATTCGTCAATAAACAAATCATATTATTAATAACTATCCATGGGTTAGTAAATTAATATCGAGCATAGTATACGGTCATTGCTGACATCATTAGTGGCGTTGTTATTGGCGGAATGTCATATTTATTGCCATGATAGGTTATATAGGTAATAAAATGGAGACTAACATACAATTGATACGGTGATTTAAACACTTCCTACTTTCCTCCTTGCATAGCAACATGCTGCATATAAACATCAACACCTTGGACTTCAACCCCATTGATTGGCTCACATAAGCATGAGTGTGTAGCCTGGGTTCCAGTCTGTAGAGTTTTCACTTTTTAACTTTGCGGGGCTCGAATCCTTCGTATTTCGTTTTCATGTAATAATAATCATATAATGTATAGGTGTGGGTTTTTCTATGTCCTCTAGTATATGTATAGTTAAGCATCGCATTGGTATAATTATAATAACCCCTTTGAAAAACGAAGAATAGTGATGTGGGTGCGCGTTCGCTTCAGGTGCGAAAGGTCCGGAGTTCGAGCCCCACTGGAGCCGTTACGATTGTACCCTTAGGCAAGGCATTTAAATTCCACGTTGCCTCTTCTCTCTCCCTCGTGGCGATGGATTCCATCAGGAATGAGGTCTCGAGAGTGATTTATATAAGTTGAAATAACTTGTTTCGCAATCGAGCTAAAATAAATTTGTATAAACTAAAAACGAAGACAATAGTGCCGCGAATAAACACAAATATATAATATATATAGTTCCTGTTTCAATATAATTCGGATAATTTCGACCAGGCATGCATTTCTTGAACAATACAAATATTAGTATAATAATAATAATAATAATAATAAAGACTTCATCTAGCGAGAGAACTCATTTGAACAATTAAGTCAATCTACCATGAGGCCCTCAACAAATTAAAACATGAAATAGCATAATGAAACATGTAAACAGTAACCAGTAAAACTTTCATAGCAAATAAGATATAAGCTGCAAGAACTAATACTTACAGTGTCGTCTGCCTATTTAAACTTATGCAATATGAATATTCAATGACATATCTATACAGAGATGCTGTATGCGATAAAGATGTTAGATGCGATAAACACTCTATAGTGCTATCAAACTTGACACATTTTTATGAAGCTTTACAACAATAGGTTATGTATTTATTCAACGTGCCGTTACACATTTCGTATGATCAACGACACTAAGTTTACAATGCTCAACTATTTCACAACAGCTCTTAACAGTGTTTTTGTAAAGGATATTAACTCGTATGCACCCGTACGACACAAATGGCAAACTTTAATAAAGCATTAATGAAAGTGTCATAGACTGATTTATGTTTGAAATGCTTACATCGGATCATTTCTCCAACCTCAACCTTTAACATAACATGATTTATTTGTCCAGACTGTGACAGAATGTTCTCAATGCAGCTTGTTCTTGTAGCGCCGTATAACAACGACTCTCTTATCAATATCATTCGCTAAAACAGTGTCAGGTGATCATAATTCGTGGAAGTCGTGATATAGGTCAGACACCGCTATTGAAATGGCCATAGGTTACCATTATACCACACAGTGCCATTAAATGTTCCCCAAAAATAGTTCCACTGACACGTGCATTTATAATATGGTGTTTATTTGTCACCAAATAGTATGCAAATATTCCAAAATTCAGCTCATATATTGTATCTTAATATTTAATAGTCATGTTCACTATTGCTGACAATGCCTACTCAGCCAATCAGTTCATGTATCAATAACTCTACAAACCGTCTGACCTGTATTGTGTTCATGTCTCCTCCACTTACATCACAGCAACATAGCAACAACATAATTATACTGTAGAACACTATTTATTCGCGAGATTTTATTTTAAGCTAATATTCACGATTTAAGTTGCTTTCTCATGAATAAGAATGTATCCGAATGTAGAGCTATATCCGTAAATATGTACATTTTATCAATTTTTTTAAAGTGCTTACAAGTACAAGCGATCTACATAATGTGTGAACACGTTGAGAAATATGAGTTCCACGGAAAGGTGCATGCTCCAGCAGCAGTATCGTTGATTACTGTAAAACACTATTTATTAGCAAGCATTAATATATCGTTAATTTTCGCGATCGCGAATTCCCTATTCTCGTGAATAACACTGTGTCCGAATGCAGAGTTATATCCGTACATATGTACATTTTATCAAAATTCTGAAAACAAAATCACCTTCATTTTTCGATACATCACGGATTAGCGAATTCAATTCTCCGCGAATTAATTGAAAATGCTCAAAAGCGCGAAAAGCGTGAACTAAAGTGTTCGCGAAATTATAGTATGTTAGGCCTACAGTGTACATAGTCAATCTCTGTAAAAACTATAAGTGACTATAGCTATATTTATACAATGATAAAACTATGCTAACGTTGCAAATCTTCAGTATTAAGAAACGCTATATTTGAAATACTGAATTACCACTATAGTGTGCATTATTTAACTCTTTCACCGCCAATGTCGCATAAAAGCGCCTTTGCACAAAGCCAAGAACCCGATAATACAGAACAGAACGTGCCGTCTGGTCAGGCTATATGCTGATTGTTCTTCAGAGCTAAAGCATCTGACCGAATAGCAAACAGCATATATCCTGATCAGACGCGGCGTTATGCCGGCTGATCTGGATCTATGTTGTTTGCACATTGCTTTGAATTTATTTGGCGCTGAAAGAGTAAATGTGTTACGAAATCAGTTATCACCTTTGCTCAGATAAAAAATGAACTGATTTACAGCATTAACATAGAATGCGGATAAAGCATTCACATATAGATAAAATAGAATGCATTATTTGCATACCAAGACATATATTGCGATGTTCTAAAATAGATTAACGTTGTAAAACCCTTGTAAATCAACTTAGTGATAAATGATAGCGTAATGGTAGAGCGTTCGATTCAGATGTGAAAGGTCTCGAATGCTCACCCAGCTGTAGCCGTTACGAGTGTGCCCTTACGCAAGCCACACATATTCCACATTGTCTATCTCCCTCTTGGTGATGCATTCCATCATGAATGAGGTCTCGAGAGCGGTTAAACTATAATGTTGTAAGCTATGGTAAATAAGTATATATAAAACTATATGTCAATCAAACTGAACACTCTGTGATTAAGTGATTCGGCCGTCCGCCTAAGGTTCGAACCTAGTCAGGGGTTCGTTCTGATTTGGCCGGTTGGTGAGCTGCCAGCTAGTTAATAATGGTTACCGATTGCCTATCAGCCTCGCGCCTGGCATACAATGATATGATTCGGGAAGTATGCATACTGATGTGCAGAAAAAATGGGCGCATAAGTCAGTAATGGCTGGCCCTTTCAATAGGGATGAAACTATAATAAACAAACGTTTTACTTTACTTTTATAGCGTGCGGATAACCCTACGCCCGCTATAGAGTACTAATACTGTAAACTACTACAATTTCGCGAACACGTTATTTCGCGATTTTCACGATTTTGAACATTTCCAATTAATTCGCGGAGTTTTGAATTCCCGTATCCGCGATATATCGCGCCAAATAAAGTGACTGTTTATGTATATCTCTAATTGTATTGACTTTAATTTCAGAATGTTGATAAATGTACATATTTTCGGATATAACTCTACATTCGGATACATAATTATTAACGAGAATCATGAATTCGCGATCAACTTAGAAGATCGCTAACATTAACGAACTATTAATGCTTGCTAATAAATAGCGTTCTACAGTAATCTACTACTTGAGCATTCACGTTTCCGCGAAACTCATATTTCTCAACATGTTCACACATTTGTATAGCAAACTTGCATCGGCTAGCACGAACTCTGTGTCATACAGCTATTTATCTCAGCCAATTCTGCATCATTTAAATAGTTAGTCAGATATAAAAACAAATAAAAGAAAGATAAACCAATGGTTCGGACATAGGTATGTCCAGTTTATGATTAAATGTGGATATTAAATGAGGAGGTCATTTGTCATGGGAAATGTTTTGGACACTTGTAACGGCTTCCAGCGAACTCATAATAATTCTTTTTGAAGTACAATTAATGACACTTGTGAATATACAGTGTTGTGTGGCTAGGAACGAAGGAAGACGATAAACGATTGCCAACAAAATCGGGGTTTTTTTCTCATAAAATGTCGACGCCTTCTGTGCAGATTGGTATATAATAGATACTACAGTCTACATCCGTTATGACAAAAGTCGGTTATGTCGAATTCTCCGGTTATCTCGAAGTCGGATCAGAGTCCCGTTTCAGACACTATCATTTCACATATAATTGGATCTGTTTATATCGAATTTCGTTAAGTCGAACTAAAGGTTATGTCGAAGTATTTTGTTCGGTCTGATGGAATTCGACATAACGGATATAGACTTATATCGTTGTTATAGACTGACGTAATATACATAGGATCTTACATGAGTGGTTTTACGAACGGAGTTTTGGAATTTTGCTATTAAGCGAGCCGTTTGACAAGGTCTTTTTTATCACATTACCACAGTAAGAACAATCATGGTATTGAAGAACAAATACGTCTATTGTTGAGCATTATTACATTACGCTGCATCCTTACGCCGTAGTAAATAGTCCCTGATAATAAAACAACTTCTCGCAACTAATCGGGGCACTATGTTATTTCGTACTATATTGTATGAAACGAGTTTTGGAATTTTACTATTAACCCTTTCAACCCCACAGGCCTCTAAATAGGCTTATGAAAAGTGTAGATCCAGATGAGCCGGCTCGTGACGAGCCGTCTCATCAGGATCTGCACTTTTTTGCCAGTAATAATTATTACTATTTTTAGATAAAATTACCCATTTTGATAAATGAACTGGTCCAAAGGTAATTTACTTATTAATGTATTGGTCTAAAAATAGCATGCACCAGTCCATGTCAGTTACTTGGGGTTAAATGGGTTAAGCGAGCCTTTTTATCACATGACTACAAGAACAACAAATATCAATTTGCAGAAAAATACGTCTCGGTTTGCCAGTATACTGTTGAGCCTCATTACATTAAGCTGCATCCGTATACCATAGTCAATAATTCCTGGTGATCAAACAATTCACGTAAATAATAGGCGCAATATTTTAATCACTGTATCCCGCTAGTGCATATTGAGCATTGTATTGATCTAAGCAGTTGATTTTCAACAAATAATGCATAAACACAAACAACGTGTATATTTCGAATGGATATTACAAGCTGCCAATGCCATACTGCGACCAATCAGAATCCTTCATGCTGTTATTACACGTGTAGACATATAATAATTCATGGCATGGCTGTATTACACTGAATACAAGCAAAGTTATGTGATAAATGTTTTTATATGGTATGAGATATAAAGTTCTGTTATGATATATTCTATTCTATTTATTCTGCTATATGCTGGCGTACCAACTACAAACATATTATACTAAACTAGATCTGAACTGAACCATGACGAGGTACCAGACTGTATTCTGTAACTACAGAACAATCGCTATGCAAAACAATCCCATGAATGTAATAATAATAATAATAGATATATTTCTTTATTTGTAGATGGTGACCTAATTAGTTCTGAACTAATAGTCCTTAGGGTATAATAATAATAATAATAGATATATTTCTTTATTTGTAGATGGTGACCTAATTAGTTCTGAACTAATAGTCCTTAGGGTCTAATAATAATAATAATAGATATATTTCTTTATTTGTAGATGGTGACCTAATTAGTCCTGAACTAATAGTCCTTAGGGTCTAATAATAATAATAATGATAATAATAATAATAATAATAATATAAACTTTGTTTACCGAGACGACTCATTTGAACAATTAAGTATATCTACAATGAGGTCCTCAACAAATTAAAACATGAACTAGTTTAATGAAACACGTAAGCATATGGAAAGAATATGTCTTAAATATCCCACACTGTATTTATTTTCTCCTAAACCAAATACTGTTTGTATTAGAAAATCTTAAATCCAGGGTCAACTTATGGAATTACCTCTCTTATCATATCAAAACAACCAAGTTGCATAGGACTGCACAACAGGGTCACGCCGTTCGTTTTGGGCGTCACGACCGGACACAACGGGCTACTGTCTTATATCCAGGGTCAACGTATGGAATTACCAACAGACGGATATGTAGTCCAGTGGTAACACGCTGGACTGGTAATCCAGGGATCGCAGGTTCGATCCCCCGTCTGACCCTAATAAAATTAACAGTCTTTCAGATGGGACGTTAAACCGAGGTCTCGTGTCGGTGCTTTACACCGTGCACGTAAAAGAACCAGAGGAGATTCTGGAATGGGTCTCTGTCTGTATCATGCACTATCCTCCAAAATCTAAAATAACTAATCTCTTCAGGAGGCGTCGCTCATATGGGCAACCGGTAGCGACGATAAATAAATGTAAAAACACACATGGAATTACCTCTCTTATCATATCAAACCACCCAAGTAGCATAGGACTGCACAACAGGGTCACGTCGTTAGTTTTTGGTCAACGTGACCAAGACTTGACGGCCGGACACAATGGGCTATGTCACGATAAATTATAATTACTAGTAAATAAGCAAGCAAGTATACTAGAGGACATAGAAAACGCACACCTACATTATATGATTATTATTACATGAAAACGAAATACGAAGGATTCCATCAAAGATATGTATTACAAAACACAAACTGAACACATTTAAGAAAATGCATATGTATTTACATAGTTATTGTTTTTCATGTAAAAACACACTTATCCGAAATGTGCGTTTTCTATGTACTCTAGTATAGTAGCTCTTGCAGCTTTTATCTCGTGTTCCATGTCCTCTAGTATAGTAGCTCTTGCAGCTTTTATCTCGTTTTCTATGTCAGTTTTATCAAATGTCCTTATTATTAGTATTATATCTTCCAGAATTGTTAAATATAAAAACTTAGCACTTATATAATTAGTCAATACAAAGTATATAGCTCGACTGCGAAACAAGCTCTTACAACTTATAATAATCACTCTCGAGACCTCATTCCTGGTGGAATTCATCGCTACGAGGGAGAGAGAAGAGGCATGTGGAATTTAAATGCATTGCCTAAGGGCACAATTGTAACGACTTCAGAGGGCCATGAACTCCGGGCCTTTCGCACAGGAAGCGAACGTGATACCACTGCGCTATCTCGACTTGCCCACTAGCCTTATTATTATAAAGTAAAGTAAAGTGTTTGTTTATTATAGTGTCACCCCTATTTAAAGGGCCAGCCATTTCTGACTTATGAGACACCTCTTTTTTATGAACATCAGTACTTCCCGAATCATATGCTTGTGTGCCAGACGTCAGGCTGGTAGGCAATCGGTAAGCATTATTTAACTAGCTGGCGGCTCACCAACCGGCCATATCAGAACGAACCCCTGACGAGATTCGAACCTTCCACCTCCCGCTCCGTAGGCGGACGCTTTAACCACTGGGCCACGGAGACGGTAATAATTAATGTTACCAAAGTAGCAGAGCGGAGACCTTGTAGGGGTAGGTATAGTATATGCTTAGAATTAATTTTACTTAGAAAAACTAACGCCTTTCGGTTATTTCATTGGCTATTGAAACATGGTTTGAAGTTTTGATGCTTAGAATTTAACCACACAGGCCATAGGCCTAAGTGGTTAATTCCGGCGCTCAGAACAACATACCGTGTTTTATTCGACTGTAAATAACGCACATACAAATATTATTACGATTCTAACATGACCAAATTATCAAAAAAGCGCAAACATGGTTGTTATATTTTACAAAGCGTAACAGACGTCAAAAAACTAAGCACATGTCGGTAAACCGACGTCACGTTTGACGTTACTCGCTAACCAATGTGTTATTGCCGAATTATACACGGTACATTTTCTTCTTTGCTTACTGTATGTATACCCTCAAAATGCCGAGCCATATTAGAATGTCCGATTTAGTTTATACAAATTTATTTTAGCTCGATTGCGAAACAAGTTCTTAAACTTATATTAATTACTCTCGATAACCTATTCTGATGGAATCCATCGCCACGAGGGAAAGAGAAGAGGCAACTTGGAATTTAAATGCCTTGTAAGGGCACAATCGTAACGGCTCCAGCGGGGCTTCGAACTACGGACCTTTCGCACCGGAAGCGAACGCTCATCCACTGCGCTATCACGACTTACACGTGTAGAATTCCCGATTTGATTTACTGATGTCATAATTCAAGCAAGTTAAGCATAGTTCCACACACTGTGTCAGCCAAGCTTGTAGGTTTTCTAACAGTGATGCCTATCTAACATTAGATGGATTATGGAAGATAGACATGGACGTTTTACTGCAAAAAAGCGCTGTTTGATGGCGCCCGGGTAATTCGACTTCGCGTTCTTCAGCACGTGCCACCTGCCGCTTTTATTTTGTTCTGCGATTTATAAATAATACGAGTCTTGTGTTCTCTATTGCACCGGAGGCGCATAAATGAGAGAGTAGACATAAATTGTTCATACCATTTTAATCGTTGCCTAATTCCTCATTACGACATATCCGTAGCCACACTGAGGCACACCGAGGCAACTACCTCGGTTAAAATTTCCAAAGCCAAAAAAACTAAAATGAACAATTGAATAAATAAAATGCAAAAACAATATCCCCTTGCTGTATAAAATGTTGACTGCTAGAAAGGTCAGTACATAATTATACGTCTAAGCTCATGAAATTAGAAATCGCTTCTATACACAAAAATGTTTAAGGGGGTGGGGTACATGCCCCCGGACCCCCATATATTGCATCGGATGAAATTTGCCTCTACTCTGGTTACGATACTGTACGATATAGCATCACTGTTCAATTACATATTTCACTGTATATGAGAAGTTAAAGACACGCCCACTTTCAAAAATCTCACAGGAAGCATGCAATAACACACGTATATATATATTTTATATCATATACTGTTACTTATACAGACGAATCTGTAGTCCAGTGGTTAACACGTTGGATTTGTAATACATGGATAGCAGGTTCGATCCCCTGTCTGACCCTAATAAAATTAACAGTCTTCAGATGGGACTTTAAACCGAGGTCTCGTGTCGGTGTTTTACACCATGCACGTAAAAGAACCAGAGGATGATTTGGAATGGGTCTCTATCTATTTCACTGCACTATCCTACCAACATCTAAAATGACTAATCTCTTCAGGAGGCGTCGCTCATATGGGCAACCGGTAGCGACGATAAATAGACGTAAAATACACACACACTGCTACTTGTTTGCATAGCATTTGCTGTACTGTTGACGAACGATGAAATGCTTGGGTTATCTCACTTTCCATGTAATATGTATTGCATAGTACCCGACCCCCCCCCCCATCACGATCATGTCTTTAAATGTGTGGTAAATGCTAACTAGTCTAATGGTGTGCATGGATATATAGGATATCAGCCGAAAGCGATCCACTATTGGACTGTATGAGGTGCGTTCGCTTGTGGCTTTCATCTTACTTAAAACACATACTAATATAACAAGATATTATTAATAGGATATAATATTATACATTGGCCTTTTGAAACCAGTCCAATATTAATAATAATGGACTGCAAGTACAAAGGTATGACGTCACAGCAGTGTTTTAATGAGGCGTCTATGCCGATTGTTACTGTACTATGTCGCCTTCAATGTTTCCATATTCCGGAAAACAACCACGAGTAATCATTAAATCTATTCGTAGGTTTATCTATAGCCCATCTAAACGCAGCACTTGTCGAGTGTCTGAAACAAATTGTGTATACATTTTGTTCAAAAGAATAATAGAATTTTACAAATTATCTGTGATCGAGATAGAAGGAATTTATTTAATCGCTGAAGGAATGCGTCTCTGTTCTGCTGCGCATTCACGATGACCTGTGTCCGATCGTCTTTATGCAAGTCACGGACACTAATGACGGAGCATCTATCCATGCTGGATTGTAAAATGTACAATTATAATCCCAAGTAGGCCTATACACGGCACATGGTAGTTTTGTACTTTTAACTTTATTTATTTTACAACGATTGCGAAACAAATTTTAACAACTTATATTAAATCACTCTCGCTGACGCGGATGAAAGCGTATATGTGGTCAATCGTGTGGGAGGAAACCGGAGTACCCGGAGAAAACCACCTGTCCGATCTGGCGACCACCGCACCATCTCACATACTCCCGGTACGAGGATGCAACCCGGGTTGCATTGGTGAGAAGCGAGCTGCTAACCACTGCGCTAATCGTACAGTTGTGTTGATTAGTTTATGTCGTGTAGTATGCGTTTAAATTAACTAATGACGTGCCATCAGTTTCTCAATACATTTTATTCAAATAACGACAGTTTGAGGGAATATTAATATAACTACATATTCTATTATACTGCAAGCTAACTGAAAACACATGAAAGCATGAAAGTAGGATACCCATCAATCTAATCAACATGCAGTGATGTTCTCGAGAACGACACAGGCTATGCAAAATACATACAGAATGATCAACGTCTACACCAGTTTTTCAACGATATATCAAACTGTCTTGACAACATCACAAAACATATTCATAAAGTGTATCGAATCGTCGCCAAGGTCTTGACAAAACCAAAAAACTGATTTCAAATGTGTATCGAATCGTCGCCAAGGTCTTGACAAAACTAAAAATCTGATTTCAGATGTGTATCGAATCGTCGCCAAGGTCTTGCCAACATCGCAAAACTGATTTCTACTGTGTATCGAATCGTCGCCAAGGTCTTGCCAACATCGCAAAACTGATTTCAAATGTGTATCGAATCGTCGCCAAGGTCTTGACAAAACTAAAAATCTGATTTCAGATGTGTATCGAATCGTCGCCAAGGTCTTGACAAAACCAAAAATCTGATTTCAAATGTGTATCGAATCGTCACCAAGGTCTTGCCAACATCGCACAACTGATTTCTACTGTATATCGAATCGTCGCCAAGGTCTTGCCAACATCGCAAAACTGATTTCTACTGTGTATCGAATCGTCATCAAGGTCTTGCCAACATCGCAAAACTGATTTCTACTGTGTATCGAATCGTCATCAAGCTTGTGATAACCTCATCAAAGACAAAGTTATAAAATGTGTCGAATATTCAACAATGCCAAAAACTACATTTCTACAATATATCAACATAATTTAGCCCTCCAAATGCCACAATAATTAACGCCTATACATCCTATCTTTACCCTTCAAACTTTCAAACTTTATAATTCACCAACTTAGGTTCATACATATAATGAACTGCAAAAGCATCATATACTATAGCACAAATTATATAATATCAGCATAATATCAATGGCGACTCAGAATATGGTTATAAAATCGCATCATTCCAAGAAACGGCAATACCAGTTTTACATGGTTTTACGTTTCTTGAAAGTATTGTATAAGGTACAAGGATCATTCATGTATTTATCCGCATAGAATTAAACTGGAAATATCTACTCCTGATGTGATTGTCTATTCTATCGGCAAACTCGAATGGTATTGCTTAACAACTACGATCAAGATTCCCTGACGATGTTGCGTTCTAGCGTTCTTACTTATAAGTTGACGTGTGTGTATTTTACGTTTATTTATCGTCGCTACCGGTTGCCCATATGAGCGACGCCTCCTGAAGAGATTAGTTATTTTAGATTTTGGAGACTAGTGCATGATACAGACAGAGACCAATTCCAGAATCTCCTCTGGTTCTTTTACGTGCACGGCGTAAAGCACCGACACGAGACCTCGGTTTAACGTCCCCTCTGAAAGACTATTAATTTTATTAGGGTCAGACGGGGGATCGAACCTGCGATCCCTGGATTACCAGTCCAGCGTGTTACCACTGGACTACAGATCCGTCTGTTTATAATTTGACGGATCGTCCTGATCACAATATACTTCTATTAATTACGTTTTAGAAAACAGGTATTTGTTTGTACTTACACTCCCAGAAAACACATTGTTTGCAGTTGGCATCATGGAGCTAACTCCGACAAACTGTCTACAAATGTTGCATAGTTGCAATTAATCTTCCTATAAGTTAAGCTGCACCGACTACATCCATAATTCCAATGTTTGCGTATCGTAGTTCTAGATTATTAAAGTATTATGCGTGCTATGTTACGTTTGTATGATAATTGCATGGTGTGGTGTATAATTGGACACGTGAATGACGTTTATGAGCAGCACACTTCAAATGTAATATATTGTTTGGGTGTTGATAAAAGTAGGCTTCATGTTTATACAAAATAGTTTAGCTCGATTGCGAAACAAGTTATTTCAACTTATATTAATCTCAAAGCGAACGCGCTACCACTGCGCTATCACGACTTCCACATTTGTGAGATAGTTCAATCTGCGCTAACAATATAGTAGTTATATAGTTCATTGGTTTGTGTTTTGTTCTTATCCGTGCTACTCACGCTAGTTCCTATATGTGCTGCATTATGTTTGTATTGGGGGGGGGTTCAAGTCGCACCAACAGTTTGTCCTTCTTTTTGCCTGGTAAGGATGGAGTGGGGAGAGCTAATATGTGTGGTTGGGGTGCAACACTATCTCTTAGTTTGAATTCTTAACTCATATTCAAGTCATAAACTAACTGTACGTTTTCCATTTCTTTGTGTAATTTTTTTTCCGCATAATATTATGATATAATAATTAACAAATATTCACCACGAAACTTAATTTTGTGTGTTCGTTTTCTACATCAGATCATACATTACAGAAATTGTTCATCCAACATTGTTTATTTAGATCAAAGTGACGGGGAGGGCTGTACATAATATTGTTATAACTTGTAGCCCAACCCATTTGCTTTTTTCCCCTCGACAACACAAATGTATCGTATACTGCAATCATATAATTACATATTAATCTCTGATTTGTTCTTAGTATTGTATGTATATATGTAATGTAGTGTATGAAAAAATGACATAAATTATTATTAAAATTAAAACAATAAACAGTTTGAGACATATGGCGACTCTCCAGCTATGGCTGGTGGAGGAAGATCTAGCCCCACCCCCCGATCGGTATTTCGGGCATGAGCGTGCACCAAGATAAAACCACTGACCTTCTACAAGCCAACTGGATAGATCATATGATAGAATTCACCCCCAAGTGAGATTCGATCCTACAACGGTGAGAAGTCAAACACATTTTAATTTTTAATTCTTGACGATTTACTTGTCTCCGCAACCAGCCAAGTCCGTGGCTTGCCGTCCGAGATATAGCCAAATAGCGACATCGTGCATTCGTTTCTAAGAGTACAGACTACCATTGCGATCTATTTAAACCTCAAATGCTGTATTTAATTAAATTTAAGTCGTTGTCTTAGATATGGTATAAGGAAAAACAACCCATATGCTGTCAGATTAACGAAGTGGTTAACACGCTCTCATCTCACCAATGCAACTCGGGCTCGATCTTCGGACCGGGACGTATGTGAGATGGAACGGTGGTCGCCATATCGGACAGGGTGGTTTTCTCCGGGTATTCCGGTTTCCTCCTACACGAATAACCTTAGTCCTTACGCTGTCATCCGCGCAAACGAGAATGATTAATATAAGTTGTTACAGCTTGTTTCGCAATCGTTGTAAAATAAATACAGTTTAACCCTTTCAACACCACAGACCTCTAAATAGGCTTACAAAAAGTGTAGATCCAGATGAGCCGGCTCGTGACGAGCCGTCTCATCAGGATCTGCACTTTTTACCAGTAAAATTACTATTTTTAGACAAAGTTTTAGTCCAAATGTAATTTTCTTATTCATTTATTGGTCTAAAAATATCATGGACCAGTCCATGTCAGTTACTTGGTGTTGAATGGGTTAAAGTTTAAGCCATACGCTGTTGCGTCAGGAATAAGACTGCTATGCGTGACGCTTGTAGGACAGGTTATAATTAAGATGGCAGGTTTGAAGATCGCAAACCGATGTATTTTCTACCGGTAACGTCACTATAACACATTATTTACCGACTCGTATTACGTAATAAACACATACTTTTGGTCAGACCAGGTGTCCTGTTGCACCGTTAGCAGTTTGCTTTACAAACCCCTTTCCGTTTGCCATTTTACAGATACATATTCGAATCTTCGGGCGCATTCTTGTTGTCAATATAACTTTGAACATTAGTCAACTGTAAAACATTGTTGTGACGTCATACCTTTGTACTTGCAGTCCATTATTATTAATATTGGACTGCTGTCAAAAGGCCACAGTATTGTATTAAATGCTACGCGTTAATGTACGAAATTAATAATTTTAATTAGTAGGATCTTAGTTTAAACAATATTTTTTATTTCAATGAATATACATAGTATAATGATCACAATAAGAAAATACATGTAGGATTGAGGAGAAAGCAACTTGCTTATATGGTTACCTCTTTCCTAGTAGTAGTAGTCTTGGATGTCGTGGATGTCGTGGAAGTCGTGATAGCGCAGTGGATGCGCGTTCGCTTCAGGTGCGAAAGGTCCGGAGTTCGAGCCCCACTGGAGCCGTTACGATTGTGCCCTTAGGCAAGGCATTTAAATTCCACGTTACCTCTTCTCTCTCCCTCGTGGCGATGGATTCCATCAGGAATGAGGTCTCGAGAATGATTTATATAAGTTGAAATAACTTGTTTCGCAATCGAACTAAAATAAATTTGTATAAACTAAACTAGTAGGATCATGTATAAGTGTGTGTTTTAAGTGTAAAAGCAACGTGCCTCAAACAGTCCAATATTTTACATATTGCATCGTGTTCGGCTTGTATCCTATACATAATAGATACTGCGGTCATATTGACCTAATACTGGTAGACGTACTTAGTATATATCATTAGATGATGACTTTAGTTTATTAATAAAGATGGTCCTTCGCAAGCTGTGTCAAGAAAGTGCTAAGAAATATCATTATTTACTAGAATTTAAAAGCTTTGCGACAGAGAGCGGTTTTCAGTTGGTAATGGTGATGGATGTGGGTTGTCCGGACGATACATATATAATGAAGCTGTTAACACGAGCTCCTAGTGGTGCTGTAACTGGGGCAGTGTACCATTATGCGTTAATTAGTGTTACTTTGTTTTAGTCGTTGATAACTTAAATTGCCTACTAATTTATTTTAGCTCGATTGCGAAACAAGTTCTTACAACTTATATTAATCACTCCCGAGACCACATTTCTGATAGAATCCATCGCCACGAGGCAGAGAGAAGAGGCAATTTGAAATTTAAATGCATTGCCTAAGGGTACAATCGTAACGGCTCCAGCAGAACTCGAACCCCGGGCCTTTCGCACCTGAAGCGAACGGTCTACCACTACGCTATCACGACTTGTCTACTAGCCTAACACATTGCGCATCGTGTCGCTGTCATATTATGCTGTTACATATTATAGTTTTGTTAGCTTCTAGTGTTGTAGACAGAACGTATTTTATTAGTTTAAGCTTTATTTATTTTACAACGATTGCGATGCAAGTTCCAACACCTTATATCACTCTCTTTGGTGCGGATGAAATCGTAAATGTGGTCATTCCTGTGGGAGGAAACCGGATTACTCAGAGAAAACACACCTGTCCGATCTGGCGACCACCGTACCATCTCACATACTTCCCGGTCCGAGGATCGAACCCGGGTTGCATTGGTGAGAAGCGAGCGCGCTAACCACTGCGCTAATCGGACAATATTTTATTAATAAATGTACGTAATCAATGTACTTAAACATATATATAATACATTAATTGTTAACATAGCACATGAACTATGGAACTACTGACTCTGAACACATTAACTATGGAACTACTGAATCTGAACACATGAACTATGAAACTACTAACTCTGAACACATGAACTATGGAACTACTGAATCTGAACACAGGAACTATGGAACTACTGAATCTGAACACATGAACTATGGAACTACTGACTCCGAACACATGAAATATGGAACTACTGACTCTGAACACATGAACTATGGAACTACTGAATCTGAACACATGAACTATGGAACTACTGGCTTTGAACACATGAACTATGGAACTACTGAATCTGAACACGTGAACTATGGAACTACTGACTCCGAACACATGAACTATGGAATTACTGACTTTGAACACATGAACTATGGAACTACTGAATCTGAACACATGAACTATGGAACTACTGAATCTGAACACATGAACTATGGAACTACTGAATCTGAACACATGAACTATGGAACTACTGAATATGAACACATGAACTATGGAACTACTGAATCTGAACACATGAACTATGGAACTACTGAATCTGAACACATGAACTATGGAACTACTGACTCTGAAAACATGAACTATGGAATTACTGACTCCGAACACATGAACTATGGAACTACTGAATATGAACGCAAGAACTATGGAATTACTGAATCTGAACACATGAACTATGGAACTACTGAATCTGAACACATGAACTATGGAACTACTGACTCTGAACACATGATCTATGGAATTACTGACTCCGAACACATGAACTATGGAACTACAGAATATGAACGCAAGAACTATGGAACTACTGAATCTGAACACATGAACTATGGAACTACTGAATCTGAACACATAAAATATGGAATTACTGACTCTGAACACATGAACTATGTAACTAGTGAATCTGAACACAAGAACTATAGAACTACTGAATCTGAACGCATGAACTATGGCACTACTAAATCTGAACACATGAACTATGGAACTACTGAATCTGAACAGATGAACTATGGCACTACTGAATCTGAACACATGAACTATGGAACTACTGAATCTGAACACATGAACTATGGAACTACTGACTCTGAAAACATGAACTATGGAATTACTGAATCTGAACACATGAACTATGGAATTACTGACTCCGAACACATGAACTATGTAACTAGTGAATATGAACACAAGAACTATAGAACTACTGAATCTGAACGCATGAACTATGGCACTACTCAATCTGAACACATGAACTATGGAACTACTGAATCTGAACACATGAACTATGGTACTACTGAATCTGAACACATGAACTATGGAACTATTGACTCTGAACACATTAACTATGGAACTACTGACTCTGAACACGTGACCTATAGAACTACTGAATCTGAACACATGAACTATGGAATTACTGAATCTGAACGCATGAACTATGGAACTACTGAATCTGAACACATTAACTATGGAACTACTGAATCTGAACACACGAACTATGGAACTACTTAAGCTGAACACATGAACTATGGAACTACTGAATCTGAACGCATGAATTATGGAACTACTGAATCTGAACGCATTAACTATGGAACTACTGACTCTGAACGCATGAACTATGGAACTACTGAATCTGAACACATGAACGCATTACGGTTGATTGAGATATAACTTGACTGCGTATTGCATTACGGTTGATTGAGATATAACCTGACTGCGTATTGCATTACGGTTGATTGAAATATAGCGTGACTGCGTATTGCATTACGGTTGATTGAAATATAACTTGACTGCGTATTGCATTACGGTTGATTGAAATATAACCTGACTGCGTATTGCATTACGGTTGATTGACATATAACCTGACTGCGTATTGCATTACGGTTGATTGAAATATAACCTGACTGCGTATTGCATTACGGTTGATTGAGATATAACTTGACTGCGTATTGCATTACGGTTGATTGAAATATAACCTGACTGCGTATTGCATTACGGTTGATTGAAATATAACCTGACTGCGTATTGCATTACGGTTGATTGAAATATAACCTGACTGCGTATTGCATTACGGTTGATTGAGATATAACTTGACTGCGTATTGCATTACGGTTGATTGAGTTTGTGGTTTGTATTACGGTTGGTTGAGGAACTCACAAACGGTGGCATTATATTAGCAGCATGTGATGCAGTGTACAGATGAAAGAATTTCGTGTAACACAAATAGTTCGTGGAATGTTCTTGCAAGAAATGCGCCTAATAATAACCAAATTACTGACAGGAAATCATATCTTTATTGCAAATATAAACTATGATGTGGCAGTGGATACTCTGCATAGTGTCTACGATAAAAACAAGTCCGTGGGAACCATACTGAATATTGTTAAAAGATGTTGTCTATCACAACCTCCGGGTATTTCCTTCCTTTCACGTAGCATTATATACGATAACGAGTAGCCGTTGGTCACCGGGTTAGACTATGGCTTAGGGGTTTAGGGGGTTCATGTTATATACCGAATTTACCCTGCACGCCTGTATTATTAATTAATATTCATGAGGTACCACCTACATACAGATAGTGCATGCTTATCTTTTTATTATTATTATTTAGTTTAATTAACGTCGCTTCCGGTTGCTTTCCTGGGCAGGCTCCAAATATTATCCCGGACTTGGGGCATCACCCTCCGTAAGAAGCTGGCAACTGTTTCATATAGAGGAGACACGGTCTGAGCGGGGTTTGAACCCGTGACCATCAGTGATGATAGGTTATAATGAGACTGCTAATCTGTGTTTTAGGTTTATTTATCGTCGCTATCGGTTGCCCATATGCGCGACACCTCGTGAAGGGATTAGTCGTTTTAGATTAGGCTAGTGCAGTTATGCATACAGAGACCCATTCCAGAGTCTCCTCTGGTTCTTTTACGTGCACGGTGTAAAGCACCGACACGAGACCTAGGTTTAAAGTCCCCATCTGATAGACTGTTAATTGGCGGGTGGATAGACTGTCAGGCAGGGGATCGAACCGGCGATCCCTGGATTATCAGTCCAGCGTGCTACCACTGGACTACAGATCCGTCTGCCTTCTAATCCTTTAGCACATACCATTTTATACTAGCGTTGGCACTACAAAGACTTGCAAGCTTGCAATTGTTGTCATGCCTCCATGTTTCATACAGCCGTCACATATTTTCTTATATGTACACACGTGTACTGACATCTGGAAATATTCAGATGTTGGCATGGATAGTAGCTACATGTCTCGGTACGGGGAAGTCGAGCGGTTAAGGTCAAATCACCTCAAATCACTTGCCCCACTCCGCTGTAAGATCGAATCTCACTGCTTGGGGGGTTTCGAATTTATTGTCTAATGAGAACTATATTCAGTTGGCTTGCTGCGGGCGGACCGTTGTCTGAAATACTGCTCGGAGGGCCACCCGGTATGTTCTTCCTGCAATAATAGCGATGGGGATACGCTATATGACCTAAGCTGTTAGTGCGACGTTAAACCCAAAACACGAACTATTTCTCGGTAATAAATCACAATAGCAACTAAATTAATGCGCGTAAATCATTGTCGGCATTTATTAACAAAATTACTGGCATATGAAACCACAGACGCTTGGGGCCTGGGCAAGTGGTTTCGAGTTCAAACCCAATTTTTTATTAAGAACATTTTGATAAACCATAAGATTGATTGACAGCATACATTTAGGCCATATCCAAGCATATTTAAAAATGGCATCCCGTCACTATTAGAGTAATTCTTCTTCTACTTCCCGTTTAAGGACAGACATCCATGACTGGAATGTACTTTGTCCTGTGTATATATGATCCATAGATTTATGTTATAAGTATGTGATAGATTTTGTATGTATAGTGTCAAGCATATGGCTTATCAAAATGTTCTTAAAAAAAATAAAACATTTGATTTTGAACCGGAAACCACTTGTCCAGACGTCAAGTGTCTGTGTATAAAACGGGACACTCACATACAATGCAATTTCGGAAGATGGTGATGTTTCAGCGTGCTTACTATCTATTAGACATATGCATTATAATAACCATAAACTTTCAACACGTAATTGATAACTTCATTGCAATGCTTCAAAGAACGTTTGATATGCTGATTTCATGTCAGGAATTCAGAGTACATATTTGATAACAAAAATAAATTAACTTATCAATCAAATAAAAGCACGTCACGGTAAGTGAAACGCTGCTGCCGGGTCCCATTAATCAACATGCACACGACATTCTTTCAATAAAACAAATTATCTGGTCGTATATTGTATATATGTATCTATATAGGTAGCTTAATGGCATGTCGTACATGTTTATTAACGAGATTAGTTATCGTTGTCACAACAGACGCTTGGGGCCTGGACAAATGGTTTCGGGTTCGAAACCAAAATATGTCGGGTAGTGGAGGTATATCAACTTATATAACCAATATGTCGGGTAGTGGAGGTATATCAACTTATATAACCAATATGTCGGGTAGTGGAGGTATATCAACTTATATAACCAATATGTCGGGTAGTGGAGGTATATCAACTTATATAACCAATATGTCGGGTAGTGGAGGTATATCAACTTATATAACCAATATGTTGGGTAGTGGAGGTATATCAACTTATATAACCAATATGTCGGGTAGTGGAGGTATATCAACTTATATAACCAATATGTCGGGTAGTGGAGGTATATCAACTTATATAACCAATATGTCGGGTAGTGGAGGTATATCAACTTATATAACCAATATGTTGGGTAGTGGAGGTATATCAACTTATATAACCAATATGTCGGGTAGTGGAGGTATATCAACATATAACCAATATGTTGGGTAGTGGAGGTATATCAACTTATATAACCAATATGTCGGGTAGTGGAGGTATATCAACTTATATAACCAATATGTTGGGTAGTGGAGGTATATCAACTTATATAACCAATATGTTGGGTAGTGGAGGTATATCAACTTATATAACCAATATGTTGGGTAGTGGAGGTATATCAACTTATATAACCAATATGTTGGGTAGTGGAGGTATATCAACATATAACCAATATGTTCGGGTAGTGGAGGTATATCAACTTATATAACCAATATGTTGGGTAGTGGAGGTATATCAACTTATATAACCAATATGTTGGGTAGTGGAGGTATATCAACATATAACCATATGTTGGGTAGGAGGTATATCAACATATAACCAATATGTTGGGTAGTGGAGGTATATCAACATATACCAATATGTCGGGTAGTGGAGGTATATCAACTTATATAACCAATATGTTGGGTAGTGGAGGTATATCAACTTATATAACCAATATGTTGGGTAGTGGAGGTATATCAACTTATATAACCAATATGTTGGGTAGTGGAGGTATATCAACTTATATAACCAATATGTTGGGTAGTGGAGGTATATCAACTTATATAACCAATATGTTGGGTAGTGGAGGTATATCAACTTATATAACCAATATGTTGGGTAGTGGAGGTATATCAACTTAATAACCAATATGTTGGGTAGTGGGGTATATAACATATAACCAATATGTTGGGTAGTGGAGGTATATCAACAATAACCAATATGTTGGGTCGGACATGGCAGTGGAGGTATATCAACTTATATAACCAATATATTGATGGTACGGACCGCCATGGGCAGCGGAGGTATATCAACATATAACCAATCTATTGATGGTACGGACCGCCATGAGCAGCGGAGGTACGTCAACATATAACCAATCTATTGATGGTACGGACCGCCATGGGCAGCGGAGGTATATCAACATATAACCAATCTATTGATGGTACGGACCGCCATGAGCAGCGGAGGTACGTCAACATATAACCAATCTATTGATGGTACGGACCGCCATGGGCAGCGGAGGTACGTCAATATATAACCAATCTATTGATGGTACGGATCGCCATGGGCAGCGGAGGTACGTCAACATATAACCAATATATTGATGGTACGGACCGCCATGGGCAGCGCAGATATATCAACATATAACCAATATATTGATGGTACGGACCGCCATGAGCAGCGGAGGTACGTCAACATATAACCAATCTATTGATGGTACGGACCGCCATGAGCAGCGGAGGTACGTCAACATATAACCAATCTATTGATGGTACGGACCGCCATGGGCAGCGCAGATATATCAATATATAACCAATATGTTGATGATACTGACAGCCACGGGCAGCGGAGATGCATCGAATGTATCAACCTTAGAGATACAAGACAATTACAGTCAAAGTTTACACATAACATGCAACGTGTTTACTTCATCTGGGAGGACGAGAAATCATTAGATAATGTCCATTGTGATGTATCTCATCACTTAGCTATGTCAAAACCACCATAAAACGTAACAGTTATGGACATTAAGTGTGTGCATATAACCACAACCTCTCACGTCTCATCATTATTTATGGCCCTATAGGTTTTGCAACATAAGTTGCAAAATATCCGAACATAGACTAAACACTATATGCACGCTTTAACATTACTATATGACACCAATGTGCAGTTTTCACTAACTTTTACTAATACAAATTTATTTTAGCTCGATTGCGAAACAAGTTCATACAAGTTATATTAATCACTCTCGAGACCTCATTCCTGATGGAATCCATCGCCATGAGGCAGAGAGAAGAGTCAATTTGGAATTTAAATGCATTGCCTAAGGGCACAATCGTAACGGCTCCAGCGGGACTCGAACCCCGGGCCTTTCGCACATGAAACAAACGCTCTATTAATGTTCTATCGCGACTTCCGCAATGTATATATGTTGAAGGCCTCATTGTAGATTAACTTGTGTTAAGATGTGTGTTCTTAATAAGATATATGTTCTTAATGAGATATATGTTCTTAATAAGATATCTGTTCATAATAAGATATAATTATGTTCTTAATAAGAAATATGTTCTTAATAAGATATATGTTCTTAATAAGATAAATGTTCTTAATAAGATATATTTTCTTAATAAGATATATGTTCTTAATAAGATATATGTTCTTAATAAGATATATGTTCTTAATAAGATAAATGTTCTTAATAAGATATATGTTCTTAATAAGATAAATGTTCTTAATAAGATAAATGTTCTTAATAAGATATATGTTCTTAATAAGATATCTGTTCTTAATAACATAAGATATATGTTCTTAATAAGATAAATGTTCTTAATAAGATATATGTTCTTAATAAGATATATGTTCTTAATAAGATATATGTTCTTAATAATCAGTATTGAAGTCACGGAAGCAGATATAGTAGGAGCTTTGTAAATGAATACTTCGCAGGCTTTCAAATTAAGCATATTTTATTTCCAAATAGTATGCAGTTTGAACATTACATATATCAAAATACAGAATAAATTATTCGAGCGGTCGACGCAATCTCCTTGTTCGTTGTACACCTATACGGTTTATGGATGACAGATGAAAGGTTAATACCTTCTGGTTTCATACGAAATAGCGAAATAATGTTACCATATAATACATTGTACACAACTGGGATACCATCATAGATACATCCCGAAACGAACATGAACACAAACATTTGTTCATATAAAATATCTGGACTACATTAAAACTCCATTAAAATGTATATACTATAGCGACGATAACTAGTACAGATAAAAACTAATGTTTTATTGCCATTTATACAAGTATAAACCTATATCAATAGTAGTAATAACAAATTAACGTCAAATAAGGCGGCACAATTAACGCTGATTTACGTTTACTCTCTGTAATAAGTCATTATAATGCTAGCCGCCGGTCCAATGTGACATTGCGTTCATAAACACAGTAACACTTGAAACAAATTGAAAATTGCTGACGTGTATATACAGTTAAACCTGTCCTAAACAGCCAGCCAAGGAAACTCGCATTGGTTAAGTGGTTGCACAGCACAGGTGGATGCTTAATAGAGGTCAACTGTAGGCTATGATAATAAAAATACATTTGGGAATCTGGAAACTGGCTGCTTAGTTTATACAAATTTATTTCAGCTCGATTGCGATACAAGTTCAAACAACTTATATTAATCTGGAAACTGGCTGCTTAGTTTATACAAATTTATTTCAGCTCGATTGCGATACAAGTTCAAACAACTTATATTAATCACTCTCGAGACCTCATTCTTGATGTACTCCATCGTCACGAAGGAGAGAGAAGAGGCAATGTGGAATTTAAATGCCTTGCCTAAGAGCACAATCGTAATGGCTCCAGCGGGGCTCGAACTCGGTGCATATCGAACCTGAAGCGAGCACGCTACCACTGCTCCATAACGACTTCCACGGTTGCTCAATATAGGTTGGTTGTTTATTGGAGATGACCACTAACACAGGTTTCACTGTACAGTATATATACGAGCATTTAGAATCGCGCAATAAAGATTAGCCAAGTCATTTGTGATAGTGAAGTGATAATTGGCAATTTGCTGTGAAACCGACCCGCGTACCAATATTCCCGAATCATTCGGTTATAGAATGCTGTCTGTTATACCAAAACAGAGAATATGTTATATTCTTAATTTAAGCGTATTTAACGTTGCTACCGGTTGCCCATTTGAGCGATGGGCAGCATACCTAACAAGACCTTTCCTGGGCATGGTCCTGGGCAGGATCCGTTAACCAATACATGTCACAGCAACCTCCGTAAGAAACTGCCAAGGTTTTCATATAAACAGACACGGTCTGAACGGGGCTCGAACCAGTGATCATCAGTGATGATAGGTTACAGTGGTATACAGTCAGCGACAGTAACCACTCGACCATAGAGGCAGTTGCATGAGAGTATGTGTGCGTCTCTATCATTTATCATTTATATAATACATACTCATAGAGTACGATTGTTTAATGGGATGAGTTATTGCCTGTATCATTGTATCTATGGCAATTGCGCTATTTACTAGATTCTGAGAATTGTTGTCATTACGAGCATTTCATGCATATTTTCTATTAGTCGTATCTGAAAATCGTTATAAATAGATGTATTATCATTTATTGTCTCATTCCCATTTCCTACTTCTACTAGCCAATTTCATATATCATCATAATTATTCCATAGCATATTATATATAATTTCTCTACTTTTCAGCTTTAACATAATTCCAATGTGCAGTTTTCACTTTTATAGTCCTATCTTTTGATTGCACTTGATTTGTATACAGTCAAACCTGTATTAAGCAGCCAATTTCCAGATTCCCAAAATACTATTGTGTTCTTCAATTAACCTCTATTAAGCAGCCACGTGTGCTAAGCAGCCACTTTCTGTGATTCCCTTGGCCGACTGCTTAACACAGCTTGGGCCTCATGGTAGATTAACTTTTGCTAAATGAGTTCCCACGTAATATAAATTATTAATTATTATTATTATTATTATTAATTATTATTATTTATTATTATTTATTATTACTATTATTATTATTTATTATTATTTATTATTATTTATTATTATTATTTATTATTATTATTATTATTATTTATTATTACTATTATTATTATTATGAGAAAACACCAACTACGCTGAAACACTAAATTTCGACATAAGAACGACCTGAATTAAATATTAAATGACGGAAGACGGAAGACAGAAGACGGAAGACGGAAGCTTGCACGACATAACTAAATTGCCCTCGCTGCTGCACAACTGTTCTTCAAAATGATCAGGGTATGCACGTTTTTTCTCAGTAAATAATGGCGCATATCTTCACTTACTAGCTATTGCTCCACAAACGATCCCACGAAACTATTAAAACAATCTCATTTTAATACAAAGATAGATTACTAGTGACTTATATCTTATCCTAGCTTTTCCTTTAATATTATGACTCTGTTCAAAACGAGCGATTTATGTATTCTTTGCATTTTGTAATGGATGAAGCACTGCTGGCTGGATTAAGTGATTACGGTCCATAGGCGGTAATAAACACTCAATCATATTCCAGATTACCCCATTCAATCTACTACGCGAGTCACGTTACATAATTAAATACGCTCTCAAATTAATTGCCAACAACTATATAATAACTATTAGCTTTAAAATGCAGTATAACTTTGAGATGTATGAAAATTGAGGAGAATTAAACATTGCCACACCTTAAAATATTTTCATTTTTGAAAATGACAAAATGTTATTGCAGATATTTATAGAGACGATGCGATAGAACTGTGACATATTTATTATAAAAAACATCTCTTATTCTTATTTGCCCTAAATACACCGTGTCTGTCTTCAAAGAAATAATAAATACCATTTCCGTTATTATTTACAATAAAACTTCAGACAGATATAGACGCCACTAAACTACATTAAAACATATTTTATGCATTCACTTTTTACGGTATTAAATTTCTCATAACATACTGTGTAGCATACCATTCAAGCTTTAGCTTCGAGAGGGTCGTATATAACGTTGCTAAAACTTGCGACCTAGCGCGGTCCAACAACTCGCCCGAACATATCGTTCGCCGGTGGTAAGGATATAAGTTCATTTTTACAGACGGATACGTAGTCCAGTGGTAAACACGATTGATTGGGAATCCAGGGATCGCACGTTCGATCCCCGGTCTGATCCTAATAAAATTAACAGTAACAGATGGGATTTTAAACCGAGGCCTCGTGTCGGTGCTTTGCACCGTACACGTAAAAGACTAGAGGAGACTCTGGAATGGGTCTCTCTCTCTGTATCATTGCACTATCCTCCAAAATCTAAAATGATTAATCTCTTCAGGAGGCGTCGCTCATATGGGCAGCCGGTAGCGACGATAAATAAACGTAATGTATGTGTTAGTTTACTGACAATTCATGTTGTAGACATGATAACACGTGTCATATATCATCCACAATACACTGTCCATGTACATATTGAGTGCAGTAAAATAGATTGTTTATAGTTTATATAAATTTAATTTAGCTCGATTGCGAAGCAAGTTCTTACAACTTATATTAATCACTACCGGGACCTCACTCCTGATAGAATCCATCACCACGGTGGGAGAGAGAAGAGGCAACGTGGAATCTAAATGCCTTGGCTAGGAGCACAATCGTAACGCTCCAATAGGGCTCGAACGCCAGACCTTTCGCACAGAAGCGAACCCCATAGCACTACGCTATCTGTTGAAAACGGTGAAAGATAACATTTCCTTTCACTGAGAAAGCCCTGTCATTCATTGGAAAGGATAAAAGAAATATTTATATTCAGCTCAGATTCATCCACGCCGATTGAATATAGTCACTCCGACATATATCTTAATCAATTAAACCAGTGGCAGACTATTTGGTTTACTGACACGGCACAGCTAGTCATTCACTTATCTATGTTGACATTTAAAGAATGAAAAAAGCAAACTGTATGAAGCCATCTTCCTAACGACAAGTAATCGAATACTTTAATTTGAAACTGAACCCCACTTAACTTCATTGATGACTTCACGGGAAACGAGAGTATCAAACAAGATATGTTACAATTAACATGAAATCTATACGTCGTACAATATTTTAAAATTTAATTCCATTGACATAAGCTTTGTACATTATGTATTATTTGGTTGATAACGTTTGGATCACCCATGTGAATACATTCAGTTCTATGGCACGCCGTTTTGCTATTTATTCCTTATTTATGGATATCCATTATTCCAGGCGATCAGTTTTGCTATTTTTCAGTATTTATGAATATCAATAATTAGATTTTTGATATTCCATAAATCGAGTATTGGATATCCATAAATAGATTATTGGATATCCATAAATAGATTATTGGATATCCAGAAATATATTACTTGATATCCATGCATCGATTTTTGGATATCCATAATTCGATTTTTGATATTCCATAAATCGAGTATTGGATATCCATAAATAGATTATTGGATATCCATAAATAGATTATTGGATATCCAGAAATATATTACTTGATATCCATGCATCGATTTTTGGATATCCATAATTCGATTTTTGAATGCTGAATAAAATAGCAAAACGGCGCTCCTGGAATTATGGATATCCATAAATACTAAATAAATAGCAAAACGGTGCCCCATACAATTCATTTGTGGGTAGAATCGTGATCTGCAATAAATTATCTTCGGACTTAAATCCCCGGTACCTGCATCTTAAACCAGTTACAGTCTGAAACTTCTTGGCAAATATCCTTGCACCATTCTGCATTTTGGTTGAAGTAAAAATCTGCAACAAATGGCCTGTATTTGTATATTTTGACATTGGTAGGTGTATGATAAATATTCGCATCATTCACACGATATGGCGTTTGATATTCTTCCGTGATGGTAGGTAACCTATTTATGAACAATGTACCCATTGATGCCAGATGACTGGTGAGTTAGCTGGCACAGTAGCAGAACTCTCTGCATGGGTTTGCGCAATGGTCCATAGCTGCAGATGAAATACTGGCACATCCCCCGACCATGTACATGCAGACACAGGAGGATGTATGCGTAGACACAGGAGAATGTATGTGCAGGCCGACACAGGAGACCGCACGCATAGACACAGGAGAATGTATGTACAAGCCGACACCGGAGACTGCACAAGCAGACACAGGAGAATATATGTACAAGCCGACAAAGGAGACTGCACAAGCAGACACATGAGAATGTATGTACAGGCCGACACAGAAGACTGCACAAGCATACACAGAAGAATGTATGTATAAACCGACACAGGAGACCGCACACGCAGATACAGGAGGATGTATGTACAAGCCGACACAGGAGACCGCACAAGCAGACACAGGAGAATGTATGTACAAGCCAACACCGGAGACCGCAGAAGCGGACACGAGAAAATGCATCATAAAACACAAGATACTGTACACGCGGATACAAGAGAATGCACAAGCAGAAACAAGAGAATGCACAAGCAGAAACAAGAGAATACACAACAAGCACATAGACGCAGTAGCAGTAGATGGTCAATACGTAATAAGTGTAGTGCACCCATCATGCTAAACAAGAAAATGACTTTAAAGTTAAACCGAAATATAAATTCTTGGTGGAATTGAAGGATATACAACTCACTTTGTCCACTCTCATCTTCACACAGTGGAATTCTGTTCACTTATAATGTGGCGCTATCCAGGGGCACGACGATCGTCATACGCCCAATCATATATTGGGATAGAAGGCCGCAGCCTGGTGTAGATCGAGTTTTATTAACAAAACGTTTATGCCATCGAGCACCTTTCATGTCGTGCTTGACGAGAGCTGTAATGTTCCTTACACAATGTATTTAATATTATTTGTCATATTTAAGCTGCAGGTATAATAGATATATAATATTTGCTCATAACCTGCATTTAATATGTATATATTACACACTCCTTACTATCTCAAGTGGCAATGAGATTACCTGACTTTCAAAGCATAAATATGAAGTATTGCCTATCTCTTGAACTTAAGGAGGAAGGGGAACGAATTAAATCTGATAACAGTATCCCGCAAGCAGTATGGACTTTCTTCTCTTTATGAAGTAATTAAATTCTCAATGATAAATTGAAAGGTATACAATGTTCCGCTTAATTAATGCATGTAGTGATGACCACTGACCCTGCTAGATCATAGCATTGATGGACGCCGCTCCATTGTACATTCATTAGAATACGGCTCCACTGTATGTGTACTAGAACATGGACGATTCATGGACGTTCCATTGTTATATACATACATTAGAACACTGGCGCTCTACTGTGCATATCTTAGAACACTGGCGCTCTACTGTGCATACCTTAGATCACTGGCGCTCTACTGTGTATACCTTAGAATACTGGCGTTACACTGTGCATACCTTAGAACACTGGCGCTCTACTGTGCATACCTTAGAACACTGGCGCTCCACTGTGCATACATTAGAACACTGGTGCTATAATGTGCATACATTAGAACACTGACATTACACTGTGCATACATTAGAACACTGGCGTTACACTGTGCATACATTAGAACACTGCCGTTACACTATGCATACCTTATAACACTGGCGTTATACTGTACATACATTAGAACATTGTCGCTCCACTGCGCATACATTAGAACACGATGGACACACTGTACATATATTAGAACACTGCCGTTTCACTGCACATACAGTAGAACACTGGCGCTCCACTGCACAAACATTAGAACACGGGGCTCCGCTGCGCAACACATTAGAACACGCTGGCTCCACTGTATATACATTAGAACGATGGCGCTCCACTGTATATGCATTAGAACGTGGTGGCTCCATTGTACATACATTAGAACACTGGCGCTCCACTGTACATACATTAGAATACGATGGCTCCACTGTACATACATTAGAACGCTGGCGCTCCACTGAGCATACATTAGAACACGATGGCTACACTGCACACACATTAGAACACTGCCGCTTCACTGTGCATATATTAGAACACAGACGCTCCACTGCGCACACATTAGAACACGATGGCTCCACTGCGCAAACATTAGAACACGATGGTTCCACTGTTTATACATTAGAACGATGGTGCTCCAATGTATATGCATTAGAACACTGCCGCTCCAATGTATATACCTTAGAACATTGGCGCTCCATTGTGCATACATTAGAACACTGGTGTTCCATTGTGCATACATTAGAACACGGGTGTTCCACTGTACATACATTAGAATACGATGGCTCCACTGTGCATACATTAGAACACTGGCGTTCCACTGTACATACATTATAATACGATGGCTCCACTGTACATACATTAGAACACTGGCGCTCCACTGTGCATACATTAGAACACTGGCGCCCTACTGTGCATACATTAGAACACTGTCGCTCCACTGTGCATACATTAGAATACGATGGCTCCACTGTACATACATTCGAACACTGTCGCTCCACTGTACATACATTCGAACACTGGCGCTCCACTGTACATGCATTAGAACACTGGCGCTCCACTGTGCATACATTAGACTACGATGGCTCCATTGTACATTCACTCGAACACTGGCACTCCACTGTATATACATTAGAACACTGGCGCTCCACTGTACATACATTAGAACACTGGCGCTCCACTGTACATACATTAGAACACTGGTATTCCACTGTACACCCATTAGAACACTGGCGCTCCACTGTGCATACATTAGACTACGATGGCTCCACTGTACATGCATTCGAACACTGGCACTCCATTGTATATTAGATTAAATCGCTCGCCGCAAGACCCGTTCTTTCCTGATTGAATACATAGACTGTTTCCAAGAACATACCTATAATGCTTAGAAAATCATTTTATTTTGTAGTTAAAATTTATACATGCTACATAGTACATATTGAGGGCTTCGTGGTCGATTGACTTAATTGTTCGAATTGGTTCTCTAGTAAAATAAGGTCTTATTATTATTGTTGTTGTTGTTGTTGTTGTTATTATTATGATAGTACAACCAATAATATAATATTATTTTCTTATTAATACACGTGCATGCAGTTGTTTTGTCTACCGCTTTATTAAAGTACCATGATATATACGTCATTAATTGGCTAGTCTGTGTGCTTGCATATCAATGTAGATGTCTGCATAGTGTGTACACGTACATTATGCGCGTGTACGTGATTCAGCACTATTTACTAGAACACTGCTGACAGTGCACATTCTGACGTTAATATAATGGTGGTAACAGATTTTCTTTTATGCTTTCCAGTGAATGATAGAGCTTTCGCAGTGAAAGAAACCCCCATCTTACACCCCGCTTTGAAACAGTGAGAGATGGCATTATCTCTGTCACCGTTTGCGTTTTTTATTCCTGCGCGGTTGTATTTTAGCTAATTCTGACTATCATGAACAATTAATTATTAAGTAATATATTCTAATGAATTTGTTCCGTGTGTAGATTTTAATTTTGACAGCAAACAGAAACTAACTTGAAAATTATACAGGAACTATTTCTTATTACGGACGTTCACAAAAAGAGAAGTGGTTGTGCGGTTGTGTCACGCAGTGCAATGAGGCTCCAGGCAGGGCAGTTAAATTTGAAAACAAATACTATATTAGCCAAAGTCATTGGAAATCCTAAAAGAAAAGAAGATTTGTGTTTATTAGTGTAATGTCACGAATCGAAATACATATTGCGTTGAGCCCGAGATGAAATAAAATCCTATCTTACACTAATAAACACAATTGTGTCACAGACGTCAGTGCTAACTATTCGTTGACGTTGCAATCCTGTATACAAGTTATGCAGTGCGTCTAACGCTGACAACGACATTAGCATAAAGTGAAGTTTTCACCGATTTAATTTTCATAATTAAAAATGTAATTATGCGCACATTAACATTTTTACTTAATAAACTTTAGATTTGGGAAATTTAGCTTATTAAGTATTTCCATCATATCTTCTGCTTAATTTTATAATATTTATATCGTGATTGCATTTCCTTCGATGAACGCATGCGCACTGATTGTATACACTTCTGTATGAGGGTTCCCGACTAACGATATGCAGCTGACATGCGCACTCGAAGTTACGGGCATGCGCATTCGCAGTGTTAGGCAGCGTTCGTTACGAGAACAGGCGTGTCTTACAAGGATGATCTAATCAGACGGATCTGTAGTCCAGTGGTAACACACACACTGGACTGGTAATCCAGGGATCGCAGGTTCGATCCCCCGTCTGACCCCTAATAAAATTAACAATCTTTCAGATGGGACTTTAAACCGAGGTCTCGTGTCGGTGTGTACGTAAAAGAACCAGAGGAGACTCTGGAATGGGTCTCTGTCTATATCATTGCACTATCCTCCAACACTCTAAAATGACTAATCTCTTCAGGAGGCGTCGCTCATATGGGCAACAGGTAGCGACGATAAATAAACGTAAAACACACTACACTTACACGCACTCTAACTACACCCAATGTAATTCATACCCCAATGAAACTATTAACTCTCCATTCATTCCTTAAATACGTTTATTAAACTCGAATTAAATGCACACTACAAGTTATAAACGGAATTCCCACATAGACATTTCTGTCTGTTATATATCATGGTACATGTTTTTATGTACGGACTATACCTATGCATTATGAAGTCGGAGCTACAGATATTGACACGATAAGCTAGCATAGAGCCAGTGAACTACATCCCCTTCGCGGCCCCTTATCCTTACTAATCGCAATTATACAGCTTGTCCTAAAATCAACCATGACAGCAATGTAGATATCGACTATCTCTGCGATTGTACGTTACGACAGCAGATGCAGACGTCTCAGCGACTTGTCCAAACGTCTGTGTCACTCTGATTGGTACAGGGTCCACCACGGGGCATCATCAATGCATCATACACAGCGAAGATCACAGACGATTGGGGTTTGTACAAGCGGTTTTGGGTTCAAAACCAAATTATTTTGTTTTAAGAACATTTTGATAAACCATAGGCTTGACACTATACATACAAAATTTTAGGCCATATCCAAGCATATTTAAAAATGACATACATCGTTGCTATGGACCCCAACATTATCTGATAGTGATGGGGTGTAATTTTGGTTTTGAGCCCGAAACCACTTGTCCAGACTTCAAGCGTCTGTTGTGTAGACCACCCACATTTCCTGGATAGAAACCAGTACGCAATTCTCCAACCTCAGCAAGCGACGTGACCATTTCTCACATATCATTATTTTCTCGCCCTACAATTTTTATCGGCCGGTGCTTGTATAATTATAGATATTATTGATTTTGTTTTTTAAATCGTCTCTACCGGTTGCCCATATGAGCGACGGGAAGTTTACCTAACATCACATTTACTGTGCAGGCTCAAGCGGTTAACCAGTACTTGGTGCACCAACCTCCGTATGAAACTGCCAATTATTTCATATACAGTCAAACCTGTGTTAGTGGTCACCTCTATTAAGCAGCCAACCTGTATTAAACAGCCAGTTAACAGATTCCCAATATGTTGTTTTATTATATGTTTGACCTCTATTAAGCAGCCACCTGTGCTAAGCAGCCACTCTCTGTTTTTATTCCCTTGGCTTGCTGTTTAACACAGGTTTTACTGTAAAAAGACACGGTCTGGGAGGGGCTCGAACCCGTGACCATCAGTGATGATAGGTTACAGTGGTATACAAGTCAGCGACCGTAACCACTCGACCATCACATATGCGGACTGAATTCTGTTCCCGTATGTTTATGACTTTTTTGTTTTTAACAATGAATTTTTTTGATTTATCTGTGTTGCGTTATCCTGGAGGAATATTATAAAACGTGTGACTTACAGATCACAACCATGTCTTAATCCCTTTCAGGTTGAACGATTGGTCAAGACCCGAGTTGGGTTTATTCAAGGACTTTCGAATGAATGAAGTCTAGTAAAATATGATAGTAGAAGACGATCGTGCAATCAAAATACATAGCTGTGTTGCTATGCCCATACTTAATATCAAACATTCTATTTATTTCTTATAAAATAAAAATAAGTCGTAAAATGTCTGGCGAACAAGCCGAGTTTTCATTATGAAGAGGAGTTTGATGATATCGCGGGTATTATAACAAATAACATAAATCTATTCCATCAAAATATTTAATGATATTGCTATAATCAGAAGTTCAAAGATTTCGCAATAATTTTATTCGAGTAATTTACGTAAGTGCTATGGTTGAAGATTAGTCAAACGAATTTAAATGAAGGCAGTTTACATACATGAACCCAAGCATATGAACATTCAGAATATCGTGGCTAGCCCTCCAGCCCGGTCCTATCGAACCAACATAACCCCGCCTTCAACTCTTCAATAATAGGAAGATACAAGGTCCTTTTCACATGTATTTTGCAGATACATGGTACCAGAGTAAGAATTAGCTTATACACATTTACTTTAGTTCGATTGCGAAACAAGTTTTTACAACGTTAGATTAATCGCTCTCGAGACTTCATAGTCCATCGCCATGAGGGATGGAGGGAGGGAGAGAGAGAGAGAGAGAGGAGAGGCAATGTGGTATATCATATGAAGTAATAATAGTAGAAATATGTGATTTGTTTGTATTGTTATTTTCCACCTTAAGTTGGAGCATTTTGAGCTTAATCAGGCTATGCATTCCAAATAGATGACCCTGAAAATGCCAATGCTTTACGAAATAATTACGACATAATTCACAGTTTGGTCTTGGTGTCTTTTGAATTATCCTGTCTACAGATATAGTGACAGGCGCACGCATACAGACGCACATGTATACAGACGCACGAACGCAGACAGGCGTACACATACATGCAGGCGCACACATACATACATGCGCACACATACATGCAGGCGCACACATACAGACGCACACGTATACAGACGCACGAACGCAGACAGGCGTACACATACAGACACACACATACAGACGCACACGTATACAGACGCACGAACGCAGACAGGCGTACACATACAGACACACACATACCTACATGCGCACACATACAGACGCACACATACAGGCAGGCGTACACATACAGACGCACACATACAGACAGACGCACACATACACGTTTTCCCTGTCAGAATCTTAAAAAACAGTATTTTAAATATTTTTAGTGTCATGATTAGCGACTTTTACATAGCTTATAGAAAGTAAAACATGTTTAACGTTATTGTAATATGCTATTGTCTCTTATAATTCTCATATGTAGAATGGCTATGTGCAATGTATGTGCTATAATATAAATTGAAATGTATGTACTGTACATAGATGAGACAGTAATAAAGATATAATATAGTATACAGACACACAAACGCAGCCAGACACAATAACCCTCGTTACTGCGGCAGGGGGTTAATTATATAAAGAATTAGCTGTAAATTGTATAATTAAAAACTACTTAATTTGATTATTCAAAATACCGAAACGTAGACGGAACGGTAACGATACACGAACGCCCAATTAAAACGTGTAATACAGGATCAGTTATCTAGAACGATTAGATCGATACAGCTGCACAGTAGAAAGTAGAGAGGGTACATATCGATACAGCTGCACATCGGAATGTAGAGAGGGTACATATTGATACAGCTGCACATCGGAATGTAGAGAGGGTACAGATCGATACAGCTGTACATCGGAAAGTAGAGAGGGTACATATTGATACAGCTGCACATCGGAATGTAAAGAGGGTACATATTGATACAGCTGCACATCGGAATGTAGAGAGGGTACATATTAATACAGCTGTACATCGGAATGTAGAGATATTAATACAGCTGTACATCGGAATGTAGAGAGGGTACATATTGATACAGCTGCACATCGGAATGTAGAGAGGGTACAGATCGATACAGCTGTACATCGAAATGTAGAGAGGGTACATATTGATACAGCTGCACATCGGAATGTAGAGAGGGTACAGATCGATACAGCTGTACATCGGAAAGTAGAGAGGGTACATATTGATACAGCTGCACATCGGAAAGTAGAGAGGGTACAGATCGATACAGCTGTACATCGGAAAGTAGAGAGGGTACAGATCGATACAGCTGTACATCGGAATGTAAAAAGGGTACATATTGATACAGCTGCACATCTGGAAGTAGAGAGGGTACATATTGATACAGCTGCACATCGGGAAGTAGAGAGGGTACATATTGATACAGCTGCACATCGGAATGTAGAGAGGGTACAGATTGATACAGCTGTACATCGGAATGTAGGGAGGGTACATGTTGATACAGCTGCACATCGGAATGTAGGGAGGGTACATGTTGATACAGCTGTACATCGGAATGTAGAGAGGGTACATATTGATACAGCTGCACATCGGAAAGTAGAGAGGGTACATATTGATACAGCTGCACATCGGAATGTAAAGAGGGTACAGATCGATACAGCTGTACATCGGAATGTAAAAAGGGTACATATTGATACAGCTGCACATCGGAATGTAAAGAGGGTACAGATCGATACAGATGCACATCGGAATGTAGGGAGGGTACATGTTGATACAGCTGCACATCGGAATGTAGGGAGGGTACATGTTGATACAGCTGTACATCGGAATGTAGAGAGGGTACATATTGATACAGCTGCATATCGGAATGTAAAGAGGGTACATATTGATACAGCTGCACATCGGAAAGTAGAGAGGGTACATATTGATACAGCTGCACATCGGAAAGTAGAGAGGGTACATATTGATACAGCTGCACATCGGAAAGTAGAGAGGGTACATATTGATACAGCTGCACATCGGAAAGTAGAGAGGGTACATATTGATACAGCTGCACATCGGAAAGTAGAGAGGGTACATATTGATACAGCTGCACATCGGAAAGTAGAGAGGGTACATGTTGATACAGCTGCACATCGGTAAGTAGAGAGGGTACAGAACATACATCGATTAGCTATATTAACACACATTGAAGTATTTTAAAATGTATTAGTGTGTGTTTTACGTTTATTTATCGTCGCTACCGGTTCTCCATATGAGCGAGTCGCCTCTTGAAGAGATACGTCATTTTAGATGTTTGGAGGATAGTGCAATGATACAGACAGAGACCCATTCCAGGGTATACTCTGGTTCTTTTACGTGCACGGTGTACAGCACCGACACGAGACCTCTGTTGAAAGCCCCATCTGAAAGACTGTTAATTGTATTAGGGTCAGACGGGGGATCGAATCTGCGAGAACAATTCCAAGCACTCGGGTCTGAATAAAATACAATATTATTTAATAAGATTTATTTGTACAGTTCATAATCGCATCATTTGTTTGTGCTAGATTTCAAAGTCAAGTGGTATCGTTTGATTGCTGTTTTTACGTATACATTTCACAATTGCAATAATGCACATAAAACAGATTTGATAAAAACGTCGACATTATGAAATTTAAGAGAATGGATTGCATCATGTTAATCTGCATTGTCTAGACAGAGAGTGTGCATTGTAGCCCGATATGTCTATAGGTGTTAGTAGATGTTGTATAGCAGAGCCACAAATAAACTATCTGCATCCATCCTTAAATAAACTCTCTATATACTACGTATACTAGATGCACACTCAGCCCTCAAATAAACTCTCTATATACTACGTATACTAGATGCACACTCAGCCCTCAAATAAGCTCTCTATATACTACGTATACTAGATGCACACTCAGCCCTCAAATAAACTCTCTATATACTACGTAAACTAGATGCACACTAAGCCCTCACATAAACTCTCTATATACTACGGAAACTAGATGCACACTCAGCCCTCAAATAAACTCTCTATATATTACGTAAACTAGATGCACACTAAGCCCTCACATAAACTCTCTATATACTACGTAAACTAGATGCACACTCAGCCCTCAAATAAACTCTCTATATACTACGTATACTAGATGCACACTCAGCCCTCAAATAAACTCTCTATATATTACGTAAACTAGATGCACACTAAGCCCTCACATAAACTCTCTATATACTACGTATACTAGATGCACACTCAGCCCTCAAATACCCCACCCTTATATCCTATGTTTAACACTCAGTCCTCACATATCCCCTAAATACTCTATGTTTACTACCGGCACATAATTTCAATTATATTTATTACAATCTACCTGAAATAACTACCTGCTAGACGAGGTATTCGAAGTCTTATTGCAAGCCTTGTGTGCGTTATCATTTCATGTTCAATATCAATAAATGTTCCTCGCCCGATGTTATCTGCAATTTTATGTCTCTCGTATTAATTAAACATTTTACACTTTAGCAAATACGAAAAACTTCAGACCGCGAAACAGATTCGTATCTTAAGCGCATATTTCATAATGTTTTACATGCATCACACTCTAATATATAGATAATACTTTATCGTTGTATACATACTAGTATTAAACCATGGGAATATTTCGATACATTATAAATATACATATCAAAGGTACGAAGATACTGTGGTGATCAAACGAGAGCTGGACGATTATATATTTATATTTTATTGTCATTATATTGCATGGTGTCATCTTTTTATTTGTAATTATCCTAGTTCATGCTAGGTCATTTTATGGATCTTGTGGAAAATTTGATATAAAGAAAGCTGTATACTTCATGTGTGAATATTTCATGGGTGAATAGCTTCAATGTTTTTTTTCATTTTTTCATAATTATAGAATGTACATGGACAAAACTGTCCGTGCTGCATGCGAGTGTACCGTGCTGTATGCGAGTGTCCAGTGCTGTATGCGAGTATCCCGTGCTATATGCGAGTGTCCCGTGCTATATGAGTGCGAGTGTCCCGTGTTGTATGCGAGTGTCCCGTGCTATATGCGTGCGAGTGTCCCGTGCCGTATGCGTGCGAGTGTCTCGTGTTGTATGCGAGTGTCCCGTGCTGTATGCGTGCGAGTGTCGCGTGCTGTATACGAGTGCCCCGTGCTGTATGCGAGTGCCCCGTGCTATATACGAGTGTCCCGTGCTGTATGCGAGTGCCCCATGCTATATACGAGTGTCCCGTGCTGTATGCGAGTGTCCGGTGCTGTATGCGTGTGTCCCGTACTATATACGAGTGTCCCGTGCTGTATGCGAGTGCCCCGTGCTGTATGCGAGTGCCCCGTGCTATATGCGAGTGCCCCGTGATGCATGCGAGTGTCCCGTGCTGTATGTGAGTGCCCCGTGCTGTATGCGTGTGTCCCGTGCTGTATGCGAGTGTCCCGTGCTGTATGCGAGTGTCCCGTGCTGTATGCGCGTGTCCCGTGCTGTATGCGTGTGTCCCGTGCTGTATGCGAGTGTCCCGTGCTGTATGCGAGTGTACCGTGCTGTATGCGAGTGTACCGTGCTGTATGTGAGTGCCCCGTGCTGTATGCGAGTGCCCCATGCTGTATGCGAGTGCCCCGTACTATATACGAGTGTCCCGTGCTGCATGCGAGTGCCCTGTGCTGTATGCGAGTGCCCCGTGCTATATGCGAGTATCCCATGTTGTATGTGAGTGCCCCGTGCTATATGCGAGTGTCCCGTGCTGTATGTGAGTGCCCCGTGCTGTATGTGAGTGCTCCGTGCTATATGCGAGTGTCCCGTGCTGTATTTGAGTGCCCCGTGCTGTATGCGTGTGTCCCGTACTATATACGAGTGTCCCGTGCTGTATGCGAGTGTCCCGTGCTGTATGCGTGTGTCCCGTGCTGTATGTGAGTGCTCCGTGCTATATGCGAGTGTCCCGTGCTGTATTTGAGTGCCCCGTGCTGTATGCGTGTGTCCCGTACTATATACGAGTGTCCCGTGCTATATGCGAGTGTACCGTGCTGTATGCGAGTGTCCGGTGCTGTATGCGAGTGCCCCGTGCTATATGCGAGTGTCCCGTGCTGTATGCGAGTGCCCGTGCTCTATGCGAGTGCCCCGTGCTATATGCGAGTGTCCCGTGCTGTATGCAAGTGTCCGGTGCTGTATGCGAGTGTCTATAGTTTTTAATTTTAACAAAAGTGATATACGCACATTAATGTCTGTGTATTTATGATTTGCTATACTTAGAAACGGAGCTACGAAAAGTATCGAACGAAAGCACGATTACCCTATACAATATATGGATTATATATTTGTCAAGTACATTCAAAGTGTTAACAATGTTAGGTATGCGAAGTATAACCACCTACCATCTGCATGCCAACTTCACAAGCCTAAAATTGCTGGATTTCTATACTGAAGTGTGTGTGTGTTTTACGATTAGTTATCGTCGCTACCGATGGCACACATGGGTGACGCCTGCTGAAGAGATGAGTAATTTAGATTTAGAGGGACAGTGCAATGATACAGACAGAGACCCATCTTGTTCTTGTGCGTGCACGGTGTAAAGCACCGACACGAGACCTCGGCTTAAAGTCCAATCATCTCAAAGACTGTTACTATTATTAGGGTCAGACGGATTGATCGAAACTGCGATCCCTGGATTACCAGTCCAGCGTGTTAACAACTGGACTAGTGAACCGTCTGTAAAGCTTCGGATGTACTGGTTTTATAACATATAGTACTGTATGATAACAGACTGGTTAGACACCTGGGAGCTCTATGCGTCATGCCACAACGCATAGAGCTCCTCGAGGAGCTCTATGGGTTAGGAGCTCTATGCGGCATAATAGAGCTACCTGGGAGCTCTATGCGTCATGCCACAACATATAGAGCTCCTCGAGGAGCTCTATGGGTTAGGAGCTCTATGCGGCGTAACATGGCATGTATTTTGAACAGGACTATGGCTATTAACGCGTAGGACACAAGACGTGCGTGTAATGCGAGCTGCGCATCTATGCGTTTCATTGGTACATCAAATGTATGATATGATGTGGGGAGTTTTGTTTCATTGTACACATGTATACTGACAAACATATATAAAATGTTATTTGTTTTGCGTTTTGTATCTATGTTTGGGGTTTAAAGTCGCAACAGATTAGATTACAGGGCGACTCCCCAGCTAGTATTGGTTGAGGAAGGTCTCGGGTGCCACTTCGAGCAGTATTTCAGACTCGGACGGGCACCGAGGTAGAACCACCGAACTTCCGCATGTCAGCTGGATAGCTTACTAACTTGAAAGAATTCGACACCCCCAGTGGGATTCTAACCTTCGAGCAGTATTTCAGACACGGACAGCACCGAGGTAGAACCACAGACCTTCCGCAAGACGGATGGATAGTTTCCTCATTTGAAAGAATTCGACACCCCCAGATGGGTTTCTAACCTACAGAGATGATGGGCAAGTGATTTGAAGTCAACGACTTTAACGACTCGACCCAAATAGGCACGTAGTATATTAAATGTATATACTGTGCTGTGTGGGGTTTTGCTTCATTATGATAGATAATGAACCTTTTACAAAATAGTTCTTATATTCAGGGTCAGCATCCCTTATCACATGAAACAGCTGTTTCTGTTCCACACTTCAAAGCTTTACATATATAAGGTGGAAACAAAGAGCATAGGCTTGTTAATATACTTAATAAACATAATATTACAAGTGTGAGATATTCCAGTTTATATGTTCATTTCCCATGTCAGATTGCAACGCAATACGTTTATAGCTTAATGATTGCAATGCAATACGTATATAGCTTTATGATTGCAACGCAATACGTATATAGCTTAATGATTGCAACGCAATACGTATATAGCTTAATGATTGCAATGCAATACGTATACAGCTTAATGATTGCAACGCAATGCGTATATAACTTAATGGTTGCAACACAATACGTATACAGTTTAATTATTGCAATGCAATACGTATATAGCTTAATGATTGCAATGCAATACGTATATAGCTTAATGATTGCAACGCAATACGTATATAGCTTAATGATTGCAACGCAATACGTATATAGCTTAATGAGTGCACCGTAATACGTATATAGCTTAATGATTGCACCGTAATACGTATATAGCTTAATGATTGCAACGCAATACGCATACAGTTTAATGATTGCAACGTAATACGTATATAGCTTAATGATTACAACGCAATACGTATATAGCTTATTGATTGCAACGCAATACGTATACAGCTTAATGATTGCAACGCAATACGTATACAGTTTAATTATTGCAATGCAATACGTATATAGCTTACTGATTGCAACGCAATATGTATCTAGCTTAATGATTGCAACGCAATACGTATACAGTTTAATGATTGCAACGCAATACGTATATAGCTTACTGATTGCAACGCAATACGTATACAGTTTAATTATTGCAATGCAATACGTATATAGCTTAATGATTGCAACGCAATACGTATATAGCTTAATGATTGCAACGCAACACGTATACAGTTTAATGATTGCAACGCAATATGTATAGCTTAATGATTGCAACGCAATACGTATACAGCTTAATGATTGCAACGCAATATGTATATAGCTTAATGATTGCAACGCAATACGTATACAGTTTAATGATTGCAACGTAATACGTATATAGCTTAATGATTGCAACGCAATACGTATATAGCTTAATTATTGCAACGCAATACGTATATAGCTTAATTATTGCAACGCAATACGTATATAGCTTAATGATTGCAACGCAATACGTATACAGTTTAATGATTTCAACGCAATACGTATATAGCTTAATGATTGCAACGTAATACGTATATAGCTTAATGATTGCAACGCAATACGTATATAGCTTAATGATTGCAACGTAATACGTATATAGCTTAATGGTTGCAACGCAATACGTATACAGCTTAATGATTGCAACGCAATACGTATATAGCTTAATGATTGCAACGCAATGCGTATATAACTTAATGCTTGCAACACAATACGTATACAGTTTAATTATTGCAACGCAATACGTATATAGCTTAATGATTGCAACGCAATACGTATACAGCTTAATGACCCTACTGAAATTAACAGTCTTTCATATGGGACTTTAAATCGAGGTTTCATGTCGGTGCTTTACACCGTGCATGTAAAAGAACCAGCATTCCGGTATGGGTCTCTGTCTGTATCATTGTACTATCCACCAAAATCTAAATTGACTAATCTCTTCAGGAGGCCTCGCTCATATGGGGCAATCGGTAGCGACGATAAATAAACGTAAAACACACACACACACACATTTTGTGTCCATTATTGCCTCGACCATTACATTGAAGTGAATAAACGATTAATGTTGTCAATAAAACCCAACCCGTTTTCTCAATTCAAAGTATGGTATCATTATGGTATAATAGTTGTGGAATTTATGTTTACCCCCCCCCCCCTACAACACCCCCATCCCCTACCAAATGTGCACACTATAAATTCTAAATCTACTTTAATTGTGTGCGATAATTACGTAATTACTAAACACGTGTTTCTAATGTTAGTACATAGGACGTCGTGATAGCGCTGTAGTAGAGCGTTCGCTTCACGCTTCAGGTGCGAAAGAGCCGGGGGGTTCGAGCCCCACTGGAGCCGCTACGAGTGTGCCCTTTTAAATTCCACATGCCTCTTCGCTCTCCCTCGTGGCGATGGATGACACCAGGAATGAAGCATCGAGAGTGATTAATATAAAATGTAAAAACTTGTTTCGCAATGGAGCTAAAATTAATTTGTATAGACTAATGTTAGTAAGTAGAAAAACATCACTGACATTCTCATTAACAATCTCCCAGACGGCATTGACATAAGGCAGCTTGCATTCACAGCATATATGTGATAACATTGTGATACTGTTGCTCATCTTACAGCCTGTTGTTCATTATTACACAAAACACATCTACATAAAATGACACAATTCGTTATATACAACAATTCCAACCACTAGATCTAAATGTTTATAGTTATTTCTAGACGTCAGATTAAAACCATCCTCTAGTGCATTGCACGAGTTGCACTATGCAATCGAAGATACTTGTGGAAGTCGAGATAGCGCAATGGTAGGGCGTTCGCTTCAGGTGCGAAAGGCCTGGAGTTCGAGCATCGCTGGAGACGTTACGAGTGTGACCTTAGGCAAGGCATTTAAATTCAACATTGCCTCTTCTCTCTCCCTCGTTGCGATGAATTCCATCAGGAATGAGGTCTCGAGAGTGATTAATATAAGTTATAAGAACTTGTTTCGCAATCGAGCTAAAATAAATTTGTGTAAATAAACTAAACTAATCCACGATAATAAAAGTATGTTGTGTACGAAACGAACGCTACAACTTGGGGAGAACGAATGTATATCAAGTGGATTTGACGAAACAGTTTGCAACTCATTTTATATATAGCTGTAGCTTTGATAGTGGCGGTGTGTCATTTTTAAACTGGCTCGAATATGGCCTACACAATGTGTATGTATAGTGTCAATCCGATGGTGTATCATCTTAAAAAGATTAAGAAAAATAGTTTTGGGGTTTAAACCCAAAACAATTTGTCCAGATTCCCAAGCGTCTGTGATTTTATCCGCAGATGATTGCTATTCAGTGTTTTAAAAAAAGTTTAAATTTTATTTATTTAACGATTGCGAAGCAAGTTCTAACAACTTATAGTAATCACTCTCGTTGGCGCGGATGAAAGCGTAAATGTGGTCATTCGTGTGAGAGGAAACCGGAGTACCCGGAGAAAACCCACCTGTCCGATCTGGCGACCACCGTACCATCTCACATACTTCCCGGTCCGAGGATCGAACCCGGGTTGCATTGGTGAGAAGCGAGCGCGCTAACCACTATGATGATCGAAGAGCCAATTCTATTCAGTGTTAATTCATTGGAAGTTATACTGCTTCGATGTAAGGTCATACACAGGGTGCTTGTTTCAGTGAAACCTTCATAATCACAACATAGTACGTGTCGGCGACATAAACACAGAAGAGATCGGAATTTAGATCGCAAGTACGATCCACCGTCTGACGCTAATACAATTAACATTCTTTCAGATGTGACTTTAAACCGAGGTATCGTGTCGGTGCTTTACACCGTGCACGTAAAAGAACAAGAGGAGACTCTGGAATGGGTCTCTGTCTGTATCATTGCACTATCCTCCAAAAATCTAAAATGACTAATCTCTTCAGGAGGCGTCACTCATATGGGTAACCGGTAGCGACGATAAATAAACGTAAAACACACACACACACTTTGTATCAGTATTTAAAGATATTAAATCTAATAATTTTATTAAGCGTTTCTTTATCTTCGGGCCAGCAACGTCGAGGCGACGTCTTCAGAAATATATTAGACATTTTATTTTGTGGAGGATACAGACAAACGGCGATTCCAATACCAGAAGCATCCCTAGTTCCTCTACATAGCACCGGTACATGCAACCTCTGTTTGTATAGCCCTTTCTAAAACTGTTTAAAATATTATTATAGTGGTATCGGGGTTCGAACTCACGAACCATGGATTCCCAGTTCAACATGTTAACCACAGGAGCACAGTAGAGCCCCGGGTTACATTTAGTTAGTACACATCATACAGTCTCGGCTCTTGTTTCCGACGATCTTCCACACTACCATACTTATCTTGAAAACTACGTGAGAAAAGTCCAATGCTAAAGAATGGCATTTAAAATGGCTTAAATATATCCAAATGCGACCTAAGCCATTGATAAGGCCCCTGTGTGGCCGAATTGCTAGGGTTGTTGCCTTAAAGTCACTTGTAAGTTCAAATCCCACTGGGGGTTAGATTACTTTCATGAAAGAAACTGGGAACGGTGATTTTGCCCGAGTGTCCACCAGAACCTGAAAGACTGCTCAGGGCAAGGGGGTATACGCTATGTCTTCATCGGCCTTAACTCTTTCAGCGCCGAATACATTCAGCGCATGTGCTAACAACATAGATCCAGATCAGATGCGGCGTATCGCCGCTTCTGATCAGGCTCTATGTTGTTTGCTATTTGGACAGGTAGGTGCTTCAGCTCCACTGTCTGAAGAGCAATCAGCATATAGCCTGATCAGCCGGCACGTTCTGTCTGATCGTGTTCTTTGCTGTGTTCACATATATGCGGCATTGGCGGTGAACTAGTTAAATGGGTTAAATAAAGCATTTATTATTATTAATCAAAATTCACAAAAGTTTAAGTACATAATTGCATTCATCATAATTTACCCCCATTTGAAGTTACATATTAAACGTGAAGACGGTTAGGGGCACACCGGGGCCAAGCCACACTGGGTAGGCGGCCTTCGGTCCCTTCACTTCACTTTTAGTTTAAGCAAATTTATTTAGCTCGATTGCGAAACAAGTTATTTCAACTTATATAAATCACTCGAGAGAGACCTCATTCCTGATGGAATCCATCGCCACGAGGGAGAGAGAAGGGGCAACGTGGAATTTAAATGCCTTATCTAAGGGCACAATCGTAACGGCTCCAGTGGGGCTCGAACCCTGGACCTTTCGCACCTGAAGCGAACGCGCATCCACTGCGCTATCACGACTTCCACTTCACTGTTCGTGCCGGCAGATCTAACTAAACTCGATACAACAGCACCATTCATAACATAACACAAAATCAAATTGAACAACTCACCAGAATACGTTTTCCCTGGCTCATATACTCCGGCAAATGGTAACCCTTTTACTAATATACTGAACCCGTTGTCCCCTGGCTCTTTGGGTGCCGTCGTGTGTATGGGCTTCCGGCCACATAAACTCGGCTGGCCCGAAATCGTTCCGAAAATAGTAATCATTACTAGCACTATTAGTGTAGACATGCTTGGCACACAAACACACTTTTCTAAGATCTTAAATATTTCCTGTTGTAATATTATAAAATTTAATAGACGTGTAATCCACTTAAAAAATATAAAATCGAAAAAATATAATCACATATTTCTAATTCCTTCACATATTATAATCTTCCCAGCGCGTATCCTCTATCTCGCGCATAGTACAAGCGAGCAGCAAAGATACACATGCACACTTAAATCTTATAAACTTAGGAAAATTAACCACATAACGTATAACACCACTTTGTCAAGGTAGAAGAACATTGTTGCAAGATATCTTTACTGAAGTGCATTACTGAAACAGTTGAACTGTTTTACTGAACGTTTTTCATTGGTCAATTATCACACGTTCGCTCCGCCCCATTAAGTGACGCACTATTTTTTTTACAGAAGGTAAAAAAATAATAGTATTTTAAGACAATTTTATGTACATAAGATCCATGAAGGCTTATGCAGTTTGAAATTCTTTATTCTCTACAAATTGAACTACAATCCTTCAACAAAATATAAATCTTGTTCAATGTCAAGGTATTGACACATTATTTAAACAGTTTGAATATAAAATTATTTAAATCGTATCTCTCAGTCACAATGATATAGAGTTGAGAACTCGTTTGGAAATTCCAATGAAGCGAAGTCCACTTGTAAATAATTGAGTCCGATAATTCAGTTTGTTCAATAAATTTGCAAATTTCACATATTATTACCGTACTATAGTATAGTCCAAATAGAGGCACTGGACCATTTTCCTTTCAGTATTACAATGTAGATATGTACCATCTTGTGCTGTAGGAATGCTAACAGTTACAGTTTACATAATACATGTACAAACTGACGCTCATCATCATACTCGTTGCCTCAATTTACAACTGACGCCAAGAGTTTTTAAAAAAAAAAAAATTTAAATTTATTGTTTACACATTACACACAACTCCAGCTAACACTAACAACTGGTGCTACACGTGATAATGTCGATATAAATTGCAATTATGCTATAAGATATAACTGACATTAATGTTATAATTATACTAAAAGATACAACTTACACTAAAATTACAATTCTGCTAAAAGTTACAATTAACGCTAAAATTACATTTATGCTAAGCGACGCTAATATTATAATGATGGTAAATGATACAACTGACGAACAATTATGCTAACATATACAAGCGACGTTGAACATTACACAAATTCGATAAATATAACAGCTGACGTTAAATGTTACGTATTTGACACACGATTAAAATAAGTAAGAATTTGTTCCCCACAGCCCGATACAACATACATCGGATTTAAGATACAACTTACATCGGATTTAAGATACAACATACATCGGATTTAAGATACAACATACATCGGATTTAAGATACAACATACATCGAATTTAAGATACAACTTACATCGGATTTAAGATACAATTTACATCGGATTTAAGATACAACTTACATCGGATTTAAGATACAACTTACGATAGTACAATCCATACATGTTAAAGGAACACACTTTAACTTAGCATACACCATAAGCCCGCTTTTTCTGGAAAGTAAATCCATAATTTCGGAAGCCCAGCTGTATAATTTCCACTGGGCCTCAGCATGCATTTTGCATTTACATCCCACCGGGCCTCAGCATGCATTTTGCATTTACATCCCACCGGGCCTCAGCATGCATTTACATCCCACCGGCATGCATTTTACATTTACATCCCACCGGGCCCCATCATGCATTTTGCATTTACATCCCACCGGGCCTCAGCATGCATTTTACATTTACATCCCAAAGGTGCCTAAGCATGCATTTACATCCCACCGGGCCTCAGCATGCATTTTACATCCCACCGGGCCCCAGCATGCATTTTACATTTACATCCCACCGGTGCTTCAGCATGCATTTACATCCCACCGGTCCTCAGCATGCATTTACATCCCACCGGTCCTCAACATGCATTTTACATTTACATCCCACCGGTGCCTCAGCATGCATTTACATCCCACCGGGGCCTCAGCATGCATTTTGCATTTACATCCCACCGGGCCTCAGCATGCATTTTACATTTACATCCCAAAGGTGCCTAAGCATGCATTTACATCCCACCGGGCCTCAGCATGCATTTTGCATTTACATCCCACCGGGCCTCAGCATGCATTTTACATCCCACCGGGCCCCAGCATGCATTTTACATTTACATCCCACCGGTGCTTCAGCATGCATTTACATCCCACCGGTCCTCAGCATGCATTTTACATTTACATCACACCGGTGCCTCAACATGCATTTACATCCCACCGGGCCTCAGCATGCATTTTGCATTTACATCCCACCGGGCCTCAGCATGCATTTTACATCCCACCGGGCCTCAGCATGCATTTTACATCCCACCGGGCCCCAGCATGCATTTTACATTTACATCCCACCGGGCCCCAGCATGCATTTTACATTTACATCCCACCGGGCCTCAGCATGCATTTTACATTTACATCCCACTGGGCCTCAGCATGCATTTTACATTTACATCCCACCGGGCCTCAGCATGCATTTTACATTTACATCCCACCGGGCCTCAGCATGCATTTTACATTTACATCCCACCGGGCCCCAGCATGCATTTTACATTTACATCCCACCGGGCCTCAGCATGCATTTACATCCCACCGGGCCTCAGCATGCATTTTACATTTACATCCCACCGGGCCTCAGCATGCATTTACATCCCACCGGGCCTCAGCATGCATTTTACATTTACATCCCACCGGGCCTCAGCATGCATTTACATCCCACCGGGCCTCAGCATGCGTTTTGCATTTACATCCCACCGGGCCTCAGCATGCATTTTGCATTTACATCCCACCGGGCCCCATCATGCATTTTACATGTACATCCCACCGGGCCTCAGCATGCATTTTGCATTTACATCCCACCGGGCCTCAGCATGCTTTTTGCATTTACATTCCACCGGGCCTCAGCATGCATTTTACATTTACATCCCACCGGGCCCCAGCATGCATTTACATCCCACCGGGCCTCAGCATGCATTTTACATTTACATCCCACCGGGCCTCAGCATGCATTTTACATTTACATCCCACCGGGCCTCAGCATGCATTTTACATTTACATCCCATCGGGCCTCAGCATACAGCAAAGTCCGGGATTAACTTGATGTGATGTCTGTACACATAGCTAATAAGAGACAGCTCGGATTAGTGATGTTTTCCCGATTTCAGTTGCATATTTGTTTTTTGTTTTCGCTATATAAATACACTTTAGTAGACTGTGGTACACTGAGCAGGGACCCAGAGGGCTACATTGAAATGCACAGTCTGATTCGTGTTAGCTTTATGTAATGATAATCGCTAATCCATGCAGAAAGAAAGTCTAAAAAAATCCAGAAAATAGTTCAGTATTAAAATATTGAGGCGTAAATTTCGTCTACACTAAGTAATTCGTTAATAAATAGTGTAATCGTTTATGAAAACTTGGTTAAGTGATGCGTATTTACTTTTAAAATTTGAAATGTCTGATGTAGTGATATGGCCAATGGAGTGCACTGGATTGCATTTCTTTAATAGCTAGTATCAAAATGAAATGCAAATATGTTGCTGGATTCTAAAACAGTTTGAAACAAATATAGTGCGGTATAATCGTACTATATAAAGGCGAACTCTCCGTATCTCTCTAAGCTTCGTTATGGTGGTCGCCAGATCGGACAGGTGGGTTTTCTCCGGGTACTCTGGTTTCCTCCCACACCACTGATCACACATACGTTGTCATCCGCGCCAACGAGGGGGGTTCATATAAGTTGTTAAAGCTTGCTTAGTTTATACAGATTTATTTTAGCTCGATTGCGAAACAAGTTCTTACAACTTATATTAATCACTCTCGAGACCTCATTCCTGATGGAATCCATCGCCACGAGAGAGAGAGAGAAGAGGAAATGTGGAATTTAAATACCTTGCCTAAGGGCACAGTCGTAATGGCTCCAGCGGGGCTCGAACTCCGGACCTTTCGCACCTACAGCGAACGCGCATTCACTGCGCTATCATGACCTCCACAAACGACCTAAAGCTTGTTTCACAATCATTGTAAAATAAATAAAGTTTATAGCTTACACCCGTCGTTGTTATTTCTAAAACAATCTAAACAAAGTTATATTGACATGTTTTTACTCATCCTGTGACTGTGCATTGTCCATGAAATGTATAGTCGGTGCGTCCGAAGCATAGGATTCGGGAAGTACTTATGTTCATAAAAAGAGGTGTATCATAAGTCAGAAACGGCTAGCCCTTTAAATCGGGGTAACACTATAATAAAAAACACTTTCCTTTTTATAAACGCATTATAATACAATATAATACATGTACTATTCGTTACTAAGCCCAACACTGCAGCAACAACAACAACAACAACAACAGCAGCAGCATAAACAACCGTACAACTCGTGTCGTAAAAAGACCAAGAGAAGACTCTAGAATGGGTCTAGAGAAAATGGATGGAAATATTACAAAGGAAACAACGATAAAAACAGAGTTATCCAATTATAAGGGCATGTATATCTTCTTTTATGAGTATTCAAGGGCAGTAACTGATCAGTGTTTCTCACTATAATATATACGCAAATAGGCGGATATGCATCCGATGTTGAATGTAGTTCTAATAACTAATAAAGAGCCTTTTTCTTTTTGGTAGAAAAAATGTATATTCATAACAGGTAGTGGATATTGTTTGTGTTTAGTTTATGCAAATTCATTTGAGCTCGATTGCGAAACAAATTCCACATTGCCTCTTTTCTCTCCCGCTTGGCGATGGATTCCGTCAGGAATGAGGTCTCGAGAGTGATTAATATAAGTTGTAGGAACTTATTTCGCAATCGAGTCAAAATAAATTTGTATAAACTAAAATAATGTATGCTTGTTCTGCTTATTATATATAAATTGTAATATGCAATGTATCTGTTATATTACAACGTTAATGGAGATTCATACCTTAAGGTGAAAACAGTTCAGCCAGCGTTAGACAGCACATAGGGACTGGCAGGTCAGCGTCTCTTACAACCACAGGCGCTTGGGGTCTGGATAAATGGCTTCGGGTTCAAAAACAAACAAAAAACCCATTTTTAAGAACATTAATAATGCACTATAGGCTTGGCACTATACATGCACTATTTTAGGCCATATTCAAACACGTTTATAAATGACACCCCGTCTCTATGCCATATACTAAACCTGCTTGGATATCGCCTAAAAATAGTGTGTGTAGTGTCAAGCCTATAGTGTATTATAGTGTTCTTGAAAAAAATACCAAATTGTTTTTTGGTTTTGAACCCGAAAATATGTGTCCAGACCCCAAGCGACTGTTAGTACTAGTTGTCCAAATGTCCGATACATTCAACGCCGCTCCTTTTCACAATAAGACAAAAAATACAGACACACAAAAAGAGTACAGTAATTAAAATTTTAACAGCAAATGAAAACTTGTACACCTAGTGATTTATGGTTTTGTCACAAAATGTAGGTTGTTTTACATATCATTATGTCAAGTAATGTAAAAACATGCCCTAATGTGTGTTTGTTCACCACCTTGCGGCTAGTTCTCTTCTTTATAGTGTGAGGAGAATTGTTAATCACGCTTGGTAAACACGCAGTTTCACGTATGTTTTTGCATTTCGCTCATATGAACTGTGTTTTATGCACACCAGCAATGTATTGTGCAGTGAATTATCATTCGAAGGCACGTATTAAGCATCTAGGTCGCAATGACAGTAACGTTAATTTGCGTCTGGTCCGTATTTTATTATTGTCGGATTTAGTTTAATGATATTTTATTGCTCAATTCGTTTTACATATGTATACAGTCTACAACCGTTATGTCGAATTCCATCGGACCGAGCAAAATGCTTCGACATAACCGACGTTTGACTTAACGAAATTCGATATAAAAAGATCCAGTTATATGTAAAATGATAGTGTCTGAAACGGGACTTTGATCCGACTTCGAGATAACCGGAGAATTCGACATAGCCGATTTTGAAATAACGGATGTAGACTGTACATGCGAATACAAAACACGACACAATAAAGAAAGGCAAACGGGTCGTGTCACATGTTCTAGCAACATTAGTTACGGCCATTCCCGACAAGCTAGTAAATGAAAATAATTCTTACATTCTTGCACAAAAGCTCACAAAATTATGTTCTGGCTACCTGCTTTAGCTTTACGTATAAAAGCTTTTATGATAATAACCGATATATATAAATCTACAAGATACATGTTTAGACTGGTAAACCATTGAATGTCTAAAGATACATGTTTAGACTGGTAAACCATTGAATGTCTAAAGATACATGTTTAGACTGGTAAACCATCGAATGTCTACATATACATGCTTAGACTGGTAAACCATCGAATGTCTAAAGATACATGCTTAGACTGGTATGCCATCGAATGTCTAAAAATACATGTTTAGACTGGTAAACCATCGAATGTCTAAAGATACATGTTTAGACTGGTATACCATCGAATGTCTAAAGATACATGTTTAGACTGGAAAACCATCGAATGTCAAAAGATACATGTTTAGACCGGTATGCCATCGAATGTCTAAAGATACATGTTTAGACTGGTAAACCATCGAATGTCTAAAGATACATGTTTAGACTGGTAAACCATCGAATGTCTAAAGACACATATTTAGACTTGTAAACCATCGAATGTCTAAAGATACATGTTTAGACTGGTAAACCATCGAATGTCTAAAGATACATGTTTAGACTGGTAAACCATCGAATGTCTAAAGATACATATTTAGACTGGTAAACCATCAATATGTCTAAAGATACATGTTTAGACTGGTAAACCATCTAATGTCTAAAGATACATGTTTAGACTGGTAAACCATCGATATGTCTAAAGATACATGTTTAGACTGGTAAACCATCGAATGTCTAAGGATACATGTTTAGACTGGTAAACCATCGAATGTCTAAAGATACATGTTTAGACTGGTAAACCATCGAATGTCTAAAGATACATATTTAGACTGGTAAACCATCGAATGGGTAAACCATCGATATGTCTAAAGATACATATTTAGACTGGTAAACCTTCGAATGTCTACAGATACATGTTTAGACTGGTAAACCATTGAATGTCTAAATATACATGTTTAGACTTGTAAACCGTCGAATGTCTAAAGATACATGTTTAGACTTGTATACCATCGAATGTCTAAATATACATATTTAGACTGGTAAACCATCGAATGTCTAAATATACATGTTTAGACTGGTAAACCTTCGAATGTCTACAGATACATGTTTAGACTGGTAAACCATCGAATGTCTAAAGATACATGTTTAGACTGGTAAACCATCGAATGTCTAAAGATATATTTTTGTTTGGGTTTGAACTTCGGACCTTTCACCTGAGGCGGACGCGCTATCACTGCGCTATCATAACTTTCACTACGCTATCACGACTTTCACTGCGCTATCATGACTTTCACTACGCTATCACGACATTCACTACGCTATCACTACATTCACTACGCTATCACGACTTTCACGACGCTATCACGACATTCACTACGCTATCACGACTTTCACTACGCTATCATGACTTTCACTACGCTATCACGACATTCACTACGCTATCATGACTTTCACTACGCTATCACGACATTCACTACGCTGTCACCACTATCACTACGCTATCACGACTTTCACAACGCTATCACGACTTTCACTACGCTATCACGACATTCACTACGCTGTCACGACTTTCACTACGCTATCACGACTTTCAATACGCTATCACGACATCCACTGCGCTATCACGACTTTCAATACGCTATCACGTCATCCACTGCGCTATCACGACTTTCACTACGTGGCCTCGACATTCACTACGCTATCACGACTTTCACCACGCTATCACGACTTTCCACAAGTAGTAAAGTAGGACATGTTTGCAGTTCAAGCATCTAGTAATGTTTACTTCAAATAGTGAATGCAATTGTTCCACCCAATCATAAGCTGCACGAGACAAACTGGTTACCAGTGTCCATTGCATTCGCATTGTTATAACCGGATACCAACAAATAAAATAAAATTGCAGCACAGATATGAAATAAATTTTACTATATTTTAGATATTTTTTCTGTTTTACATCGTATATGTTACTATGGTAGTTTTGTGAAACATGCCCATAAACAGAATCGTGTACATTACAGTCAAACCTGACTTAAGCAGCCAGCCAAGGGAATCACAGAAAGTGGCTGCTTAGCACAGGTGGCTGCTTAATAGATGTCAAATGTATAATGGAACAACATGTTGGGGGTATGGAAACTGGCTGCTTAATGCAGGTTGGCTGCTTAATAGAGGTGTCCACTAACACAGGCTTGACTGTAGATCGTATATGTGTAATTAATATATGTATATGCGGGCAGCGTAAATAAAATAATTATGTATATATTCTAAAGGATGTGTACAATGCCATACATCTGTCTGCAAGTACCATTTTCATCCGTAATCTACACTTATGGCCACTTGTAACCCGACACTTAAATAAATCGCTATTATTATAATTGGATTATATGTGAAAGAATTTCGTTCTAATTTGGACTATGTATAAATCAACACATCATACGTGTATACAAGAACTTTCTTTTCAATTGATGAACAAAAAGGTACAAAACTTAACAAATAACAAACAATACTGTAAAATCAAAATTCACAAAATAACACAGCGCAAGACCAGACACTTCAAATCATGGTTCAATATATTAATTTGAAATTATAGATTATGTTATTCTGCTACATTATCTGAACAAAAATGATCATATCGTTCACCTGTGAGACGGAGGTGTGTGCACGTCGTAAGAGACATGGGGGGACACACTAGATATTAGTTTCTCGGCATACAGATTGTATTAGTGACTTTTCACATTATTCGGATTTTGCGTTGTGTCATTATTTTGTGAATTTTGATAATACAGTGATGTTTGTTATTTGTTAAGTTTTATACCTTATTGTTGATGAATTAAAAAGAAATTTCTAGTATGTACGTATGACATGTTGATTTATTCTTGGTCCAAACGTGAACAAAATCCTTTCACAAATAATGCAATAATACCGAATTATATAAGTGTCGGGTTACAAGTGGCCCTAACTAACTACCTATAACTACCTATCAGGTGAAATCTATAATTCTGTACAGTTGTATATTCCTATAAAGTTGCTACTCATGGCAGCTTTAATTCAATGACGCAACATCTGACGTCAATATAGTAATGCTTTGTTGGTAAATTGTTTCCGCCACATTGCTGCCTGCCACCTTCGAAGTGCTTACCGGCACTTGTGCATCGGTACTTTACACCGAAAGGTAATCTACCATGAGGCCCTCAACATAGATTAGTGTATTTTACATGAAAAACAATAACTATATAAATACATAGTTTTAAACATTTTGGAATATTTTCAGTTGTTCAGTTTGTGTTTTGTAATAAAGATATATCTGTGATGGAATCCTTCGTATTTCGTTATCATGTAATAATAATCATATAATGTAGGTGTGCGTTTTCTATGTCCTCTAGTATATAAAAAAATTATGTTAAAGTAGAGAAAACAGTAGAGAAACTACATATAATATGTAATGGAATATTATGATATATGGAATTGGCTAGTAGCGTAGAAAATGGAAATGAAACAATGAATGCCTATACATCTATATAACAATGTGCAGATTCTTGAAAATAAGTATGAAATCAGTTTTGTGGGCGTAACCCCTGATGGTCGTAAATTCGAGCAATAACACACGGGCTCTGTAGTTATTTATTGTATGTCCGTTGCCATATTGTAGTTAATGTATTTTGCGCACGTTAAAGCATACTTAGCTATATAGGAACATGTCTAAATTCCCATCAGCATAAGGCGTTGTCAGAATGTATGCAACATATATGTCTGTTTACAATAATGTATGTACACAATTCACAATAATGCTGTTATATAGTTTGATTAAATAATTATGTCAACTCGCGAATGTCACATACGTTAATATAAACATAGTCAACATAAACATACAACTCATAGTGAAACCATTGTTTCGATCAGGTATGAAGTCACAAATGGCTATTTGTTCGTTTCAAAAACAAAACTTCATTTTGCTGTACAATAAATTGTAAGGTACAATATACATTTGCAATAAAATATGGGTCTTCGTGGTCGTTGACATCAAATCAATTGCCCGCTCACCGCTGTAGGTTTCGAATCCTACTGGGGGTTCAAATCACTTGCCTCTCACCGCTTTATGTTCGAATCCCGCTGTGGGTTCAAATCACTTGCCCCTCATCGCTGTAGGTTTCGAGTCCTACTGGAGGTTCAAATCACTTGCCCCTCATCGCTGTAGGTTTCGAGTCCTACTGGAGGTTCAAATCACTTGCCCCTCACCGCTGTTGGTTCGAATCCTACTGGGGGTTCAAATCACTTACCCCTCATCGCTGTAGGTTTCGAGTCCTACTGGGGGTTCAAATCACTTACCCCTCGCCGCTGTAGGTTTCGAGTCCTACTGGGGGTTCAAATCACTTGCCCCTCGCCGCTGTAGGTTCGAGTCTGGGGTTCAAATCAGTTGCCCCTCACCGCTGTAGGTTTCGAATCCTACTGGGGGTTCAAATTCACTTGCCCCTCATCGCTGTAGGTTCGAGTATGGGGGTTCAAATCGCTTGCCCCTCGCCGCTGTAGGTTCGAGTATGGGGGTTCAAATCACTTGCCCCTCACCGCTGTAGGTTCGAATCCTACTGAGGGTTCAAATCACTTGCCCCTCATCACTGTAGGTTTCGAATCCTACTGAGGGTTCAAATCACTTACCCCTCATCACTGTAGGTTTCGAATCCTACTGAGGGTTCAAATCACTTGCCCCTCACCGCTGTAGGTTTCGAGTCCTACTGGGGGTTCAAATCACTTACCCTCACCGCTGTAGGTTCGAGTATGGGGGTTCAAATCACTTGCCCCTCACCACTGTAGGTTCGAATCCTACTGGGGGTTCAAATCACTTGCCCCTCACCGCTGTAGGTTTCGAGTCCTACTGGGGGTTCAAATCACTTGCCCTCATCGCTGTAGGTTCGAGTCCTACTGTGGGTTCAAATCACTTACCCTCACCGCTGTAGGTTCGAATCCTACTGGGGGTTCAAATCACTTGCCCCTCATCGCTGTAGGTTCGAGTCTGGTGGTTCAAATCACTTGCCCCTCGCCGCTGTAGGTTTCGAATCCTACTGGGGGTTCAAATCACTTGCCCCTCGCCGCTGTAGGTTCGAGTCTGGGGTTCAAATCAGTTGCCCCTCACCGCTGTAGGTTTCGAATCCTACTGGGGGTTCAAATCACTTGCCCCTCGCCGCTGTAGATTCGAATCCCACTGGGAGTGTCGAATTCGTTCAAGTGAGGAAGCTATCCAGCTGGCTAACGGTAGGTCGGTGGTTCTATCCGGATGCCCACCGAGCCTGAAATAATGTTCGAAGGGGGCACCCGGAAATAATGTTCGAAGGGGGCACCTGGAAATAATGTTCGAAGGAGTCACCCGGAAATAATGTTCGAAGGGGGCACCCGGAAATAATGTTCGAAGGGGGCACCCGGAAATAATGTTCGAAGGGGGCACCCGGAAATAATGTTCGAAGGGGGCACCCGGAAATAATGTTCGAAGGAGGCACCCGGAATTCCTACACCAATAATAGCCGACGAGTCGCCGTATGACATTAGATGTCGAGGCGACTTTAAATCCCAAAACATAAACAAACAAAGCAACAAAAAGATTAATTGATATGATACAGATAGTTCATGTATACAATTGTTAACGATTGCGTTTGTATAAAAAATGACGTGAATATTTTCAACATCGAGAACAAGGCATACATTCCAGCATGGCAGCTGTGTCCATGTTGACCGACAGACTACCTATACCGGGTCCGAGCTTGCATTCAACTCATGTCCCGGGGTGACCATTATATTTGCTTTATGAGGACACTAATCACAATTAATTAATTAAACTCAAGTTCCGTTACTATGGTAACATTAAAACAATGCAGGTGCGGTTGTCAACTCGACAGAATGCATTGAGACCAGTCAAGTTCAGGGATAGGTGAAACTATATGTACACGAATATTTATGTGTTATGTATATACGCGACCTGGCTGTGTAACCGAGAATAATGTGGCAACACGATGAAAATGTCAACGCCCTTGTGTTTTACGTTTATTTATCGTCGCTACCAGTTGTCCATATGAGCGACGCCTCCTGAAGAGATGTCATTTTAGATGTTGGAGGATAGTGCAATGATACAGACATAGACCTATTCCAGAGTCCCCTCTCGTTCTTTTGCGTGCACGGTGTACAGCACCGACATGAGACCTCGGTTTAATGTCCCAAGTGTTAGTTTTATTAGGGTCAGACGGTGGATCGAGCCTGCGATCCCTGGATTACCAGTCCAACCACTGGACTTCAAATCATTTGTTTCCCTGTGTTTATATTAATACAGTGTATACACTCGACACATTAATAATCATACAATATAAATATGACGCGATTTACCAAAAGGGACCCACTGGATGTATGTCGCTACGTCGATAAATGACGTCTAAAGGTACGTCACGCAATCGCGTTGTTAACTGAAGGTGTAAATCCGTAGTCGCGTGGGAGATGATGATGATGTTTAAGTTATTTAAACTTAGCCTCCTGCGAACCATATGGACAAACGGTCGTATGGGAGACAGATTGGCTATGGATTTTATAAATGACGTTACGCCTGACGTAACGTTATGTTTGACGCAAGTGAAAATAGCAACGTTCGCGCTATTCATGTAAGTTTAAAATTCATTTTTAAGAACAAATAATCTAAACGGAATGACCTTAAAATTTGAAAATCGCTTAACGAAATGACTGAAAAACATCATTCTGGGGAAAAACAGTTTTGAAAATTTCACCCAGTTTTGATAAATCGCGTCACAAATGTGTTCATATTGTCACTTAATTCATTTTATTCTAAGTGATTATACACCAATGAGGAACATCCACGCTGGCTTTCCTATTACCTCCCTTGGCAAATAAAGTCTGATTTATCCCTAAATGTATAGCGGTCTTTTTCAGTTGGAATCCTTTGTTTTTACACTTGTTCCATAACCAAATGTTGCGTTATGATAAATGTGATTTTATCTAAATTTTGTTAGTTAATCGATAAAAAAAATGTACAGAATGTTTACCCATTGAATATACTGTAAGATATATGTCGAGATATGGTAACATAATAATTATAATATGAGAAAGTTGAAGAAAATAGATAGCATGGTGTGCAAAGGAAACAACGATAAAAACAGAGGAAACAACTTAAAGAGGACCTACATTCTATTAGGGAGTATCCAGGGGGATGTAACTGACCGATGTCTCACGTTCATTGCAAAACGACCTGTAATAAATGTAACAAAATAAGATGATATTAATGTAGATAATATTTGGTTATATTAGTTTGCTCCAAATACTATAAAACACTGGGTGACAGATTAGTAACTGTTGTTCAGTGTAGGTTAATTAATTTGGCAAACAATATTGAATTGAATTGAATTGACACTCGTGTAGCTTGAACATTTTACATTGCATTCTCAGAATCAGTAACTGCCGAATTTCTTTTGACATTTTGCGGATTCGTCATTTTCACATTTGGCATCGATATACACAATTCACTCAATCCAAGCATGTCATTTGTATCACTATTTGGTTATCATCTATCAAGGGTAAAATTAACACGACAATAAATATGGCGCGTTTCATTGTTACACAAGTAAAACAATTACTAAGTACAATGTACTGTTCCTGATATATCACAATTCACCGGTAATTATTCAATGTAAATTACTTTTCTACATCACGTCGAAAATTTCTGCAAATCATTTCCTTAAACAATGACATAGCTTGTATATACCTTATATATATGTGTGTGTAAGACAGGGGCGTATCTTCCTCCTTGTATATACAAGACAGGGGCGTATCTTCCTCCTTGTATATACAAGACAGGGGCGTATCTTCCTCCTTGTATATACAAGACAGGGGCGTATCTTCCTCCTTGTATATACAAGACAGGGGCGTATCTTCCTCCTTGTATATACAAGACAGGGGCGTATCTTCCTATACACAAAATAGGCAAAAGCGTATACATCTAGCCAGGAGTTAGTTTATTTTAAACAGTATTTATTCCAATACTATAATAATAATACTACTAATAATACTAATAATAAAGACTTTATTTAACGAGAGAATTCATTAACAATTAAGACAATCTACCATGAGGTCCTCAACAAATTAAAACACGAAATAGCATAATGAAACATGTAAACAGTATCCAGTTAAACTTTCATAGGAAATACGATATAAGCTGCAAGAACTAATACTTCTATTCGTGTATAATTGTACATTATCAGTTTATTAGGTTATCGGTCTGTTCTTTGCATCACCTGCTATATAAAGCTTTGAAGTGTGATACAGAATGTGCTGTTTTGATGTGATAAGGGAGGGAATTCCACAAATGTGACCCTGAATATAGGAAAGATTTTCTAAAAACCTCATTGGACTGTGGCTGAAATCACAGTTTATTTTGGATATTTAGTTTAAACAGTATTGATTCCAATAAATTACATGTAAAACATACCAATAATACAATGTTTACAAACTTTGAATAATTTGGATTGGAAAACAAGTTTTCATAAAACTTATATTAATGCCTCTCCAACGAAATGTACACATTATAAATTTGCGTATAACGAATAATACAAAATCGAGTGTTACTTGAGGCGAATATTCTGTATACATGTATGCGCGAAGTACTGTTCAAAGGAAGTACAGTTGGACTTAATAATCAGTCAAACATTGAAACCACACACCGATCAACAGGTCAGTCAGCGCGTCACGGAGGCCTTACGATGACTCTAAACGCTTCGTAACTATGGACACTATGAAACATGAGTGTATTATGTTCTAAGAATATTATTTTTAATATGTTTATCCCCATTTAGAACACTGTCGTGACGTCATATCATTGAACTTGCAGTCCATTATTATTAATATTGATTGGACTGCTGTCAAAAGGCCAGAGTATTATATTAAACCCAAATCGTAAATGTATGAAATTAACAATGTAATTATTAGGATCTTCGTATGTATATAAGTGCATGTTTTATGTAAGATATAAACCTCAAACACATCCAATATGTAAACTATTGTACTTTACTATGTATAGGATATAAGCCTCAAACACATCCAATATGTAAACTATTGTACTTTACTATGTATAGGATATAAGCCTCAAACAGATCCAATATGTAAACTATTGTACTTTACTATGTATAGGATATGAGCCTTAAACAGATCCACTATGCAAACTATTGTACTTTACTATGTATAGGATATAAGCCTCAAACAGATCCACTATGTAAACTATTGTACTTTACTATGTATAGGATATAAACCTCAAACACATCCACTATGTAAACTATTGTACTTTACTATGTATAGGATATAAACCTCAAACACATCCAATATGTAAACTATTGTACTTTACTATGTATAGGATATAAACCTCAAACAGATCCAATATGTAAACTATTGTACTTTACTATGTATAGGATATAAGCCTCAAACAGATCCACTATGTAAACTATTGTACTTTACTATGTATAGGATATAAACCTCAAACACATCCACTATGTAAACTATTGTACTTTACTATGTATAGGATATAAACCTCAAACACATCCAATATGTAAACTATTGTACTTTACTATGTATAGGATATAAACCTCAAACAGATCCAATATGTAAACTATTGTACTTTACTATGTATAGGATATAAGCCTCAAACAGATCCACTATGTAAACTATTGTACTTTACTATGTATAGGATATAAAACTCAAACACATCCAATATGTAAACTATTGTACTTTACTATGTATAGGATATAAACCTTAAACACATCCAATATGTAAACTATTGTACTTTACTATGTATAGGATATAAACCTCAAACACATCCAATATGTAAACTATTGTACTTTACTATGTATAGGATATAAGCCTCAAACAGATCCAATATGTAAACTATTGTACTTTACTATGTATAGGATATAAACCTCAAACACATCCAATATGTAAACTATTGTACTTTACTATGTATAGGATATAAACCTCAAACACATACAATATGTAAACTATTGTACTTTACTATGTATAGGATATAAACCTCAAACACATCCACTATGTAAACTATTGTACTTTACTATGTATAGGATATAAACCTCAAACACATCCAATATGTAAACTATTGTACTTTACTATGTATAGGATATAAACCTTAAACACATCCAATATGTAAACTATTGTACTTTACTATGTATAGGATATAAGCCTTAAACACATCCAATATGTAAACTATTGTACTTTACTATGTATAGGATATAAGCCTCAAATACATCCAATATGTAAACTATTGTACTTTACTATGTATAGGATATAAGCCTCAAACACATCCAATATGTAAACTATTGTACTTTACTATGTATAGGATATAAGCCTCAAACACATCCACTATGTAAACTATTGTACTTTACTATGTATAAGATATGAGCCTCAAACAC
>CM026387.1:40097484-40125094 GCA_014843695.1 Archivesica marissinica
GTGGGGGCACCCAGGTAGCGTCTGTGGGGGCACCCAGGTAGCGTCTGTGGGGGCACCCAGGTAGCGTCTGTGGGGGCACCCAGGTAGCGTCTGTGGGGGCACCCAGGTAGCGTCTGTGGGGGCACCCAGGTAGCGTCTGTGGGGGCACCCAGGTAGCGTCTGTGGGGGCACCCAGGTAGCGTCTGTGGGGCACCCAGGTAGCGTCTGTGGGGGCACCCAGGTAGCGTCTGTGGGGCACCCAGGTAGCGTCCACCCAGGTAGCATCTGTGGGGCACCCAGGTAGTGTCTGTTGGGGCACCCAGGTAGCGTCTGTGGGGGCACCCAGGTAGCGTCTGTGGGGCACCCAGGTAGCGTCTGTGGGGGCACCCAGGTAGCGTCTGTGGGGGCACCCATGTAGCGCCTGTGGGGGCACCAGGTAGTGTCTGTGGGGGCACCCAGGTAGCATCTGTGGGAGCACCCAGGTAGCGTCTGTGGGGGCACCCAGGCAGCGTCTGTGGGGGCACCCAGGTAGCGTCTGTGGGGCACCCAGGTAGCGTCTGTGGGGGCACCCAGGTAGCGTCTGTGGGGGCACCCAGGTAGCGTCTGTGGGGGCACCCAGGTAGCGTATGTGGGGGCACCCAAGTAGCGTCTGTGGGGGCACCCATGTATCGTCTGTGGGGAACCCAGGTAGCATCTGTGGAGGCACCCAGGTAGTGTCTGTGGGGGCACCCAGGTAGCGTCTGTGGGGCACCCAGGTAGCGTCTGTGGGGGCACCCAGGTAGCATCTGTGGGGGCACCCAGGTGGTGTCTGTGGGGCACCCAGGTAGCGTCCACCCAGGTAGCGTCTGTGGGAGCACCCAGTAGCGTCTGTGGGGGCACCCAGGTAGCGTCTGTGGAGGCACCCAGGTAGCGTCTGTGGGGGCACCCAGGTAGCGTCTGTGGGGCACCCAGGTAGCGTCTGTGGGGGCACCCAGGTAGTGTCTGTGGGGGCACCCAGGTAGCGTCTGTGGGGGCACCCAGGTAGTGTCTGTGGGGGCACCCAGGTAGCGTCTGTGGGGGCACCCAGGTAGCGTCTGTGGGGGCACCCAGGTAGCGTCTGTGGGGGCACCCAGGTAGCGTCTGTGGGGGCATCCAGGTATTCCTCAACAATTAATAGCGGGAGAGTTGCCATACAACCTAAGCTGTTTGTACGAGTCAACTTTAATCCCAAAACAAACAAACTGTTGAGATTTTACCAGTAATCCATTATCTTCATGGACATGTCAGACAAATATCTACTGAAGTATAGGAGTATGTTGGTGAGTATTGTTGGAGAGTTTGGTCGTAAGTCACTGGTGGAGTTTGGTTGTATCCGTAGAGTCGGTGGATGGAGAGTTTGGTCGTAAGTCACTGGTGGAGTTTTGTTGTATCCGTAGAGTCGGTGGATGGAGAGTTTGGTCGTAAGTCACTGGTGGAGTTTTGTTGTATCCGTAGAGTCGGTGGATGGAGAGTTTGGTTATATCCGTAGAGTCGGTGGACGGGGAGTTTGGTCGTAAGTCACTGATGGAGTTTTGTTGTATCCGTAGAGTCGGTGGATGGAGAGTTTGGTTGTATGTCACTGATGGAGTTTTGTTGTATCCGTAGAGTCGGTGGACGGAGAGTTTGGTCGTATGTCACTGATGGAGTTGCTGCTGCAGGAAGAGGTTGAGGACGTACAGGTTCGGAAGGTGGTCAACATACACCGAGCCATGTACATCACGGCAGACAGGAAGGGCAACAACTATGCCACATTGCAGTCTCTCCCAAATTCCTGGTAAATTAGTATTGTTATTCTTTGCATTTGTCATATGTACATTGCAAAACCAAGAGCAGAGACCAGTTTAGCGTAAACAAATTTGTATTCAGTTCATTTGTACAGTCAAACCTGTGTTAAGCAGCCAGCCAAGGGAATCACAGAAATCACTGCTTAGCACAATGTGACTGCCTAATAGAGGTCAAATGCACAATAAAAGAACTTATTGGGAATCTGGAAACTTACCGCTTAACACGGGTTGGCTGCTTAATAGAGGTGACCACAAACACAGGATTTACTGTACACACAATATGCAATACACAAACTAATTGAAATGGATTGGAAATCAAGCCGAATGCTAATGATAATTCCTGTCCATGATGACGTTGCAAATATAATTCAAATTGTTAGCATTGATATCGGTACAAACCAGAACTCTGTATTTATCTAGACCCATTTCAATTAAATAGCTTGCACACATCTTACTAATGAAATGAGTGAAGCTTGACTGTGATACTAGGATCTCGATAATCGGTGACAATCTAATCTGTTGTCCTTCACGGTATGACTATGCTGCTTTTATTGATAAATCTCGGTTACAATCTGCTGCTTTTATTGATAAATCTCGGTTACAATCTGCTGATTTTATTGATAAATCTCGGTTACAATCTGCTGCTTTTATTGATAAATCTCGGTTACAATCTGCTGCTTTTATTGATAACTCTCGGTTACAATCTGCTGCTTTTATTGATAAATCTCAGTTACAATCTGCTGCTTTTATTGATAAATGTCGGTTACAATCTGCTGCTTTTATTGATAAATCTCGGTTACAATCTGCTGCTTTTATTGATAAATCTCGGTTACAATCTGCTGCTTTTATTGATAAATCTCGGTTACAATCTGCTGCTTTTATTGATAACTCTCGGTTACAATCTGCTGATTTTATTGATAAATCTCGGTTACAATCTGCTGCTTTTATTGATAAATCTCGGTTACAATCTGCTGCTTTTATTGATAAATCTCAGTTACAATCTGCTGCTTTTATTGATAAATCTCGGTTACAATCTGCTGCTTTTATTGATAAATCTCGGTTACAATCTGCTGCTTTTATTGATAAATCTCAGTTACAATCTGCTGCTTTTATTGATAAATCTCGGTTACAATCTGCTGCTTTTATTGATAAATCTCAGTTACAATCTGCTGCTTTTATTGATAAATCTCGGTTACAATCTGCTGCTTTTATTGATAAATCTCGGTTACAATCTGCTGCTTTTATTGATAAATCTCGGTTACAATATGCTGCTTTTATTGATAAATCTCGGTTACAATATGCTGCTTTTATTGATAAATCTCGGTTACAATCTGCTGCTTTTATTGATAAATCTCGGTTACAATCTGCTGCTTTTTTTTTCTTTGCATGCTAGTGCTGAAAATAACAATCAAGTGTCATGAAACTGTTATCTTTAAGCTTTAGTTATTTTACAATGATTGCGAAACAAGCTTTAACAACTTATATTGATCACTCTCGTTGGCACGGATGAAAGCGTAAATGTTGTCATTCATGTACCTAGAGAACACCCAGCTATCCGATCTTGCGACCACCGTACCATCCCACATGCTTCCCGGTCCGAGGATTGAACCCTGGTTGCAGGGACAGCCGATTAATTGTTACAACACAATTCTTATAAAATTTAATAACATATATCCAGTCTGCAGCTACAAATAAGAAAACACATTAATGAATTGTCTGCTACAATTATTTTACCCAGCATGCAAAGAGTTGAGAAATAATGAAATAAATTTGTATGTAGTTTGACAGATGTACCAGTGATCAGTGTCCCCGATAATGCCTGAGTGTTTCAGCAAGCTTCTGGATGAAGTAGATGAATATGATCTCATCCATGATCTCATACTGCAGGTAAATATCTCATCCATGATCTCATACCTCAGGTAAATATCCCATCCATGATCTCATACTGTAGGTAAATATCTCTTCCATGATCTCATACTGCAGGTAAATATCTCATCCATGATCTCATACTGCAGGTAAATATTCCATCCATGATCTCATACTGCAGGTAAATATCTTGTCCATGATCTCATACTGCAGGTAAATATCTCTTCCATGATCTCATACTGCAGATAAATATCTCATACTGCTGGTAAATATCTCGTCCATGATCTCATACTGCAGGTAAATATCCCATCCATGATCTCATACTGCTGGTAAATATCTCTTCCATGATCTCATACTGCAGGTAAATATCTAATGATCTCATACTGCTGATAAATATCTCATCCATGATCTCATACTGCAGGTAAATATCTCATCCATGATCTCATACTGCAGGTAAATATCTCATCCATGATCTCATACTGCAGGTAAATATCTATGATCTCTACTGCAGTAAATATCCCATCCATGATCTCATACTGCAGGTAAATATCTCGTCCATGATCTCATACTGCAGGTAAATATCCCATCCATGATCTCATACTGCAGGTAAATATCTCTTCCATGATCTCATACTGCAGGTAAATATTTAATGATCCATACTGCAGGTAATATCTCTTCCATGATCTCATACTGCAGGTAAATATCTAATGATCTCATACTGCAGGTAAATATCTCATCCATGATCTCATACTGCAGGTAAATATCTAATGATCTCATACTGCAGGTAAATATCCCATCCATGATCTCATACTGCAGGTAAATATCTCGTCCATGATCTCATACTGCAGGTAAATATCCCATCCATGATCTCATACTGCAGGTAAATATCTCTTCCATGATCTCATACTGCAGGTAAATATTTAATGATCTCATACTGCAGGTAAATATCTCTTCCATGATCTCATACTGCAGGTAAATATCTAATGATCTCATACTGCAGGTAAATATCTCATCCATGATCTCATACTGCAGGTAAATATCTCTTCCATGATCTCATACTGCAGGTAAATATCTCATCCATGATCTCATACTGCAGGTAAATATCTCATCCATGATCTCATACTGCAGGTAACTATCCCATCCATGATCTCATACTGCAGGTAAATATCACGTCCATCATCTCATACTGCAGGTAAATATCTCATCCATGATCTCATACTGCAGGTAAATATCACGTCCATGATCTCATACTGCAGGTAAATATCGGTTACAATCTGCTGCTTTTATTGATAAATCTCGGTTACAATCTGCTGCTTTTATTGATAACTCTCGGTTACAATCTGCTGATTTTATTGATAAATCTCGGTTACAATCTGCTGCTTTTATTGATAAATCTCGGTTACAATCTGCTGCTTTTATTGATAAATCTCGGTTACAATCTGCTGCTTTTATTGATAACTCTCGGTTACAATCTGCTGATTTTATTGATAAATCTCGGTTACAATCTGCTGCTTTTATTGATAAATCTCAGTTACAATCTGCTGCTTTTATTGATAAATCTCGGTTACAATCTGCTGCTTTTATTGATAAATCTCGGTTACAATCTGCTGCTTTTATTGATAAATCTCAGTTACAATCTGCTGCTTTTATTGATAAATCTCGGTTACAATCTGCTGCTTTTATTGATAAATCTCGGTTACAATCTGCTGCTTTTATTGATAAATCTCGGTTACAATATGCTGCCTTTATTGATAAATCTCGGTTACAATATGCTGCTTTTATTGATAAATCTCGGTTACAATCTGCTGCTTTTATTGATAAATCTCGGTTACAATCTGCTGCTTTTTTTTTCTTTGCATGCTAGTGCTGAAAATAACAATCAAGTGTCATGAAACTGTTATCTTTAAGCTTTAGTTATTTTACAATGATTGCGAAACAAGCTTTAACAACTTATATTGATCACTCTCGTTGGCACGGATGAAAGCGTAAATGTTGTCATTCATGTGGAAGGTACCTGGAGAAAACCCAGCTATCCGATCTTGCGACCACCGTACCATCCCACATGCTTCCCGGTCCGAGGATTGAACCCTGGTTGCAGGGACAGCCGATTAATTGTTACACCACAATTCTTATAAAATTTAATAACATATATCCAGTCTGCAGCTACAAATAATAAAACACATTAATGAATTGTCTGCTACAATTATTTTACCCAGCATGCAAAGAGTTGAGAAATAATGAAATAAATTTGTATGTAGTTTGACAGATGTACCAGTGATCAGTGTCCCCGATAATGCCTGAGTGTTTCAGCAAGCTTCTGGATGAAGTAGATGAATATGATCTCATACTGCAGGTAAATATCTCATCCATGATCTCATACCTCAGGTAAATATCCCATCCATGATCTCATACTGTAGGTAAATATCTCTTCCATGATCTCATACTGCAGGTAAATATCTCATCCATGATCTCATACTGCAGGTAAATATTCCATCCATGATCTCATACTGCAGGTAAATATCTTGTCCATGATCTCATACTGCAGGTAAATATCTCTTCCATGATCTCATACTGCAGATAAATATCTCATACTGCTGGTAAATATCTCGTCCATGATCTCATACTGCAGGTAAATATCCCATCCATGATCTCATACTGCTGGTAAATATCTCTTCCATGATCTCATACTGCAGGTAAATATCTAATGATCTCATACTGCTGATAAATATCTCATCCATGATCTCATACTGCAGGTAAATATCTCATCCATGATCTCATACTGCAGGTAAATATCTCATCCATGATCTCATACTGCAGGTAAATATCTAATGATCTCATACTGCAGGTAAATATCCCATCCATGATCTCATACTGCAGGTAAATATCTCGTCCATGATCTCATACTGCAGGTAAATATCCCATCCATGATCTCATACTGCAGGTAAATATCTCTTCCATGATCTCATACTGCAGGTAAATATTTAATGATCTCATACTGCAGGTAAATATCTCTTCCATGATCTCATACTGCAGGTAAATATCTAATGATCTCATACTGCAGGTAAATATCTCATCCATGATCTCATACTGCAGGTAAATATCTCTTCCATGATCTCATACTGCAGGTAAATATCTCATCCATGATCTCATACTGCAGGTAAATATCCCATCCATGATCTCATACTGCAGGTAAATATCACGTCCATCATCTCATACTGCAGGTAAATATCTCATCCATGATCTCATACTGCAGGTAAATATCACGTCCATGATCTCATACTGCAGGTAAATATCGGTTACAATCTGCTGCTTTTATTGATAAATCTCGGTTACAATCTGCTGCTTTTATTGATAACTCTCGGTTACAATCTGCTGATTTTATTGATAAATCTCGGTTACAATCTGCTGCTTTTATTGATAAATCTCGGTTACAATCTGCTGCTTTTATTGATAAATCTCGGTTACAATCTGCTGCTTTTATTGATAAATCTCAGTTACAATCTGCTGCTTTTATTGATAAATCTCGGTTACAATCTGCTGCTTTTATTGATAAATCTCGGTTACAATCTGCTGCTTTTATTGATAAATCTCGGTTACAATCTGCTGCTTTTATTGATAAATCTCGGTTACAATCTGCTGCTTTTATTGATAAATCTCGGTTACAATCTGCTGCTTTTTTTTTCTTTGCATGCTAGTGCTGAAAATAACAATCAAGTGTCATGAAACTGTTATCTTTAAGCTTTAGTTATTTTACAATGATTGCGAAACAAGCTTTAACAACTTATATTGATCACTCTCGTTGGCACGGATGAAAGCGTAAATGTTGTCATTCATGTGGAAGGTACCTGGAGAAAACCCAGCTATCCGATCTTGCGACCACCGTACCATCCCACATGCTTCCCGGTCCGAGGATTGAACCCTGGTTGCAGGGACAGCCGATTAATTGTTACACCACAATTCTTATAAAATTTAATAACATATATCCAGTCTGCAGCTACAAATAATAAAACACATTAATGAATTGTCTGCTACAATTATTTTACCCAGCATGCAAAGAGTTGAGAAATAATGAAATAAATTTGTATGTAGTTTGACAGATGTACCAGTGATCAGTGTCCCCGAGATGCCTGAGTGTTTCAGCAAGCTTCTGGATGAAGTAGATGAATATGATCTCATCCATGATCTCATACTGCAGGTAAATATCTCATCCATGATCTCATACCTCAGGTAAATATCCCATCCATGATCTCATACTGTAGGTAAATATCTCTTCCATGATCTCATACTGCAGGTAAATATCTCATCCATGATCTCATACTGCAGGTAAATATTCCATCCATGATCTCATACTGCAGGTAAATATCTTGTCCATGATCTCATACTGCAGGTAAATATCTCTTCCATGATCTCATACTGCGTTTTTTGTGGTAAATATCTCGTCCATGATCTCATACTGCAGGTAAATATCCCATCCATGATCTCATACTGCTGGTAAATATCTCTTCCATGATCTCATACTGCAGGTAAATATCTAATGATCTCATACTGCTGATAAATATCTCATCCATGATCTCATACTGCAGGTAAATATCTCATCCATGATCTCATACTGCAGGTAAATATCTCATCCATGATCTCATACTGCAGGTAAATATCTAATGATCTCATACTGCAGGTAAATATCCCATCCATGATCTCATAATGCAGGTAAATATCTCGTCCATGATCTCATACTGCAGGTAAATATCCCATCCATGATCTCATACTGCAGGTAAATATCTCTTCCATGATCTCATACTGCAGGTAAATATTTAATGATCTCATACTGCAGGTAAATATCTCTTCCATGATCTCATACTGCAGGTAAATATCTAATGATCTCATACTGCAGGTAAATATCTCATCCATGATCTCATACTGCAGGTAAATATCTCTTCCATGATCTCATACTGCAGGTAAATATCTAATGATCTCATACTGCAGGTAATATCTCATCCATGATCTCATACTGCAGGTAAATATCCCATCCATGATCTCATACTGCAGGTAAATATCACGTCCATCATCTCATACTGCAGGTAAATATCTCATCCATGATCTCATACTGCAGGTAAATATCACGTCCATGATCTCATACTGCAGGTAAATATCTCATCCATGATCTCATACTGCAGGTAAATATAACGTCCATGATCTCATACTGCAGGTAAATATCTTGTCCATGATCTCATACTGCAGGTAAATATCTTGTCCATGATCTCATACTGCAGGTAAATATCCCATCCATGATCTCATACTGCAGGTAAATATCTCATCCATGATCTCATACTGCAGGTAAATATCCCATCCATGATCTCATACTGCAGGTAAATATCTCGTCCATGATCTCATACTGCAGGTAAATATCTAATGATCTCATACTGCAGGTAAATATCTCATCCATGATCTCATACTGCAGGTAAATATCCCATCCATGATCTCATACCGCAGGTAAATATCTAATGATCTCATACTGCAGGTAAATACTCTATTTGGGCCTAGTAATACAATATTTGTAACGATTGCGAAACAAAATTTTAACAACTTATATTAATCACTCATATTAATCACTCTCGTTGGCCCGGATGAAAGAGTAAATCTGGTCATTCGTGTGGGAGGAAACCGAATTCCCATATTTAGTACCCATACACACCAATATCTGTCAAATCTTCCATGACGTCCAACACTCAATACTTTACTATGTATAGGATATAAGCCGAAAACGATCCAATATGTAAAATATTGGACTGTGTTAAGCGCGTAGCGCCGAAGATAGTACACTATTTTACATATTGGATCTTTTTGAGACTTATATCTTACATAAAACATGCACTTATATAACAAGATCCTACTAATTAAATTGTTAATTTCATACATGTACGCTTTGGATTTAATATAATTATTACTCTGGCCTTTTGACAGCAGTCCAATCAAAATAAATAAATTGATTTCAAGATAATGGGTATTGCGCGTTGGTGTTGGTATTACAAACATTCTGAAAAGTAGCGCTTAAGTACTTACATGTGCGAAATGTATCATTTCAGACAACATTATGAACATACAGGGACTGTTTGTCAGTTACAGAGCCGAGGATGAAAGCAAGAAAGCAAAGATACGTCAGTTCTTCCATAGACAATGGTGGATATGATTATCCATGACAAACTTCCTATATTTGTTTGTTTGTTCGGGTTTTACGCCTGTATCAGCATCATATATATTGGGCTACATTGTATATCGCAGTTTACCTAACAACACCTTTCCTGGGCAGGCTCCAGCGGTTAACCAGTACTTGCTGCACAAACCTCCGTAAGAAACTGCCAACTTTTTCATATAAATGAGACACGGCCTGGACGGGGCTTGAACCCGTGACCATCAGTGATGATAGGTTACAGTGGTATACAAGTGATTAGTCAGTGACTGTAACCACTCGACCACGGAGGTGGACCCCAACTTCCAACAGAGATTTTAAATATGTACTACTGACTAGTATGGATGTTAGGCTTCAGAATACATTCCGTTGTGGAAGTCATGATAGCGCAGTGGTAGCGCGTTCGCCTCAATGTGTGAAAGGCCCGGAGTTCGAACCCCACTGGAGCCGTTACGATTATGCCCATAGGCAACAAGGTTATCCGCATTTAAATACCACATTGTAGGGTTTTCTCTAGAGCGGAATGGCAGGGCGCCGCGCCCTGCCCCTTTTTAGCCCCGCCCTTTATGACCTCCCTTTTGCCCGATTTGTTCCGCCCTGCTGCCCAAACTAGAACCACGACTCTTTGATCATGCTTAATTAGCTGTCAATCACCGTAAGGTAGGTTAACGGTCAACCGTATATTAGCCGATACGTGTGATCTGTTTAATTTATCAATAATTAGTATATACTGTACACAACAGCTGGGGGCATAATTATGCAGATACCGTAAGAAATCGATTTATCAATGGATTAATTGGTGATAATTGGATGACTGCAACTGTTAAAAAAGAAGAAGAAGTAGGGCCTATGATTGTAACACCTAGTATTTCGAGAATTAGTTTTAACGTAATTACCATTGAATGTAGACATATTCAAAACGTAGATGCAAGACATGTTACTTAAAATAGAACTGGTTTCGCGCATTTCCGCCCTTTTCCGTTAGTCAATTGAACTACACGCTCCGAAAAGTCCCGAAAGTTACCAGGTTTACGATCGGAACGAACCGGGCTGAGTGCGCGCGCAAGATGACGAAGAGTTGTCGTTATTTCAAAGGAAAATAGACTGACAAGGGAAACAACTCATTTAGCGACAATCACCTCTGTTTTCTATTTGGTGAATTTGAAAAAAAACGTAAAATCTTTATCTCAACCAGCCGATCAGAATATAGTATCAACCACGCATAAAGAACGCCTTCATCACTTGCTCCGCCCAGGGTTAGGGTCAAAACGCGTGGTTGATGTCATTATTCAGTTGGGTGGTTGAGAAAAAAGGCTTACCGAAAAAGAAAAAAAGATCCGAAAATGAAATATTTGGACAAGGGTACCAACGTTAAAGTGCTAGAAAAAGATGTAAAGAACAAGTGGAGGTGGGAATGGTTGGAAGAAATCGACGAATCCGGTCAAAAGTATGAGAAATGGTTGAAAAACCGGACATACACGGTTTGTTTTGTGATCCCTGCGGAAAGACAATCAGTATTCAATTACAAGTCATCCGGGAAAAAAGCAGTCAAAAGTCATTCCACTAACAATATGCACAACAGGAATGTAGTGATTATCAAAACAAACCAGGTACAGTTAATTATGGGACATAGGGCTATTTACAGTACGAACAGAATTATTTGGGATTTCCGAAATGGACATCAGAATACCGAAATGGACTATTTATACAAGCTTCATCATATTGATTTCGTTCTGAATTGTGCTTTTCAAACACGCTTTCAATTTAGTCATTGTGCAACGTTTTACAGCAAATTACTTTAGCATTTGAGCAAACTTTCTATCAGGTTTGATCTGAAAACTCTTGTTAAAATATGCATCAGCAGCCTCTCATAATAAAGAATGTAGTTATCTTCTTGGTGATTTCGGCACTCCCTCAATATTGAGGATTATGTGTCGTCGCTGGTGAATTTTGAGATGATGATATTTACAAATAAGTGAATGTCCAAAGACAAATATACTACAGTGATTGTTTAAGATGTTGTACATAGAGTGAATGCTTTAGATCAGGGTTGGGAGGGCATTTACGGGGATAAGTGCTTTAAAGCCATCAACTGTTATTGCTTCATGTGCGGCAAGGGGTAACATGTTCCAGTGGATGACGGTTCTTGGATAAAAAGAGAATTTGTATGAATCTTTGTTGACAGGGATGTGTTTATAACAATATGGGTTTGTGTGTCTGGTTATGTTGTCTACGGGTATCAAAAGGTTTATGGAAATGTTTACAGCTACTATTTGGTGTATTATTTTATAATAAAATACATGTTTTAATGTTTTCTCGGTGGGGGTGGGGTGACAGCTCCGCCGCGCCCTCTTGCGGCTAAAAATCCACCCTGCCCTTTTTCTGGCCCACCCTGCCACTTTTCTGACCCACCCTGCCCTTTTTACCACTCTAGAATAAACCCTAACATTGCCTCTTCTCTCTCCTTCGTGGCGATGGAATCCATCAAGAATGCGGTCTCGAGAGTGATTAATATTAAGTTGTAATAACTTGTTTTCGCAATCAAGCGAGTATTGATGGTAAGCAGAAATGTCCATCCAATCATAATCCAACAAATACATACCGCTTTGCTAGACCTTTCACTCCCCATTTCTTGCCCACTTCCTGGAGTAGTTTTAATGGATTTCTCTCGATATTCTGTCGGGTTCTATCTGTCTCCTGTTTCTGCTTACCCTGTTGTACCACTTGAAATGCGGACAGTTTCTTGTTGCCCGTGGTAACACTCGAGTCCTCGTGTAGCTCACTTAAATCTATGTGGAATATCTCCTCGCGCGTATCTTGCGCTGGATCTTCCGATAACACAAACTTAGCGCCGCAAGTCAACAAATCACACGTGTCCGTGTAGACGTACACTAGTAACTGTTCCAGTATCTGAGGGTGAAGGTCATTGAGTTCGATGATAGGAACGTCCATTTCATTTAGGGCGTGAGACTTATTTACAAGTAGACTAGGAAAGTTGGCACATCGGTTGACAAGAATATATTTGTGCACAAGCCATCTCTGTCCATGGACCTGTAAAATGATGGTAGATATTTATATAGGCATCTAACACATGACATCAGTAGCACATCGTAACCCTGGTGATATAGAGTATATTTGTGCACAGGCCATCTCTGTCCATGGACCTGTAAAATGATGGTAGATATTTATATAGGCATCTAACACATGACATCAGTAGCACATCGTAACCCTGGTGATATAGAGTATATTTGTGCACAGGCCATCTCTGTCCATGGACCTGTAAAATGATGGTAGATATTTATATAGGCATCTAACACATGACATCAGTAGCACATCGTAACCCTGGTGATATAGAGTATATTTGTGCACAGGCCATCTCTGTCCATGGACCTGTAAAATGATGGTAGATATTTATATAGGCATCTAACACATGACATCAGTAGCACATCGTAACCCTGGTGATATAGAGTATATTTGTGCACAGGCCATCTCTGTCCATGGACCTGTAAAATGATGGTAGATATTTATATAGGCATCTAACACATGACATCAGTAGCACATCGTAACCCTGGTGATATAGAGTATATTTGTGCACAGGCCATCTCTGTCCATGGACCTGTAAAATGATGGTAGATATTTATATAGGCATCTAACACATGTCATCAGTAGCACATCGTAACCCTGGTGATATAGAATATATTTGTGTTTGGGTGATCCGTCGTGAACCAACATTGTATAAAGCGAAAAGTAGTCCGAAATATGCATTAAAGACAATTGTCTAAAGGGGGTTAGATACAATGTGTTTGTAGAGTGTCTCAAATCTTCCATTAGAAATAATCTAATAATCTAATCTATGGTATGGTGTATAGTACTCGATGTCCGTGTGGTATGGTGTATAGTACTCGATGTCCGTGTGGTATGGTGTATAGTACTCGATGTCCGTGTGGTATGGTGTATAGTACTCGATGTCCTCGTGTGGTATGGTGTATAGTACTCGATGTCCCAGGGGGTGTGGTATGGTGCATAGTACTCGATGTCCGTGTGGTATGGTGTATAGTACTCGATGTCCGTGTGGTATGGTGTATAGTACTCGATGTCCCCGGGGTGTGGTATGGTGTATAGTACTCGATGTCCGTGTGGTATGGTGTATAGTACTCGATGTCCTAGGGTGTGGTATGGTGTATAGTACTCGATGTCCGTGTGGTATGGTGTATAGTACTCGATGTCCGGGTGTGGTATGGTGTATAGTACTCGATGTCCTCATGGCGAGGTGTGGTATGGTGTATAGTACTCGATGTCCGTGTGGTATGGTGTATAGTACTCGATGTCCGTGTGGTATGGTGTATAGTACTCGATGTCCGTGTGGTATGGTGTATAGTACTCGATGTCCGTGTGGTATGGTGTATAGTACTCGATGTCCGTGTGGTATGGTGTATAGTACTCGATGTCCGTGTGGTATGGTGTATAGTACTCGATGTCCGTGTGGTATGGTGTATAGTACTCGATGTCCGTGTGGTATGGTGTATAGTACTCGATGTCGGTGTGGTATGGTGTATAGTACTCGATGTCCGTGTGGTATGGTGTATAGTACTCGATGTCCGTGTGGTATGGTGTATAGTACTCGATGTCCGTGTGGTATGGTGTATAGTACTCGATGTCCGTGTGGTATGGTGTATAGTACTCGATGTCCGTGTGGTATGGTGTATAGTACTCGATGTCCGTGTGGTATGGTGTATAGTACTCGATGTCCGTGTGGTATGGTATATAGTACTCGATGTCCGTGTGGCATGGTGTATCGTATTCATTCAAACAATGTTCTATGGATGGCATTCAAACACTGTTCTATGCTGTCAACCAATCACTGTTCTATGGATATGAGTAGTGCCAACCACGGGTGATAATGCTAGCGTTCAATCTGCTAACTTCACCCACATGCTAAATCGTATTTAAAAGATTTCATAAATGACGTCACTGGCGGCTTTAGTCCGAAGATAATATTTCAAACTACAGTTGTTGATAAGCTTAAAACAGTGATAATATAATGTGCTATTCTACTACCTTCAACCACAGACGCTTGGGGTCTGTACAAATGGTTTCAGGTTCAAAACCACATCGGGTTTCGGGTTCAACATTTTCATTTTTACACAATAGGCTTACACTTTTTTAAGCCGTATCCAAGCAAGTATGGAAATGGCACTCCGTCTCTATAGTAGAAGGACGTTGATAATGACGGGGGTTATTTTTAAACTTACTTGGATATGGCCTAAAAATGTGTATGCATAATGTCCCCACGCGTAGGTTTATTATTATGCGTGTCAACCAGCTGTGATCTCCTCGTATTAACAACCTATCACAAATACATCATCATTTATCAAGTCAATTGTCCAATTTATAATATTTGAATAAATCCAAAGACGATTGAAAATGAGTTAGTTCTGAGATAGATCAAGCATACATATCTGTTACAGACTGTATCCCTTTATCTGTCCCTTTATTTGCCCATTTATCTTCCCCTGTATCTTCCCATTCATATGTCCCTTTATATGCCACATTATCTGTTCCTTTGTCTGCCCCTTATCTGTCCCTTTAACTGCCCCTTTATTTGTCCCATTAACTCCCCTTTATCTGCCCCTTTACCTGTCCCTGTATCTGTCCCTTCTTTATCTGCCCATTTATATTCCACTTTATCTGCCCCTTTATCTGCCTCTTTATCAGCCCCTGTATGTTCCCCCTTTATCTGCCTCTATCATCCCCTTTTTCCCCCCTTCATCTTCCCCTTTATATGCCCCTTTATCTGCCCCTTTATAATCCCCTTTATTTGCCCCTTTATAATCCCCTTCATTTGCCCCTTTAACTTCCCCTTTAGCTGCCCCTTTTTTCCCCTTTATCTGCCCCTTTCTCTGTCCCTTGTTGATTTAGCGAGTTCCTGATACGATTGCAATGAAGCATTCATGAAATGGTACAACAATTGTTGTGGAAGTCGTGATAGCGTAGTGGTAGCTTCAGGTGCGAATGTCCCGGAGATCGCGCCCAGCTGTAACACTTACGATTGTGGAACATATGACCGTCTCCGTTGCCTAGTGGTTAAGGCGTCCGCCTACGGAGCGGGGGATCGAAGGTTCGAACCTAGTCAGGGGTTCGTTCTGATATGGCCGGTTGGTGAGCCGCCAGCTGGTTAGATAATGGTTACCGAGTGCCTACCAACCTGGCTCCAGGCATACAAGTACAGGATTCGGGAAGTACTGATGTTCATAAAATAGATGTCTCATAAGTCAAAAATGGCTGGCCCTTTAAATAGGGGTGACACTATAATAAACAAACACTTTATACTTGTATGACCTTGTAGCATATTAGAGTGCAAGTGGAACGTATTACCTTACGAGTGCAATATTGACCTGCAAGTGATACATATGACCTTGTAACATATTAGAGTGCAATATTGACCTGTAAGTGGAACATATTACCTTGTAACATATTAGAGTGTAATAGTGACCTGCAAGTGGAACATATGACCTTGTAACATACTAGAGTGTACTTGTGACCTGCAAGTGGAACATATGACCTTGTAACATACTAGAGTGTATTTGTGACCTGCAAGTGGAACATATGACCTTGTAACATACTAGAGTGTACTTGTGACCTTCAAGTGGAACATATGACCTTGTAGCATACTAGAGTGTACGTGTGACCTTCAAGTGGAACATATGACCTTGTAACATACTAGAGTGTATTTGTGACCTTCAAGTGGAACATATGACCTAGTAGCATACTAGAGTGTACTTGTGACCTTCAAGTGGAACATATGACCTTGTAACATACTAGAGTGTATTTGTGACCTGCAAGTGGAACATATGACCTTGTAACATACTAGAGTGTACTTGTGACCTTCAAGTGGAACATATGACCTTGTAGCATACTAGAGTGTACGTGTGACCTTCAAGTGGAACATATGACCTTGTAACATACTAGAGTGTATTTGTGACCTTCAAGTGGAACATATGACCTAGTAGCATACTAGAGTGTACTTGTGACCTTCAAGTGGAACATATGACCTTGTAACATACTAGAGTGTATTTGTGACCTGCAAGTGGAACATATGACCTTGTAACATACTAGAGTGTACTTGTGACCTTCAAGTGGAACATATGACCTTGCCGCATACTAGAGTGTACTTGTGACCTTCAAGTGGAACATATGACCTTGTAACATACTAGAGTGTACGTGTGACCTTCAAGTGGAACATATGACCATGTAACATACTAGAGTGTATTTGTGACCTTCAAGTGTAACATATGACCTTGTAACATACTAGAGTGTACGTGTGACCTGCAAGTGGAACATTTGACCATGTAACATACTAGAGTGTACTTGGGACCTTCAAGTAGAACATATGACCTTGTAACATACTAGAGTGTATTTGTGACCTGCAAGTGGATCATATGACCTTGTAACATACTAGAGTGTATTTGTGACCTGCAAGTGGATCATATGACCTTGTAACATACTAGAGTGTATTTGTGACCTGCAAGTGGATCATATGACCTCGTAACATACTAGAGTGTACTTGTGACCTGCAAGTGGAACATATGACCTTGTAACATACTAGAGTGTATGTGTGACCTGCAAGTGGAACATATGACCTTGTAACATACTAGAATGTATTTGTGACCTGCAAGTGGTGCACTAGTAACGCCGCATAGAGCTCCTGACGCATAGAGCTCTTCGAGCAGCTCCATGCGTTATGTCGTAAAACATAGAGCTCCATGACGAGACCAACACAGTCCAACCACTGTAAAATACTATAATTTCGCGAACACTTTATTTTGCTATTTTCACGATTTTGAAAATTTTCAACTGGAGAATTCGCGCATCCGTGATGTCTCGTGAAACATGACGGTGACTGTTTATGTCGCTTCTAATTGTATTGCATTTTTTTAAAACATTGATAAAATTACAGATATAACTCTACATTCTGACACATTACTATTCACCAGAATCATGAATTAGCGAAATATAAAATCTCGCAAATAAATAGTGTTCTACTAAATCTATAAAATTAATACATGTGTCACACAAGTATGAGTATTTCTTATGACATTTGTTAAAACCTACAACACGATCGTGCAATTGTATCTACAACCCGTACATACAAGTCGACTCAACCTCCCACTGATCGGAAGTTGTGAGCTCCATGCGTCAGGGTGAAAGACCCATTTTAAATTGAGGTGCACTTTCGACTCTTGGAGCTCTATGCGTTATGAGCTTTATGCGTCATGGTGAAAGACCCATTTTCAATTGAGATGCGCATTCGATCCTTGGAGCTCTGTGCATTATGAGCTCTATGCGTCATGGTGAAAGACACATTTTCAATTGACGTGCACCTTCGACCATTGGAGTTCTATGCGTTGTGAGCTCTGTGTCAGGGTGAAAGACCCATTTTAAATTGAGGTGCACCTTCAACCCTTGGAGCTCTATGCATTATGAGCTGTATGCGTCATGGTGAAAGACCCATTTTCAATTGAGATGCACATTCGATCCTTGGAGCTCTGTGCATTATGAGCTCTATGCGTCAGGGTGAAAGACCCATTTTCAATTGACGTGCACCTTCGACCATTGGAGATCTATGCGTTATGAGCTTTTTGCGTCAGGGTGAAAGACCCATTTTCAATTGAGATGCACCTTCGACTCTTGGAGCTCTATGCATTATGAGCTCTATGCGTCATGGTGAAATACCCATTTTCAATTGAGGTGCACCTTCGACCATTGGAGCTCTATGCGTTATGAGCTCTATGCGTCAGGGTGAAAGACCCATTTTCAATTGAGGTGCACTTTCGACTCTTGGAGCTCTATGCATTATGAGTTATATGCGTCATGGTGAAAGACACATTTTAAATTGAGGTGCACCTTCGACCATTGGAGCTCTATGCATTATGAGCTCTATGCGTCATGGTGAAAGACCCATTTTAAATTGAGGTGCACCTTCGACCATTGGAGCTCTATACGTTATGAGCTCTATGCGTCATGGTGAAAGATCCATTTTCAATTGAGGTGCACCTTCGACCATTGGAGCTCTATACGTTATGAGCTCTATGCGTCATGGTGAAAGATCCATTTTAAATTGATGTGGACCTTCTATCCATATAGCTCACAGGAGCTTTATGCGTTAGGAACTCTATGCAGCGTAACTATGCTCTCTATTGGTTTCTATTGTAAATTGGACACGTCTCTGAGAGCCCAGATCAAACGCGTCTCACCCCCTCCCCCTCTTATTCCTGTCCTCTATATCATCAAATTCCATCTACTACTTTTTTAGTTATCTTATTTGAGACTATACATATTTCATACTCAATTTGTGTTTGTTTATATTTGGGTTTTTATGTTACACCTGCAGTTTAATAACCATATATATGACACCCTTCGGTTAGATAACTTCCATGAAATAGTTTACAGTCAATTCAAGACATTCATAAACGTTACGTTTTATTTCAGTCTCATATATCCACAAACATGTAGAACCTCAGCATTGATAAAATAGTACACAACCATTCACTGAATGAGTTACATGAGACTCTAAATTCGAACATACATGTACATATAATAAAACATAGAATTCGTTGCTAATTAGTTGCTTAATTAATTGCTAATAGTCTATTTTTGATGTTAGTTTATTTGTCGATATGTTGCATAGTTACGATAGTTGCCTTGTAGTGTGTCGATCAAAGGGACGTAACATGTCTTGCTATCAATCAGTATTACTATCACGAGTTGTCTCCCATTCTTACACCCATTGAAATTTGGTTGACACTAACTCTTCAGCCAATTCAAACAGCATTTAACGCATACTGTCGCTGACTTGTATACCACTGTAACATATCATCACTGATCGTCACGGGTTCGAGCCCCGCCCAGGCCGTGTCTGATATATATGAAACAGTTTCGGCCGGTGTCTTATGGAGGTTGGTGCACAAAGTACTTGTGAACCGATTGAGCCTGCCCAGGAAAGATGTTGTTAGGCAAACTCCGGCGATAGCCCCAAATGATGCTGATGCAGGTATAAAACCCGAACATACAATTAAGTAATCGATACAGACGGATCTGTAGTCCAGTGGTAACACGCTGGACTGGTAATCCATGGATCACATGTTCGATCCCCCGTCTGGCCCTAATAAAATTAACAGTCTTTCAGATGGGACGTTAAACCGAGGTCTCGTGTCGGTGCTTTACACCGTGCACGTAAAAGACCCAGTGGAGACTCTGGAATGGGTCTCTGTCTGTATCATTGCACTATCCTCCAAAATCTAAAATGACTAATCTCTTCAGGAGGCGTCGCTCATATGGGTAGCCGGTAGCGACGATAAATAAACGTAAAACACACAAGTAATCGATATGGAAAGGATCAAGTTATTAATTAGAAGATAGAAACTAGCCTCACATACACCCTTGCTTGCGTGCGTGCGTGCGACAGTCCGTGCGTGCGTGCGATCGTGCGTGCGACCAGGGGACGAAGGGTTCATCTATAAGGTGTGAATTTATTAACATCTAGGCGTATTGTACCTGTGTATATTCTTAGTTGGCAGATGGCAAAGAAAAATGAGCCTGGTAAGTTATAACCGGAAATATATACTCTTATACATGGTGCACTCTCTGGGCATTACTTATTGGCAGTAATTGACACATTCAATACATTAATTGGACTGGTAATTCAGGGATCGCAGGTTCGATCCCACGTCTGACCCTAATCAAATTAACAGATTGGACTTTAAACCCCGAGGTCTCCTGTCGGTGCTTTACACCGTGCACGTAAAAGATCCAGAGGAGACTCTGGAATGGGTCTGTATCATTGCACCATCCTCCAAATATCTAAAATGACTAATCTCTTCAGGAGTCGTCGCTCATGTGGGCAACCGGTAGCGACGATAAATAAACGTAAAATACACAGATAAATACAATTATTAATTCTTTATAGAATATAGTCTGCAACTTAACGTCATTTGACGTCAATAAGAATTTCGACGTTTATTTGTAAAATTACATAGTGATATGGACGAGCCCATAAAATGGGTATCCATCCCCAAGGTAGATACTTATCCGTGTATGGGTTATGTTTATATTGATTGTGGGTCCCTGACTATGGGTAGTCAGTGGTGTCACATTCCTTATTTAAGGGCTATTGAATAAATGTCGGATGATTGTTTCATATATATTTTTACTGCATATAGTGATATTAGAGAAGCCCATATTTTGGGTATCCATCCCCAAGGTAGAAACGTATCCGTGTATGTATTATGTGTGTATTGCTTGTGGGTACCTGACTATGGGTAGTCAGTGGTGTCACATTCCTTATTTAAGGCCCAGTGGGCTGGTGAATAAATGTCGGATGATTGTTTCATATATATTTTTACTGCAAATAGTGGTATTAGAGAAGCCCATATTTTGGGTATCCATCCCCAAGGTAGAAACGTATCCGTGTATGTATTATGTGTGTATTGCTTGTGGGTACCTGACTATGGGTAGTCAGTGGTGTCACATTCCTTATTTAAGGCCCAGTGGGCTGGTGAATAAATGTCGGATGATTGTTTCATATATATTTTTACTGCAAATAGTGGTATTAGAGAAGCCCATATTTTGGGTATCCATCCCCAAGGTAGAAACGTATTGGTGTATGGATTATGTGTGTATTGCTTGTGGGTCCCTGGCTATGGGAAGTCAGTGGTGTCACATTCCTTATTTAAGGCCCAGTGGGCTGGTGAATAAATGTCGGATGATTGTTTCATATATATTTTAATGCAAATAGTGGCATTAGAGAAGCTTTTATGTTGGGTATCCATCCCCAAGGCATAAACATATATGTGTATGTAGTATGTGTGTATTGCTTGGGGGCCCACGCCTATGCATATTCAGTGGCGTCACATTCCTTATTTAAGGCCCCAGGTGTCATTCATCAATATCGAATTTCTGTTCTATTTCTGAATTTAGATAGTGATATTAAAGAGCCATTAAATTGGGTATCCAACCCCAGGGTATAAAGTTGGGCTTATGTGTATTATATGCATACTTGATGTGGGCTCACACCCATCCATAGTCAGTGGTGTCACATTCCTTATTTATGGCTCAAAATGCCGTTAACCTTTACTGTGATGTTCTCAATTTATTTCTCTTATTGCTTGCTAGAGGGTACGCATTCACAAACGGATAACCGTATTTTACTCTATTGGATTGGGTAAAAGGATAAACTGGGTAAAAGTGCACAAGAAAGGAATGATGGATGACAAGAAAAGTGAGCTTTGTTACTGTTAATGATTACGTGTTACTGTTGAAAATAATCTATAGTCAATTAATAAAACTATCATTAAGTATCGTATATATCGTACCTATATCGTATGAAATAAAAGATATTTGAAAAAATCTAATTTTACGTATGGGCAGCAATGGCATTGCTGCCCATACGTAAAATTAGCAGTGCTACACATTTTTAAATTATAATTTGCATAATTATGTTCAATTAGTAAACAGTGTTTTTTTGCGATAAAACAAATACGAAACCGAAAGTAGGACTTTCCGAGTCGGTCGGTCATGCGCATATGTTTACATTCCGAATATTCCAGCCATATTGAAGTATGAACGGTAAGTTGAAACGGCCTAAATTATTATTACCATGTATCTCAAATGATGTGATTGGGTTTTAATTGGAAACCGTATTATATTATGTTAATATAAATGTTCTACATGTACATATGGATTGAATAATGTATTAGAGTATATATTCGAAGTTTGTGCAATTATTGAAACGGTTCATACTTTGTTTTATGTCCTCTGATATGTCATTTAGCTACCACAGACGGATCTATAGCCCAGTGGTAACACGCTGGACTGGTAATCCAGGGATCGCAGGTTTGATCCCCCGTCTGACCCTAATACAATTAACAGTATTTCAGATGGGACGTTAAACCGAGGTCTCGTGTCGGTGCTTTACACCGTGCATGTAAAAGAACCAGAGGAGACTCTAGAATGGGTCTCTCTCTCTGTATCATTGCACTATCCTCCAAAATCTAAAATGACTAATATCTTCAGGAGGCGTCGCTCATATGGGCAACCGGTAGCGAAGATAAATAAACTTAAACTTTTTTTTAACTACTGTGTATTTAATGCCCTATTTCCAATTATACTGATTAATGAAGTTATATTTAACGAACATACGCCAGACTTGCTTGTATATGAATGAATATGTCACACACATAAATTAGGCCTACATGTCGTCTATTGTTGCAACCGTATAATTATAATAATGAACATGTATTATTTACTTTTCATAGCCATTCTAGTGAAGAGACGGAGAAGAGCTTGGCAGGGAGGTAAATGTGCAGAGGGGTTGTGGTAGGGGTGGCAGAGAGGAAGTTCTAGGAGTAGATGTATAGGTAGAGGTAATTATGAATGTTCCATTTATGTCGAAGAAAAACCATGCAGGACCTAGACATGATTTCCTGTGCAAGCTTGATCGACAGTTGACTAGTACTAAGCACTGTGTATGAGGAGCAATGACTACATATGTTCCGTGACCGAGTATCGAACCTGGTACCCTTCAGGCCTTCTATTCCAAATCTGATGCTCTATCAGTATAATCACGGATGCCACACAATTAAATACACATTCCAGCTTTATGTCTTATAACTAACATATCTTGAAATCTAAACCAGCAAAGCATCAGTAGCAACATAGCTTTTTGTTGTTTTTGCAATACCATTGATGATGTTTGCTGTGCAGACAATACATGGCCATTATAATACAGTAATTATTGCGAGCGAGATGTAGTCCTTTTAGACAGTACATTTGCTCATTCGGCTGCGTATCAATAGTATCACTGAATCATGGACGTCACACAGGGCCACGTCGCACATACAGTGAGTGACGCACCATCACAATGAAGTCACATTGGAAAAAAGAGAAGGATGCAGTTGTTTAAAATGTTTTAATAAGATACTGTATTGAAAATGTATAGTCATATATTTTTTTATCATTTTTTTCTTGATGGGATTCTGACTGTTTATATATGTACCTCATAGAAAGTTCATTGCATTTACAGATTGTCATTGAGCACATTGGTGTTGAGAAGTTGCAGAATCTGGTATTCAATCCCCACCACCACCATAACCAGGACCTCTAAAACCAGTTGTTAGTACACACTATTGGTGCAGGTGTGGACATTGCAAAGAGATGGGGGCAGTCTTGAACAAATAGTGTGGATGTCTGCCCAGCAACTGCATTTCAATGCGCAATGTAAGAATATATTCCAGTCATATATAGAGTATCAGTCAAATATGACTGTGCCAGTGCAAGTCATAAATGATTGAATGATATTTGCATCAGTTACAAGTGTTACAAATGGAAGTTGATTGTGTGTGTGTTTTACGGATATTTTACGTCGCTACTGGTTGCCCATATGAGTTACAGCTTGTTTCCCAATCATTGTAAAATAACTAAAGTTTAAATTTAACCTCACACAGTTGTCACAGGTGAGCGATTCCATTGGATATCATTGATATACCCCACCCACTCCCTTATGTCATAATGTTAATTGACGAGACTTCAACATGTTAAAAATCATCTTATCAGAAACCATAATTCTCAGATAATGTGGATAGTGGATATGTACACTAGCTGTGATGCAACTATAAGCATTCATTGGGCGACCTGTTAAACTAGTATTAAATAGAATAAAAATAGTGTAATGTGTTTGTTTATTTTAATGTCACCCCTATTGAAAGAGTCAGCCATTTCTGGCGAGGTTCGAACTTTCAACCTCCCACTATGTATGTGGATGCCTTAACCACTAGGCCACAGAGAATATGCAAACGTCCCAGATACTGTGTTTGTATAACCCTTTGAACTCTGGTGAGCACACTAAGGCCTTCAAAAGTTCATGGTGCTCTTGTTTAAATTAACTTGCATCCTAGAAATTACTGACCTCAAACATCACTAATACATTCAGACTTTTATGATAATTTACTCTTGTTTCAGAATGAACGGTTGGTCCTAGACGGACAGGTTCTGACACTGTGTCTTCGGTACTACATTGAAATGTTGGGACGCAATGGAATATACATGGAAATGTTGGGACGCAATGGAATAGACATGGAAATGTTGGGACGCAATGGAATATACATGGAAATGTTGGGACGCAATGGAATATACATGGAAATGTTGGGACGCAATGGAATATACATGGAAATGTTGGGACGCAATGGAATATACATGGAAATGTTGGGCTGCAATGGAATATACATGGAAATGTTGGGACGCAATGGAATATACATGGAAATGTTGGGACGCAATGGAATATACATGGAAATGTTGGGACGCAATGGAATATATATGGAAATGTTGGGAGTATGGAACATACATGAATGTTGGGACGCAATGGAACATACATGGAAATGTTGGGACGTAATGGAACTCATGGAAATGTTGGGACGCAATGGAATATACATGGAAATGTTGGGACGTAATGGACATACATGGAAATGTTGGGACGCAATGAATATACATGGAAATGTTGGTACGCAATGAATATATCTGGAAATGTTGGGACGTAATGGAACATACATGTAAATTTGGGACTCAATGGATATACATGGAAATGTTGGGTACGTAATGGAACATACATGTAAATGTTGGGACGTAATGGAACATACATGGAAATGTTGGGACGCAATGGAATATACATGGAAATGTTGGGACGCAATGGAACATACATGGAAATGTTGGGACGCAATGGAATATACATGGAAATGTTGGGACGCAATGGAACATACTAATAACCAAATAAAATTTCAATATTTGATATTATGGATCGTAATGAAATGAATTGCTGTATAATCATCAGGAATAAAAGTGCATTAAATGACAATTGTTCTCTTTCATTTCTTTGTTTCAAATAAAGTTTTAGTTTGACGGGGAGATAAGTTACAGTCAGTAATCCTCGAATCATGTTGAGTCGGTACAGTTTGTTCTGTCAGATTTTCTTCACACTGCATAGTGCCTGGATATGATTGGCATTATCGCATATATATCCATACTACTTCGGTTCTTTCACAGCATAACATGTCCAGATGTTGCTATATTCTACATAACCTGTCAATAAAATTCAATATCAATAATACTGGTACTAAACTAGAGCCAGTTTACCCTGACAAACAAGACAATGGTTAAAATTATCGCCACACTACTGATCTGGTTTTGTACGAAACAACAGTTGTGTAAATTATTTATGGCACAATTCAGTATTGTAAGCTGGCCTAGTTTTACGCAATGATCCCATTTTTTTAACTCGGACGTTTATATGAAGCTATTGACAGGACGCTACATCCACTATCTGTCTGCAACACCCACTATATCTCCGTGGATGAGTATCTAAGGAGTCATCTGCTATATAGGTTCAAACTCCACTGGTGGTGTCCAATTATATCAGGTTGGTGGTTTTACCAGGTGCATGAAATAGTGCTCAGATGGCACCTGGATACATAAGCTGTTATGCTGTCGGTAATATACAAATTTCAGAATGACCATAAAATCTAGATAGGCCTGTAAACAGTGTTTTACAAAATGTCACAAATACATCTATAAAACTAGGGAATAGCATTTGGACTGCTGGTATTTGACAAAAGATTATCATTACCCCGATTCGACATTAAAAGGACAAACACATGGTATTGTTTATTTGACAGTTCATACAAGGTTTCCTACTATAGAAATCAATTGGAGTGTACTCTTCGCTGATCACACAGACATTTGACCGAAATCACACACAATCAAACCACTTTCTTTCTACTCCAACCCTATATATATCCACAAAGTCTATCAACATATATTTGAGATACCCTGTCCTCAGACAGACGTAGCTATAAACATTAGCACACATTGCTATTGGATGGTTAATTATTGATTGATGGAAAAAACAAATTACATTCTCCAAGTTCTATGAACATTTCTTTAGGTGGTGGCATATTCACGACCCTTTGAGGAGGGTTATATAGTGTCCAAAGTATCGATATACAGTCGATAGAATAAACTATTACATGGTCATTCAGACATTAGAAATTTATACCTGTTGAAATTTATACCTGTTTATATAATAATAATAATAATAATAAAGTATAGAAGGTGTGATAATCTGCTCTATTAAAATAAAATAATTAATATGCGACACAGCTGCTTTAGTGTAGATTCAATGTATTAATGAAGTTACCTTATGAATGATCTCTCTGTTATTCAATATTGTGGTGTTTGCGTCCTCGTTCATCTTGTGGACACTCGACAGTACCTTGGTGCCTGACATGTCTTCAATAATACATACATGTAGTTCTGATCTAATTCTGCAACAAGACTGGCACATACCCATAACAATTCTTAATTTGAGCTGTGTGAATATCTTATCTAGTTTATTCAAATTGTTTGATTGCGAAACTAATTATTTCATCATTATTTTGATCTCGCTGCCTCATCCCCTTAATGGAACACTTTGTCACCAGGAAGAGGCAATGTTGATTTAAACGGCTTAACTACATACATCATCACTATGGTTCTGGTGGGGCGCAAACTCACACCATTATGGTTACCAAGGTGAGAACCATATCCATTACATTATATGTTCGTTGAAGGTGTTGGAACTTTACTATGTACTTTGAAAGCCAATCGACACGTCTAATCAATTCATTTACGTTGATATTTTTATCCGAATATCTGATGCGATACAGAAAATAATGATTAATAGATTTGCTAC
>CM026387.1:40126094-40175473 GCA_014843695.1 Archivesica marissinica
GGGGGTGTCCAGAGATACTGCAGACACTCCAATATTTGATATTGTGGCGACCATAGTCGGACTAGTCGTGAATATGGTTACGCCCATTTATGGGGGTGTCCAGAGATACTGCAGACACTCCAATATTTGATATTGTGGCGACCATATTCGGACTATTCATGAATATGGTTACGCCCATTTATGGGGGTGTCCAGAGATACTGCAGACACTCCAATATTTGATATTGTGGCGACCATAGTCGGACTGGTCGTGAATATGGTTACGCCCATTTATGGGGGTGTGTCCAGAGATACTGCAGACACTCCAATATTTGATATTGTGGCGACCATAGTCGGACTGGTCGTGAATATGGTTACGCCCATTTATGGGGGTGTCCAGAGATACTGCAGACACTCCAATATTTGATATTGTGGCGACCATAGTCGGGACTATTCGTGAATATGGTTACGCCCATTTATGGGGGTGTCCAGAGATACTGCAGACACTCCAATATTTGATATTGTGGCGACCATATTCGGACTAGTCGTGAATATGGTTACGCCCATTTATGGGGGTGTCCAGAGATACTGCAGACACTCCAATATTTGATATTGTGGCGACCATAGTCGGACTGGTCGTGAATATGGTTACGCCCATTTATGGGGGTGTCCAGAGATACTGCAGACACTCCAATATTTGATATTGTGGCGACCATAGTCGGACTGGTCGTGAATATGGTTACGCCCATTTATGGGGGTGTCCAGAGATACTGCAGACACTCCAATATTTGATATTGTGGCGACCATAGTCGGACTGGTCGTGAATATGGTTACGCCCATTTTTGGGGGTGTCCAGAGATACTGCAGACACTCCAATATTTGATATTGTGGCGACCATATTCGGACTAGTCGTGAATATGGTTACGCCCATTTATGGGGGTGTCCAGAGATACTGCAGACACTCCAATATTTGATATTGTGGCGACCATAGTCGGACTGGTCGTGAATATGGTTACGCCCATTTTTGGGGGTGTCCAGAGATACTGCAGACACTCCAATATTTGATATTGTGGCGACCATATTCGGACTAGTCGTGAATATGGTTACGCCCATTTATGGGGGTGTCCAGAGATACTGCAGACACTCCAATATTTGATATTGTGGCGACCATAGTCGGACTGGTCGTGAATATGGTTACGCCCATTTATGGGGGTGTCCAGAGATACTGCAGACACTCCAATATTTGATATTGTGGCGACCATAGTCGGACTATTCGTGAATATGGTTACGCCCATTTTTGGGGGTGTCCAGAGATACTGCAGACACTCCAATATTTGATATTGTGGCGACCATAGTCGGACTGGTCGTGAATATGGTTACGCCCATTTTTGGGGGTGTCCAGAGATACTGCAGACACTCCAATATTTGATATTGTGGCGACCATAGTCGGACTGGTCGTGAATATGGTTACGCCCATTTTTGGGGGTGTCCAGAGATACTGCAGACACTCCAATATTTGATATTGTGGCGACCATATTCGGACTAGTCGTGAATATGGTTACGCCCATTTATGGGGGTGTCCAGAGATACTGCAGACACTCCAATATTTGATATTGTGGCGACCATAGTCGGACTGGTCGTGAATATGGTTACGCCCATTTATGGGGGTGTCCAGAGATACTGCAGACACTCCAATATTTGATATTGTGGCGACCATAGTCGGGACTATTAGTGAATATGGTTACGCCCATTTTTGGGGGTGTCCAGAGATACTGCAGACACTCCAATATTTGATATTGTGGCGACCATAGTCGGACTGGTCGTGAATATGGTTACGCCCATTTTTGGGGGTGTCCAGAGATACCACGTTTACGATTACCAGTCCAGCGTGTTACCACTTTAAGAATAAAACAATTGTGGGCAATGCTGTAGACTAATATATTTTCAGCTGATTTGCCACATAATGTAGGTTACAATCAGTAGCGTAGCCAGAGGCAAATTTCAACCAAGGCAATCTAGGGGTGGGGGGGGGTCCGGGGGCATGCTCCCCCTTAAAATTGTTGGGGTATAGAAGCGATTATCTGATGTAATGAGTTTAGACGTATAATTATGTACTGACCTTTCAGCTTGCTAGCAGTCAACATTTTATACAACAAATGGATATTTCTTGCATTTTATTTATTTCATTTGTTTTTTGCTTTGGAAATTTTAACCGAGGCAGCTGCCTCAGTGTAGCTGCCTCGGTGTGCCTCAGTGTGGCTACAGGCATGAGAATAAAAAGTATGTTTAGCAACAATAAGAGGACATTTGTTTGTTTCAGTGAATGATCAAATTAGCTTTCTATGTTCACGAGTGAAATATAATTCGATTATTCACTTAATCTAACAAATATTCTTTTTATTTTAGGCTGAAAAGTGTTTTTATGATAGAAAATGATGTTTAGACGACCATAAATGACATCATAAAAGATGTCAGAAATGACGTCACTGACAGCTTGAGTCCGAAAACGTTCGCGTTGACAACATTTCAGCGTGCAGCGGCTAGGTACCACATGTGCAAAGCTGTGAGAAATCAAATACGTTATTTCACTGCTTTAAAGCACATTTTATTTCAGTGATAGATTTCTGTATTTCATTGGAAAGCATAAAATGAACAGTAAATTTAGTAACAAAATGTTTAATAGTGTTCATGTAATTAAGCTTTGGACTTTGGCTGCCGATACATATATGTTGGATGTAGAAACTTGTTTCAGCATTGGAGAGAGTGGAAGAGAGATTGAAGAGAAATGGACCTTAGAGAGAAGAGGATGAGGGGAGTATTTCAGAGGAGTTTGGGAAGAAGGATGCTGTATTGGTACAGAATGTGAGAGTAGATATATGTGTACCAAGGATTGAAGATAAATGGGTTAGATATACGTGTACCAAGGATTGAAGATAAATAGGTGTGAGTGGGATTCTTCAAAGAGATGGGATTTCTTACGGAGGTTGGTGCACCCACATACTTGTTAACCGTTGGAGCCTGCCCAGGAAAGGTGTTGCCAGGTAAACTGCCCAAAATGGTGTCAAGCCTGATCAAACGAACAAACAAACAAATGAAAGAGATGGGTAGGGAGAGAGTGTAATGTTGAATAGAGACGGTTAGACTTGGGAGGAACAGACAGTTAAAGTGGACATCAGTTAAGAGTCAGGGAGGTAAATTAGAAAGGAATGGAGGGAGAGTAGGGAGATTAGAGAACTCAATAGTGAGAGCATTTCAACAAAGGAAGGGAAAAGATCCAGTTATCAGGATCTATATGGGTTCCTGTATTGATAAATATTATGAGACTGGACGGCCACAGAAGGGGAACAGTGGGGAGAGAGCTAGGGAATGGAGTAATATTGATAGATAATATGAGACTGGACCGCCACAGAAGGGGAATTGTGAAGAAAAGAGAGACAGATAGTGTGTAGAGAGCTAGGGAATGGAGTAACATTGATAGATAATATGAGACTGGACCGCCACAGAAGGGGAATTGTGAAGAAAAGAGAGACAGATAGTGTGTAGAGAGCTAGGGAATGGAATAGCATTGATAGATAATATGAGACTGGACCGCCCCAGAAGGGGAATTGTGAAGAAAAGAGAGACAGTGTGGAATAGCATTGATAGATAATATGAGACTGGACCGCCCCAGAAGGAGAATTGTGAAGAAAAGAGAGACAGTGTGGAGAGAGCTAGGCAATGGAGTAGCATTGATAGATAATATGAGACTGGACTGCCACAGAAGGGGAATTGTGAAGAAAAGAGAGACAGTGTGGAGAGAGCTAGGCAATGGAGTAGCATTGATAGATAATATGAGACTGGAGGGCCACAGAAGGGAATTGTGAAGAAAAGAGGAACAGTGTGGAGAGAGCTATGGAATGGAGTAATATTGATAGATAATATGAGACTGGACCGCCACAGAAGGGGAATTGTGAAGAAGAGAGACAGTGTGGAGAGAACTAGGGAATGGAATAGCATTGATAGATAATATGAGACTGGACCGCCACAGAAGGGGAATTGTGAAGAAAAGAGAGACAGTGTGAAGAGAACTAGGGAATGGAATAGCATTGATAGATAATATGAGACTGGACCGCCACAGAAAGGGAATTGTGAAGAAAAGAGGAACAGTGTGGAGAGAACTAGGGAATGGAATAGCATTGGTAGATAATATGAGACTGGACCGCCACAGAAGGGGAATTGTGAAGAAAAGAGAGACAGTGTGGAGAGAGCTAGGGAATGGAATAGCATTGATAGATAATATGAGACTGGACCGCCACAGAAGGGGAATTGTGAAGAAAAGAGAGACAGTGTGGAGAGAGCTAGGCAATGGAGTAGCATTGATAGATAATGAGACTGGACCGCCACAGAAAGGGAATTGTGAAGAAAAGAGGAACAGTGTGGAGAGAACTAGGGAATGGAATAGCATTGGTAGATAATATGAGACTGGACCGCCACAGAAGGGGAATTGTGAAGAAAAGAGAGACAGTGTGGAGAGAGCTAGGGAATGGAATAGCATTGATAGATAATATGAGACTGGACTGCCACAGAAGGGGAATTGTGAAGAAAAGAGAGACAGTGTGGAGAGAGCTAGGCAATGGAGTAGCATTGATAGATAATGAGACTGGACCGCCACAGAAAGGGAATTGTGAAGAAAAGAGAGACAGTGTGGAGAGAGCTAGGGAATGGAATAGCATTGATAGATAATATGAGACTGGACCGCCACAGAAGGGGAATTGTGAAGAAAAGAGAGACGGTGTGGAGAGAGCTAGGGAATGGAATAGCATTGATAGATAATATGAGACTGGACCGCCACAGAAGGGGAATTGTGAAGAAAAGAGAGACAGTGTGGAGAGAGCTAGGCAATGGAGTAGCATTGATAGATAATGAGACTGGACCGCCACAAGGGGAATTGTGAAGAAAAGAGAGACAGTGTGGAGAGACCTAGGCAATGGAGTAGCATTGATAGATACTGGATGCCTCAGTATGGAGATTGGGTAGATACATCTAGAGATAATATGAAAAGGAATGGCACCAATAAGATTGAAATTCATTGGTCATAATGAGGTTGGAGATGGAGAGAGTGCACCGGAAAGTTTGAGATACAATGTCGGACAGAATAAAGGGGTCGTCGGAGAGGGCAGAATGATGGGTTTGAAGGGTATGTGAAGGACATTCAAAAATAGAGAAAATTAGAATGTACATTCCTTGGGAATGTAAGACAGTTGCCATATTAATATATGTACAGGTAAATTATTATTCTATTGAATCATTTATATAATGATTAAAATGATAATTACTTCATTTAGATATATCTCTTTTATGTGCCTATACGGTATTGTGCTTTTTTAAACCTTGTTTGTTGAAGAAATATGTGAATATCTATACATTTGTTCGTTATGATATGAATAAAACTGTTGTTGTTTAATGTTTCTTTCATCGTTATTATTACACAATAAGATTTGAGACACATGTCAGGCTGTCCGATTAGCGCAGTGGTTAGCGCACTTGCTTCTCACCAATGCAACCCGGGTTCGATCCTCGGACTGGGAAGTATGTGAGATGGTACGGTGGTCGCCAGATCGGACAGGTGGGTTTTCTCCGGGGAAGCTACTACAGTTTCCTTCCACACGTATGACCACATATACGCTTTCATCATTAATTGATTAATGTAAAATAAAAAAACTTTAAACATTTTGGGAAAAATATAAACATTGCAATAAAATCAAATTGCCATTGCAGGGCAAACACCTTTGTAGTTAGAGAGATAATTTACCCTGTTTACCTTTAGTAATAAATTACCTGATGTAGCTATAGTTGTTGATATATTGGTAATCTACCTGTTGTAGACTAGTAGTCATAGAGGTAATCAACCTGTTGTAGTTATAAAAGTCTACAAATGGTATATCTTATAATTTATGTAAAGCTATAGTATTACCTGCTTTAGTTGATCAGAATGAGGCTAACACGGATCAGAATGAGGTTATTTAATTACATTAACCTGCCCAATATAGTGGACGGAATGTGCAATCAATATAGATCCAGATCAGCTGTGGCTGATCTGTATCTATGATGTTTGCTATTCAAACAACTGTTTGAGCTCCACTACCCGAATAGCGAACAGCTTGAGCCTTATCAGACGGAACGTTCTGTGCCGTCTCATCTGGCTCTATGCTGTTTGCAAAAGCGACTTTAGTCGTGATTGGCAGTTATGGGTTAAAACACATTTATAAACATACTTATAATACAGTCATGACTTCAAGGGATGTTCCGATATTTCTCAGTGTTATGTACACTCTTATATGTACATTGTTTGTATGTTGTACCCGTCTAGTTTACCCCATTTACATTCCGGTAAAAACAGTTACCACGTTTACACTTCAGTAAAGGCAGTTACCCCGTTCACATTCCGGTTAACGCAGTTACCCCGTTCACATTCCGGTTAACGCAGTTACCCCGTTCACATTCTGGTTAACACAGTTACCCCGTTTTTATTCCGGTTACCCTGTTCACATTCCGGTTAACGCAGTTACCCTGTTCACATTCCGGTTACCCTGTTCACATTCCGGTTAACGCAGTTACTCCGTTCACATTCCGGTTAACGCAGTTACACCGTTCACATTCCGGTTAACGCACATACCCCGTTCACATTCCACTTAACGCAGTTACCTGGTTTATATTTCGGCCTAATTTACATAAAAACCGAAGGTGCCAAAAAATTATATCGATTTGTATGCAAATTAGGTGTAAATAAACTGACGTTTCCATACCTCGATGAAACACAGAAAAGGAACATTCATTTTGTGTTTTCTTCCAACTGCCTTTCCATCCTGCCATTTTTTTCTTCCAGCTGCCTTTTTGACCTGCCATTATTTTTTTCTTCCATCTGCCCTTTCGATCTGCCATTATGTTTTTCTTCCATCTGCCCTTTCGCCCGGCCATCATGTTTTTCTTCCATCTGCCCTTTCGACCTGCCATTATGTTTTTCTTCCATCTGCCATTATGTTTTTCTTCCATCCTGCCATTTTTTTCTTCCAGCAGCCTTTTTGACCTGTCATTATGTTTTTCTTCCAACTGCCCTTTTCGACCTGTCATTATGTTTTTCTTCCATCTGCCCTTTCGATCTGTCATTATGTTTATCTTCCAACTGCCCTTTCGACCTGCCATTATTGTTTACTTCCATCTGCCCTTTCGATCTGTCATTATGTTTTTCTTCCAACTGCCCTTTCGACCTGCCAATATTGTTTACTTCTATCTGCCTTTTCGACCTTTCATTATGTTTTTCTTCCAACTGCTCTTTCGACCTGCCATTATGTTTTTCTTCCAACTGCCCTTTCGACCTGCCATTATGTTTTTCTTCCAACTGCCCTTTCGACCTGCCATTATGTTTTTCTTCCAACTGCCCTTTTCGACCTGTCATTATTTTTTTCTTCCATCTGCCCTTTCGCCCGGCCATCATGTTTTTCTTCCATCTGCCATTATGTTTTTCTTCCAACTGCCCTTTCGACCTGCCATTATGTTTTTCTTCCAACTGCCCTTTCGACCTACCATTATTGTTTACTTCCATCTGCCTTTTCGACCTGTCATTATGTTTTTCTTCCAACTGCCCTTTCGACCTGCCATTATGTTTTCTTCCAACTGCCCTTTCGACCTGTCATTATGTTTTTCTTCCAACTGCCCTTCCAACTGCCCTTTCGACCTGCCAATATTGTTTACTTCCATCTGCCCTTTCGACCTGTCATTATGTTTTTCTTCCAACTGCCCTTTCGACCTGCCAATATTGTTTACTTCCATCTGCCCTTTCGACCTGTCATTATGTTTTTCTTCCAACTGCCCTTTCGACCTGCCAATATTGTTTACTTCCATCTGCCCTTTCGACCTGTCATTATGTTTTTCTTCCAACTGCCCTTTCGACCTGCCAATATTGTTTACTTCCATCTGCCCTTTCGACCTGTCATTATGTTTTTCTTCCATCTGCCCTTTCGACCTGCCAATATGTTTACTTCCATCTGCCTTTCGACCTGTCATTATGTTTTCTTCCATCTGCCCTTTCGACCTGTCATTATGTTTTTCTTCCATCTGCCATTATGTTTTTCTTCCAACTGCCCTTTCGACCTACCATTATTGTTTACTTCCAACTGCCCTTTCGACCTGCCATCATGTTTTTCTTCCATCTGCCCTTTCGACCTACCATTATTGTTTACTTCCAACTGCCCTTTCGACCTGTCATTATGTTTTTCTTCCAACTGCCCTTTCGACCTACCATTATTGTTTACTTCCAACTGCCCTTTCGACCTGTCATTATGTTTTTCTTCCAACTGCCCTTTCGACCTACCCTTATTGTTTACTTCCAACTGCCCTTTCGACCTGCCATTATGTTTTTCTTCCAACTGCCCTTTTCGACCTGTCATTATTTTTTTCTTCCATCTGCCCTTTCGCCCGGCCATCATGTTTTTCTTCCATCTGCCATTATGTTTTTCTTCCAACTGCCCTTTCGACCTGCCATTATGTTTTTCTTCCAACTGCCCTTTCGACCTACCATTATTGTTTACTTCCATCTGCCCTTTCGACCTGCCATTATTGTTTACTTCCAACTGCCCTTTCGACCTTGCCATTATTATTTTTCTTCCAACTGCCTTTCCATCCCGCCATTTTCCCCTTCCATCTGCCTTTTCGCCTAGCTGTCTTGGGCTTCATCGCATTTATAAATCATTCAGGTATAAAATGTCTTTATTGATTGAGCTGACGCAAAGTTTAAAAAAGACATTCATAATGCCGGTACTATGTTCTTCTTTCATTGTTATGATTCCGTAATCTATATTCAATATTTACTCGTATACAATTCAGTGATATGGTCCAAATCTGATACGGAGTATTAATTTATAGTCGATCCTTTATATTGTGAGAATATGTCATAAAGCAAAACAATATACCTGTGTCTTGTCTCCGGGCTCACCCTAAATAGTTGCCGCTACCCTAACAAGCATAATTTAAAAAGAACAATTTGAAGTCATTATAATTGGGTATTTATTTGTGTTACATTTAACCACTGGAGTTTGAAGTTTCGTCCGTTTAGAAAAAAATCGACTGTATTTAGAAAATAAATACGGACATGTATTATAGACCTTTTGTCACACAGTGTAATAAAAATGTCTTATACACCGAAACATGTTTAGTTCTTAAGAGAACCTCGTCACTTCTGTATTGCTAGGCTACAGATGGATCTGTAGTCCAGTGGTTAACACGCTGGACTGGTATTCCAGGGATCGCAGGTTCGATCCCACGTCTGACACTGACAAAAATAAGTGTTTCAGATGGGACATTAAACCGAGGTATCGTATCGGTGCTTTACGCCGTGCTCGTAAAAGTACCAGAGGAGACTCTGGAATGGGTCTCTCTCTGTATCATTGCACTATTCTTCAAAAATATAAAATGACTAATCTCTTCAGGAGGCGTCGCTCATATGGGCAACCGGTACCGACGATAAATAAACGTAAACACACACACATTTCTATGTACATGTATGTAGAGCAAGTGTTTGTTGTTTGGGGTTAACGACGCACCAACAGTTTGGGTCAAATGGTAACTCTCCAGCTAAGCTATTATTGGTGGAGGAAGACACCGGATGTTCCTCCGAGCAGTAGTTCAGATACGGGTAGAATCACAGATCTACCGCAAGCCAGCTGGATACCTTAACCCATTCAACACCAAGTAACTGACATGGACTGGTCCATGATATTTTAGACCAATAAATTAATAAGAAAATTACATTTGGATCAGTTCATTTATCAAAATGGGTAATTTGTTTTCTAAAAATAGTTATATTACTTGAAAAAAGTGCAGATCCTGATGAGACGGCTCGTCACGAGCCGGCTCATCTGGATCTACACTTTTGTGTAAGCCAATTTAGAGGTATGTGGTGTTGAAAGGGTTAAGATAAAAATACATTTTGTTTTAAATTTATTGTTGAGACTCCAAACGACTGTGGTTTGATATGGTATTGCGAGTAAAACAAAGCCGATAAATCATTAAATAATTCCATCGCGACATGTAACCCTCCCCCACACAGGACCACGGCACTATAGCGCTGTTTAGCTCGTTTTCTTGAACAAGTCTATTCCAATTCTTTATTTCCAGAATGTGTAAGACCGATGTGGATACACGAGGAGACGAAACCGTACTAATATAGCGGCCTATCATAATTAATAATAAATATCAGTAGTTATTGTCATTGAATAGTGGTCAGTTTATGACAAGGAAGCTTCCTTACTAATGATCCAGAACAGATAATAAAAGGTATTTTATTTTTTATTTATATTGTTTTTGTTGAGGATTTAATGCTGTTCCGGTTATTTGAGCATTTAAATGGTAGGCCTACAGTTGATAAGATTTTAATCAAATTCAATCTAGCGGCAGATTTCTGTGGCAGTAACCTAATCCGGTGGCTTTGATGCAATAGCTAATTTCTATCATATTTATTAGACGGCTGTTTATTGTTTGTTTGTGCTCGGGGTTTTAAAGTCGCACCAACAGTGTAGGTTATATACAACAACATATACATGTACATGTATTGTGAAAAAGTGAAAGCATGGTTTATAATGGAGTAGTTTCGGAGAAGCGTGTACGTATGAACTTTGAAAAGGATAATTTGAAGGCAAATAATTGAATGATATATAAGTATATCTCATGCTAACTCATATTTATGAAAAATCTAACTTTATGAAAATTGTCGTGTGTAGGTCGTCGTGTAATTTCATTCATGAGCTTCAATGATTAAAGCGTTTTTCGCACGAGATTTTAGAGGAAAGTAGTACTATCAATTAAATACTACCAGTAGTATGTAGGTCGTTATCTATAAATCACCTTATACTTCAATGAAGTAGAAATATGTTCGCACGAGTCTTTAGAGGAAAGTAGTACTATCAATTAAATACTACCAGTAGTATGTAGGTCGTTATCTTTAAAGGCACCTCACACACATTGCTTAGTACTGGTTAACCACTTAGGTCGGCTATGCCTGCCCAGGAACACATGTCTAGGTCCCCGCAAGGGGTTTGACATTAATGGAACATACATACATACATACATAAACCCCCAAATGAACAAAACATTCTCTTCCAATGTAATCCCTTTTCATGTAAATTGATTGTGTTTTATATTCATTATACGAACTGTATAATAAATGCTAAATAAATATGTTTAACTAACTTATGTTTAGTTTCTAACGGAGGTTGGTGCACCAAGTACTGGTTAATCGCTAGAACCTGCCCAGGAAAGGTGTTGTTAGGTAAAATAGCCCGCCGGCGATATACATGTTGCCCAAAATGGTGTTGACGCATGCGTAAATCCCAAACAAACAAAACTTATGTTTATACTTTCAGTGATTACGTGATGGCAGAAGCCCTGCTAACCAGCGATGTGTCCAATGAGGACACGCCGCAAAGACTTCTAAAGCGGATACTGTACAAGAAATATCTTCAAGCCTTCATTCCCATAACACAGTATCAGTTCTTCAAGACTATGATTATAGACGGGAATGCTGGGAGTGGTCGGTATGGGTCCGAGCACGAGGATTGGCCGGTTGATATAGAAGGCTACGGTTCTCCTCTCATAGCTATGATGGTCTCTTTGAACTATTTCTACCACAAGCAGCATCGAAAAGAAAAGATTTGGGGCAAAGCAACTGAAGATAGATACGCAGGTCTAGAGAATATGTTCAATGATGTGAATCCATCGGACAAGGCACTACCTGATCTCCCAATCCCAGTGCCAAAGATTTATTTATACTTCGTTGAAAACGATAAGAGAACTTTCAATAAATTGAAGGATACAGTTGCTGACCTGTTGGGAGATTTCTTCCAGGACACAGACTGGTTCTACACCGATGATTGCGATGGTAAACAATATGAATTTCAGATAAAGGACCCAAAGTATCCGATCTACTGCAAACTGGTCAACACTGAATTCTCAGATTTCGATCCACCTAGCCCAATGACATTGTCTGATATGAAATGTCTCACATTCATCGATCCTTATGGCTTCACAAATATCCCAATATCGCATGCTCAGAAATTCGTGAATAGTGACCAGGAACTGCTCGTTAATTTCAGGAGAAGTTATTTGAATGGATTATGTGAACAGGAATGGTCAGTCGGGCAAGTTGCCGAGCTGTATGGCATCGATGAGCTGTTGAAGCTCGCTGGTAAGCGACGTGCTGTGACCAAACACGAGAACGACTCGTTAGAAACATTCGTCAACTATATTGTTTCCAATTCGAACGTGGAGTGGTCTGGCACATTAGAAAATGGCATTCAAAGTTGCTCTGCAAATTATGAACGGATGTTGAGAGAAGTTTGCCATACTGACTACGCCCTGGGTTTTGAGATGAGAGGACAGCATGACGTCATTAGTTATCGCATGATCTTCGTCACCCACAACAACAAGGGCATTGAGAGAATGAAAGAAGCAATGAATCGGTGCTCTCAAGTAGTAAGTGAAATGGTAATGTCAGATTATACTTTCTGTAGAAATGGATTGAAACTGAATCTCGGTAATTTCCATGACGACACTTCCGTAGCCGACACCATTTACCTACGGTTTGAGGGTTGCTACAAACAGAAGCTGTCGGATATCAAAGAGTTCGTTCTACTGGACACGCCGTATGTATTCCGTAAAGAGCATCTTAGCGTAATGGTCACCGAAGACGACCCTCGTGTAACGCATGTCTTCGATAACGATGGCAAGTCACCGGAAACGACGGGATCATTCCCAGACAGCACTACCTGGTACTTGAACTTCCAACCTGCCGCCGACACAATCAGCCTTGCAGATTCGATATATGCTCAGTGGCAAAGCAGGGTGCATATTCCCATGTCGGATATCAAGGCGTGGTCCCAGTATCATTTCAAAGAAAGCGCTCTTGCTATGATGGCCACGGAAGAGAATACACCCCGTATACTTGCCGTATGTTACACTGACGGTCCTGTTCCGAAAAGGAACGACATATTTAGCAATGACAGAGAATGGTTCATCACATTTAGGCCAGCGTTGACATTTAATGTTGATCTACCATACAAACGGGTACCGTTCAACTGAACTCCTTATTGACGTCACGAGTCCATATCATAAAACAGTAGTATGTGTAGGTGGGCTTTTATTTATGCACACGATAAGCTAACGACGATTACTATTATCTCTCGTCTACAAACAATATGCACCACTGCCACAAGCATTAATGTAGGGAAAATGCCACACATGTCACTGCAGCGAACATATAAACTGTAATTCTACTTTTTTGTCGGATTAGTTTATACTTTATACAAATTTATTTAGCTCGATTGCGAAACAAGTTCTTTCAACTTATAGTAATCACTCTCGAGACCTCATTCCTGATGGAATCCATTGCCACGAAGGAGAGAGAAGAGGTAATGTGGAATTTAAATGCCTTGCCTAAGGGCACACTCGTAACGGCTCTAGCAGGGCTCGGACTCCGGATCATTCGCATCTGAATCCACTGCGCTATCACGACTTTTGTCGGATTACATTCATTCCTAATTACTTTTTTTTAATTAAGTTTATACAACGTCGATACCGGTTGCCCATTTGAGCGACGGGCAGTTTACCTAACAACACATTTCCGGTGCAGGCTCCAGCGGTTAAGCAATACTTGGTCCACCAACCTCCGTAAGAGTTAATGAATGTCTTATCTAGACTAGGGTTTGGGAACCAGTCTTAAGAGCTTATTCCAGTCACACAGCAGCATACGGATTTTGCTCAATAGATGACGTGAGGTAGGACCACCAATGTATATTAACATGACAGTCCATAATCACAATAATATGCTATCAAGGTGGTACAACAGATAATGAATACATCAGCATTTGATTTAACTCTTTCAGCGCCGAATAAATTCAGAGCATGTGCAAACAACATAACGCCGTGTCTGATCAGGATCTATGTTGTTTGCTATTCGGACACGGTACCTCAGTTCCACTGTCTGAAGAGCAATACGCATACAGCCTGTTCAGAAGGCACGTTCTGTTATGTCTGATCGGGTTCTCTGCTTTTTGTAAAGTCGCTTGTATGCGATATTGGCGATGAAAGAGTAAAAAAGATCGGATTTTTCAGCAGAGATTAGGATCAATTTGTGGTGCCTCCCTCCCTGACCGAGCTGTGAAGGTAATTCACTTTAAATCGCATGAATGTATACGTTCGAATCCCACTCGAGGTGTCTACATAAAGATGGCTTGCGGAAGGTCAGTGGTTTTACCTGGCTGCATGCACGTGTATGAAATATTGCTAGTTTGGGTATCTGGGACCTTCCTCCACCCTGCAATAACATCTGGAGAGTCGCCATATACCCAGGAACTTAGATAGAATTCAAATATATCTTGATATGACCCAAATCTTGTAGCCTCTGTTTATAGTCGTACATGGTGTATAGCACCACGACCTGGTAGCCTCTGTTGATAGTCGTACATGGTGTATAGCACCGCGATCTTGTAGCCTCTGTTTATAGTCGTACATGGTGTATAGCACCGCGATCTGGTAGCCTCTGTTTATAGTCGTACATGGTGTATAGCACCGCGATCTTGTAGCCTCTGTTTATAGTCGTACATGGTGTATAACACCGCGATCTTGTAGCTCTGTTTATAGTCGTACATGGTGTATAACACCGCGATCTTGTAGCCTCTGTTTATAGTCGTACATGGTGTATAACACCGCGATCTTGTAATCTGTTTATAGTCGTACATGGTGTATAACACCGCGATCTTGTAACTCTGTTTATAGTCGTACATGTGTATAGCACCGCGATCTTGTAACTCTGTTTATAGTCGTACATGGTGTATAGCACCGCGATCTTGTAACTCTGTTTATAGTCGTACATGGTGTATAGCACAGAGACACATATAACCTATGTTTATAGTCGTACATGGTGTATAACACCGCGATCTTGTAACTCTGTTTATAGTCGTACATCGTGTATAGCACCGCGATCTTGTAACTCTGTTTATAGTCGTACATGGTGTATAGCACCGCGATCTTGTAACTCTGTTTATAGTCGTACATGGTGTATAGCACCGCGATCTTGTAACTCTGTTTATAGTCGTACATGGTGTATAGCACCGCGATCTTGTAATTCTGTTTATAGTCGTACATCGTGTATAGCACCGCGATCTTGTAACTATGTTTATAGTCGTACATCGTGTATAGCACCGCGATCTTGTAACTCTGTTTATAGTCGTACATCGTGTATAGCACCGCGATCTTGTAACTCTGTTTATAGTCGTACATCGTGTATAGCACCGCGATCTTGTAACTCTGTTTATAGTATTGCATGTCTAGGGTATAGAACCGACATCTGGTAACATCTGTTTATAGTCGTACATGTCTGGTGTATAGCACAGAGACACATGGAACCTATGTTTATAGTCGTTCATGTCCGGTGTATAGCACAGAGACACATGGAACCTATGTTTATAGTCGTACATGTCTGGTGTATAGCACAGAGTTGCTCTGATCACCTGTTTCAACCAATGAAAAACACGGTTATAAAAGAGGTTGAAATTCTTAACGTATTGACGTCATCGCATCACCATTGGTATTCGTAACGACGTGAGTGGCATGACGTCATAAACGTTAAACAGGGGAAGAGAAGGATACCGCTGAACATTACACTATGGTCCTGATGCTTTAACTACCAACTGCGATCGATAGTGATAATAACATCAGTTGCCGACACAATGGCAGACAACGGTACAATTCAGGAGGAGATAAGCAATGTACCACTGTATCCTCACCCGAAATATTTGTCACAGGTATGTCACTTACTGCTTACCGTACTATTTGTAAAATAGTGCGTTTATCTCACCAGTTAGCTAACTAACTATAGCGATGACCACGAGTGATTAGTCATAAGGCGATAGCAGATAACGAAGGTAGCCTACCATCATTAAACGGCGTAATAATTCACTTCAAAGTTCATCTCTCATAGGCACACATTGCGTCGAAGTGAGAAAAACTAAGTTAAAGGATATATATATATATATATATGTCCAGCGAGAAAATGGTAAGTTATACATTGTACTTTGTACGATTCGACTGATGTAGAGTAGTATACTGTACACACATGTATTCACTGTGTACTATTGATCAAGTAGAACGTTAAACTTAGTCTAAGAGGAAAATAATTCGGGGCAAGCATTTGTTAGCTTCCAAATTCATGCTTAAATAAACTGATTTTCTCTCGACGGATTGACGTACACGTATGATGGCGAGATCGCATTTTTTTGGTCTCAGGTCACCTCCCTGTTATCTACCAAGCTGAGCCTCCGTAGTCGAGTAGTCTAGCATGCCTTTTTTTTTTTAAAGATACCACAACCATCATTGTTCTTGCGGGTCTCTAACTCGCATATCCTCGGTTACGGGGTGGAAACCGTATCTATTACACCGTATCCACTACATCGTATCCACTACGTACACCGTATCCACTATCCCGTATCCACTACGTACACCGTATCCACTATCCCGTATCCACTACGTACACCGTATCAACTACACCGTATCCACTGGCCTGTATCCACTACACCGTATCCACTATCCCGTATCCACTACGTACACCGTATACACTACCCCGTATCAACTGCCCTGTATCCACTGCACCGTATACACTATCCCGTATCCACTGCCCCGAATCCACTTCCCCGTATTCACTATCCTGTATCCACTACACCGTATACACTATCCCGTATCCACTGCCCCGAATCCACTTCCCCGTATTCACTATCCTGTATCCACTACACCGTATACACTATCCCGTATCCACTGCCCCGTATCCACTTCCCCGTATCCACTATCCTGTATCCACTACACGGTATACACTATCCCGTATCCACTGCCCCGAATCCATTTCCCCGTATCCACTATCCTGTATCCACTACACCGTATCCACTATCCCGTATCCACTACGTACACCGTATACACTACCCCGTATCAACTTCCCCCTATCCACTACATCGTAGCCACTATCCCGTAGCCACTGCCCCGTATCCACTACATCGTAGCCACTATCCCGTATCCACTGCCCCGTGTCCACGTCCTCGTATCCACTGCCCCGTATCCACTATCCCGTATCCACTATCCCGTATTCACTTCCCCGTATCCACTTCCCCGTATCCACTACACCGTATCCACTATCCCGTATCCACTTCCCCGTGTCCACGTCCCCGTATCCACTATCCCGTATCCACTTCCCCGTATCCACATCCCTGTATCCACTATCCCGTATTCACTTCCCCGTATCCACTTCCCCGTATCCTCTTCCCCGTATCCACTGCCCCGTATCCACTATCCCGTATCCACTTCCCCGTATCCACTACACCATATCCACTTCCCCGTATCCACTTCCCCGTATCCACTATACCGTATCCACTATCCCGTATCCACTATACCGTATCCACTTCCCCGTATCCACTGCCCGTATCCACTGCCCCGTATCCACTATCCTGTATCCACTACACCGTATCCACTATACCGTATCCACTTCCCGTACCCACTTCCCCATATCCACTATACCGTATACACTTCCCCGTATCCACTTCCCCGTATCCACTACACCGCATCCACTTCCCCATATCCACTATACCGTATCCACTTCCCCGTATCCACTTCCCCATATCCACTATACCGTATCCACTGCCCTATCACTTCCGTATCCACTGCCCCGTATCCACTATCCTGTATCCACTACACCGTATCCACTATCCCGTATCCATTGCCCCGTATCCACTTCCCCATATCCACTATACCGTATCCACTTCCCCGTATCCACTGTCCTGTATCCACTTCCCCATATCCACTATACAGTATCCACTTCCCCGTATCCACTACACCGTATTCACTACCCCGTATCCACTATCCCGTATCCACTTCCCCGTATCCACTATCCCGTATCATCCGCCCCGTATCCACTTCCCCGTATCCACTACCCTGTATCCACTGCCCCGTATCCACTATACCGTATCCACTTCCCCGTATCCACTGTCCTGTATCCACTTCCCCATATCCACTATACCGTATCCACTTCCCCGTATCCACTACACCGTATTCACTACCACGTATCCACTTCCCCGTATCCACTATCCCGTATCCACTTCCCCGTATCCACTATCCCGTATCATCTGCCCCGTATCCACTTCCCCGTATCCACTTCCCCGTATCCACTATCCCGTATAATCTGCCCCGTATCCACTACCCCGTATCCACTTCCCCGTATCTACTACATCGTATCCACTACATCGTATCCACTGCCCCGTATCCACTGCCTCGTATCCACTATCCCGTATAATCTGCCCCGTATCCACTTCCCCGTATCTACTACATCGTATCCACTACATCGTATCCACTGCCCCGTATCCACTGCCCCGTATCCACTATCCCGTATAATCTGCCCCGTATCCACTTCCCCGTATCCACTTCCCCGTATCCACTACATCGTATCCACTCCACTGCCCCGTATCCACTGCCCCGTATCCACTATCCCGTATAATCTGCCCCGTATCCACTACATCGTATCCACTGCCCCGTATCCACCTCCCCGTATTCACTATCCCGTATAATCTGCCCCGTATCCACTTCCCCGTATCCACTTCCCCGTATCCACTTCCCCGTATCCACTATCCCGTATAATCTGTATCCACTACCCCGTATCCACTACCCCGTATCCACTGCCCCGTATCCACTACCCCGTATCCACTTCCCCGTATCCACTTCCCCGTATCCACTACACCATATCCACTTCCCCGTATCCACTACACCATATCCACTTCCCCGTATCCACTACACCATATCCACTTCCCCGTATCCACATCCCTGTATCCACTACACTGTATCCACTTCCCCGTATCCACATCCCTGTATCCACTTCCCCGTATCCACATCCCTGTATCCACTTCCCCGTATCCACTATCCCATATCCACTACACCGTATCCACTTCCCCGTATCCACTACCCCGTATCCACTTCCCCGTATCCACTACACCGTATATACTGCCCCGTATCCACTACCCCATATACACTGCCCTTTTAAATTTATTTTAGCTCGATTGCGAAACAAGTTCTTGCAACATGAGTTAAATCGCTCTCGATACCTCATTCCTAAATTAATCCACCGACATGATGTTGAGAGAAGAGATCGTGTGGAATGTATGTGCCTTGCCTAAGGGCATTATCGTAACGGTTAATACTAATTATTACATCATCTGGTCACGTGTCAAGAAACACGTGCACGTAGCTTTATTACGAGTACATGTACATACGTTACAAGAATTAGTTACAACAAGTTCATATCTCATATATTCATATCCATGTTTCAGTAGCTAACATCCACGATACGTTCACATATTAATGAGAGATAAGTTGATAACTTGATATACAGTACTGATAACAGCTGTACTTTGCATCATAACTGTGTAGCACATATGTAATGTATGGTGGCTGGTTGGGCCCAAATAAAGAAACGAGTGTTATGCATAAATAGAACAAAATCGCAATGCGAGTTTATCGATTGGTGCCAACGAGAGTGATTAATACCAATTGTTAAAGCTTGTTTCGCAATCGTTGTAAACTAGATACAGTTTATACTAGCTCCCGTTCCCGTACTGTTAGCCAAACCACCATACATATACGTTCCAGTACCGTTAGTCAAACCACCATACATATACGGTCCCGTACCGTTCAAACCACCATATATACACGATCCCGCACTGTTAGCCAAACCACCATACATATACGTTCCCATACTGTTAGCCAAACCACCATACATACACGATCCCGCACTGTTAGCCAAACCACCATACATATACGGTCCCGCACTGTTAGCCAAACCACCATACATATACGGTCCCGCACTGTTAGCCAAGCCACCATACATATACGTTCCCACACTGTTAGCCAAACCACCATACATATACGTTGCCGTACTGTTAGCCAAACCACCATACATATACGGTCCCGCACTGTTAGCCAAACCACCATACATACACGATCCCGCACTGTTAGCCAAACCACCATACATATACGTTCCCACACTGTCAGCCAATCCCCATACAGATACGATGCCGTACTGGTAGGCATACATATACGGTCCCGTACTGTTAACAACATCCTCATACATATACGGTCCCGTATTGTTAGCTGAACCCCCATACATATACGGTCCCGCACTGTTAGCCAAACCACCATACATACATGATCCCGCACTGTTAGCCAAACCACCATACATATAGGTCCAGAACTGTTAGCCAAACCCCATACATATACGGTCCAGAACTGTTAGCCAAACCACCATACATATACGGTTCAGAACGGTTAGCCAAACCACCATACATATACGGTCCAGAACTGTTAGCATAATCTATATGCATAGCCGGCCCTGTACTGTTAACCAAAATAGCATACATATACGAATAGAATGTAGTTTTTATGAATAAAACACAGTTGACGTACCATATTAGGTGTATACAAATTATAACAAGCTCTTTGATCTATAATATAAGTATATGATGTATCATATATCGGTGTATCATTAAATAGTGTTTTACCATGTTTCAGCGCGAGGTAATAAGCATCCACGTTGGTCAAGCCGGGGTCCAGATGGGCAATGCCTGTTGGGAGTTGTACTGTCTCGAGCACGGGATCCAGCCCGACGGTCTCGTACCCAATGCTGACACTGGTGATGATTCCTTTCACACGTTCTTCAGTGAGACCGGCTCGGGTAAACACGTTCCGAGGTCATTGTTTGTCGACCTAGAACCCACTGTCATTGGTTAGTATATAATAATAGTGACCGACAAAATGACATTATAGACAGGTTAATAGTCCAGTGGTTTACATGCTGAACTACGAATTCAGGGTTAGTTTAACCTGTATTTATTCAATTATAAATCCAGGGTTCGCAGGTTCGATCCCCCGCTATACCATACTAAAGTGACTCATATCATAGTCTTTCGGAACTGTAATACGAGGTCTCGTGCCGGTGCTCTATACTGTGCACGTAAAAGAACAAGACAAGACAAGACATGTATATGCCTGTATCAATGCGCTATCCTCCAAACTCTAAAATGACTAATCTCTTCAGGTGGTGCCGCTCATATGGGCAACCGGTAGCGACGATAAATAGACGTAAAACACACATATACTGCCATTAAATAAGTGTCAGTGGTCCAGTGGTTAACACGATGGACTACGAATCCTGGGAGCACTGCTTCGATCCCCTGTCTGACCCAAAATAATATAGCCAGTCGTTCAGAAGACACTATATAAACCGATGTCTCGTGTACAGCGGTGCTATACGCCGGGTATGTAAAAGAACCAGGAATGATTCTGGAGTTAAGGAGTATTCTGTATCTTGCACTATCTTTCCAAAATATAATATGACAGTGTGTGTTTTACGTTTATTTATCGTCGCTACCTGTTGCCCATATGAGCGACGCCTCCTGAATGGATTAGTCATTTTAGATTTTTGGAGGATAGTGCAATGATACAGACATAGACCCATTCCAGAGTATCCTCTGGTTATTTTACGTGCACGGTGTACAGCACCGACACGAGACCTCGGTTTAACGTCCCATCTGAAAGACTGTTAATTTTAGTAGGGTCAGACGGGGGATCGAACCTGCGATCCCTGGATTACCAGTCCAGCGTGTTACCACTGGACTACAGATCCGTCTGTAAATAATAATAATAATAATAATAATATGACAACTATACTTATACCTATAAACACGTCTGGAGAAGTCGCTCCGATTTGTAATACTTTGCTTATTTTACTATGATCCCTTTTCTTAAATACATGTCGAATTCCGTCGGACCGAACAAAATACTTCGACATAACCGAAGTTTGAAATTCGATATAAACTGATCCAGTTATATAAAAATGATAGTATTTGAAACGGGACTTCGAGATAACCGGATAATTCGACATAACCGACTTTGACATAACAGTTGTAGACTGTACAATTGAAGACGTAGAAATAAATATTCTATTTTCGAGTTTGGCATCTTTTGGGGCACGTTTAATTTCAAGTATTTCAAGATGTTATACATGTTGACACTGTTTGATTGTTAAAACTGTAATTGATAACTGTAATTCACTTTTTAGTGAATGGATATAAGCCACTTACGTCGCAGGCACTGTAGACATTTACACCCTGACCAATTATTCTTGTATCGCTCCAGATGAGGTGCGTGTGGGCAAGTACCGACAGCTGTATCACCCGGAACAGCTCATCACCGGCAAGGAAGACGCAGCCAACAATTATGCCCGGGGTCATTTCACCATCGGAAGAGAAATTATTGACGAGGTGCTTGACAGGCTGCGGAAGATGACAGATCAGTGCACGGGTCTTCAGGGATTCCTCGTGTTTCATAGTTTCGGAGGCGGTACCGGATCCGGGTTCACATCCCTGCTACTGGAACGGCTAAGTGTGGACTACGGGAAGAAATGCAAGCTCGAGTTCGCCGTCTACCCAGCTCCCCGGGTTGCAACTGCTGTCGTTGAGCCGTACAATGCTGTATTGACCACTCACACCACGCTGGAACATACCGACTGCGCTTTCATGGTAGACAACGAAGCCTTGTTTGATATCTGTAACAAGCGACTTGACGTAGAACGGCCGTCGTACACAAACTTAAACCGGCTGGTCGGACAGATCGTGAGCTCCATCACTGCATCACTTAGATTTGATGGTGCTCTTAATGTTGACCTTACGGAGTTCCAGACTAACTTAGTGCCTTTTCCAAGAATTCATTTCCCGTTGACCACATACTCTCCTATTATATCAGCTGAAAAAGCTTTCAGTGAGCAACTGTCGGTGTCACAGCTCGCAAACGAATGTTTCGAGCCGACCAATCAGATGGTGAAATGCGATCCGCGTCTCGGAAAATACATGGCGTGTTGTATGCTCTATAGAGGCGATGTGGTTCCCAAGGACGTTAACGCAGCCATCGCCGCGATCAAGACAAAGAGAACTATTCAGTTTGTCGATTGGTGTCCAACCGGATTCAAAATCGGTATTAATTACCAACCACCGACCGTTGTTCCTGGCGGGGATTTGGCCAAGGTTCCAAGAGCTGTATGTATGCTGAGCAACACGACGGCTATTGCTGAAGCCTGGTGTCGTCTGGATCATAAGTTCGATCTTATGTACGCGAAGAGGGCATTCGTTCACTGGTAAGATAATATACACCAATTTGAAATTTCATCTATAAAATAGCCTACTTTATTAATCAAAAATTAGATTTACTGTATGTGTTTATGCATATGAGCGACGCCTCCGGAAGATATTAGTCATTTTAGAGTTTGGAGGATAGTGCAATTAAGCAGACAGAGAGGCCCATTCCAACGTATCAGTTGGTTATTTTATGTGCACGCTGCAAAGAACCGACACGAGACATCGGATTAAAGTCTCATCTGAAAAACTATTAATAGTATTAGGTTCAGACGGGGGATCGAACCTCTGGATGCACAGTACAACGTGTTAACCACTGGACTACTATCTCGTCTATGTGATATACTGTACGATGCAGCAGATATTATATATGTGGAGGACTTTTCCAACTCTAAAGATCACGGAGAACTAAGTATACAGGAGCACATTAGTCGCTAAGATATAACACGCTGGACTGGTAATCCAGGGATCGCAGGTTCGATCCCTCGTCTGACCATAATACTATTAACAATCTTTCAGATGGGACGTTAAACCGAGGTCTCATGTCGGTGCTTTACATCGTGCACGTAAAAGAACAAGAGGAGACACTGGGATGGGTATCTTTGATCATTGCACTATCCTCCAACATCTAAAATGACTACTATCTTCAGGAGGCGTCGCTCGTATGGACAGCTGGTAACGACGATAAATAAACGTAAAACACACACGCGTATTCCTCCGGTATACACTAAAATTGACAATGTAGCTCGCGATCAGAAATACTTGTTTCCGAATAGTACAATATTATCTCTCCGAAATATTGACGTTTATAAAACACCACCGAGTCAAGAATACCTTCACTCAATGTTAAATGACAACGCAGAGATGGAAATGTGTGTGTGTTTTTACGTTTATTTATCGTCGCTACAGGTTGCCCATATGAGCGACGCCTCCAGCAGAGATTAGTCATTTCAGATTGTTGGTGCAATGTTACAGACAGAAACCCATTCCAGAGTCTCCTCTGGTTCTTTTACGTGCACGGTGTACAGCACCGACACGAGACCTCGGATTAACGTCCCATCTGAAAGACTGTTAATTTTATTAGGGTCAGATGGGGGATCGCTGCGATCCCTGGATTACCAGTCCAGCGTGTTACCACTGGACTACAGATCCGTATGTAATGGGAAAAACCAGACCCCGAGGTTATAAAACTTTTCTCAGATCTCAAACTCGACCTCAAGAAATTTGATTGGTTGATTGTGAATTTCACACTCAGCTGAATCAATCCGAAGCTTAAGACTGAGTTTGAGATCTGAGAAAAGTTTTATAGCCTCGGGGCATGGTCTCCACACTCCTACACTTTGCTCTGGGAAGTGTTTGCCATACTGGAGGCGCAGATAGAGCAGGTGATACACCTGCTAGAAGAGTTAGATGACAATAAACACTACACAGTATTAACCTCATTTAAATATACACAACTATCGTATATTGTAGGTATGTGGGAGAAGGCATGGAAGAGGGAGAGTTCGCAGAGGCCAGGGAGGACCTGGCTGTGCTTGAGAAGGATTACGAGGAAGTTGGCTTAGACACGGCGGACTTGGATGCCGACGACGATGACACAGAAGAATACTAACATTTTCAGTAGTTTATTCGTTTCAGTTTCAACATGTGCAATGTTATCTTAGCTGAGAACTATCAATTAAATAGTTGAATAGAAAAGTGTTTATTTATTTTGGGGGACTACAAGAGCTAGTTAAGGAGTCTTCACAAAAACATGAACCATTCGCATGGATAGACGAACAGTGTGATTACTATATGCCGTCTCCACCCCCACCCCCAACTTGGCAGCATAACACTATGTCATAGTCAAGCTGCTTACAATCAGATTGTTCATCTCTGCGTGCGTACAAGCTCAACTATGTCGACATCCCAACTGGGATTCGAACCTACAGCGGTGAGTGGAAAGGGGTTGAGTGATTTGAAGTCAACGACCTAAACAACTCGACCAAGCAAGCCTATGTCTATTTTTTGGAATTCAAATAAACAGTATCACAAGGGTGTGTGGATGTTCGGTCACTAGTCCTACATGAGAATGGATTGTTTCGGTCACTAATCATACAGTGTGGATGGATTGTTCGGGTCACTAGTACTACAGGGTGAGTGGGTTGTTCGGGTCACTAGTCCTACAGGGTGAGTGGATTATACGGATCACTATTCCTACAGGGTGATTGGATTGTTCGGGTCACTAGTCCTACATAAGAGTGGATTGTTCGGGTCACTAGTCCTACATGAGAGTGGATTATTCTGGTCACTAGTCCTACAAGAGAGTGGATTGTTCGGGTCACTAATCCTACAGGGTGAGTGGGTCGTTCGGGTCACTAGTCCTACAGGGTGAGTGGATTATACGGGTCACTATTCCTACAGGGTGAGTTGATTGTTCGGATCACTAGTCCTACAGGGTGAGTGGGTCGTTCGGGTCACTAGTCCTACAGGGTGAGTGGATTATACGGGTCACTAGTCCTACAGGGTGAGTGGGTCGTTCGAGTCACTAGTCCTACAGTGTGAGTGGATTGTTCGGGTCACTAGTCCTACAGTGTGAGTGGATTGTTAGGGTCACTAGTCCTACAGGGTGAGTGGATTGTTCGGGTCACTAGTCCTACAGTGTGAGTGGATTGTTCGGGTCACTAGTACTACAAGAGAGTGGATTGTTCGAACCACTAATCATACAGTGTGAGTGGATTGTTCGGGTCACTAGTCCTACAGGGTGAGTGGATTGTTCGGGTCACTAGTCCTACATGAGAGTGGATTGTTCGGGTCACTAGTCCTACAGGGTGAGTGGATTGTTCGGGCCACTAGTCCTACAAGAGAGTGGATTGTTCGGGTCACTAGTCCTACAAGAGAGTGGATTGTTCGGGTCACTAGTACTACAAGATAGTGGATTGTTCGGGTCACTATTCCTACAGGGTGTGTGGATGTTCGTGTCACTAGTCCTACAAGATAGTGGATTGTTCGGATCACTAGTCCTACAAGAGAGTGGATTGTTCGGGTCACTAGTCCTACAAGAGAGTGGATTGTTCGGGTCACTAGTCCTACAAGAGAGTGGATTGTTCGGGTCACTAGTTCTACTAGAATGGATTGTTCGAGTCACTAGTCCTACAAGAGAGTGGATTGTTCGGGTCACTAGTCCTACACGAGAGTGGATTGTTCGGGTCACTAGTACTACAAGATAGTGGATTGTTCGGGTCACTAGTCCTACAGGGTGTGTGGATGTTCGGGTCACTAGTCCTACAAGAGAGTGGATTGTTCGGGTCACTAGTCCTACAGTGTGAGTGGATTGTTCGGGTCACTAGTCCTACAGGGTGAGTGGATTGTTCGGGTCACTAGTCCTACAGTGTGAGTGGATTGTTCGGGTCACTAGTACTACAAGAGAGTGGATTGTTCGAACCACTAGTCATACAGTGTCAGTGGATTGTTCGGGTCACTAGTCCTACAGGGTGAGTGGATTGTTCGGGTCACTAGTCTTACATGAGAGTGGATTGTTCGGGTCACTAGTCCTACAGGGAGAGTGGATTGTTCGAGTCACTAGTCCTACAAGAGAGTGGATTGTTCGGGTCACTAGTCCTACAAGAGAGTGGATTGTTCGGGTCACTAGTACTACAAGATAGTGGATTGTTCGGGTCACTAGTACTACAAGATAGTGGATTGTTCGGGTCGCTATTCCTACAGGGTGTGTGGATGTTCGTGTCACTAGTCCTACAAGATAGTGGATTGTTCGGATCACTAGTCCTACAAAAGAGTGGATTGTTCGGGTCACTAGTCCTACAAGAGAGTGGATTGTTCGGGTCACTAGTCCTACAAGAGAGTGGATTGTTCGGGTCACTAGTTCTACTAGAATGGATTGTTCGGATCACTAGTCCTACAAGAGAGTGGATTGTTCGGGTCACTAGTCCTACAAGAGAGTGGATTGTTCGGGTCACTAGTACTACAAGATAGTGGATTGTTCGGGTCACTAGTCCTACAAGAGAGTGGATTGTTCGGGTCACTAGTACTACAAGATAGTGGATTGTTCGGGTCACTAGTCCTACAGGGTGTGTGGATGTTCGGGTCACTATTCCTACAGGGTGTGTGGATGTTCGGGTCACTAGTCCTACAAGAGAGTGGATTGTTCGGGTCACTATTCCTACAAGAGAGTGGATTGTTCGGGTCACTAGTCCTTCAGGATGAGTGGATTGTTCGGGTCACTAGTCCTACAAGAGAGTGGATTGTTCGGGTCACTAGTCCTACAAGAGAGTGGATTGTTCGAGTCACTAGTCCTACAAGAGAGTGGATTGTTCGGGTCACTAGTCCTACAAGAGAGTGGATTGTTCGAGTCACTAGTACTACAAGAGAGTGGATTGTTCGAGTCACTAGTTCTACAAGAGAGTGGATTGTTCGGGTCACTAGTCCTACAGGGTGAGTGGATTGTTCGGGTCACTAGTCCTACAAGAGAGTGGATTGTTCGGGTCACTAGTCCTACAAGAGAGTGGATTGTTCGGGTCACTAGTCCTACAAGAGAGTGGATTGTTCGAGTCACTAGTACTACAAGAGAGTGGATTGTTCGGGTCACTAGTACTACAAGATAGTGGATTGTTCGGGTCACTAGTTCTACAAGATAGTGGATTGTTCGGGTCACTAGTCCTACAAGAGAGTGGATTGTTCGGGTCACTAGTCCTACACGAGAGTGGATTGTTCGGGTCACTAGTCCTACAGTGTGAGTGGATTGTTCGGGTCACTAGTCCTACAAGAGAGTGGATTGTTCGGGTCACTAGTCCTACAAGAGAGTGGATTGTTCGGGTCATTAGTCCTACAAGAGAGTGGATTGTTCGGGTCACTAGTCCTACAGTGTGAGTGGATTGTTCGGGTCACTAGTCCTACAAGAAAGAGAGTGGATTGTTCGTGTCACTAGTCCTACAAGAAAGAGAGTGGATTGTTCGGGTCACTAGTCCTACAAGAGAGTGGATTGTTCGGGTCACTAGTCATATAAGAGAGTGGATTGTTCGGGTCACTAGTTCTACAAGATAGTGGATTGTTCGGGTCACTAGTCCTACAAGAGAGTGAATTGTTCGGGTCACTAGTCCTACAGGGTAAGTGGATTGTTCGGGTCACTAGTCCTACAAGAGAGTGGATTGTTCGGGTCACTAGTCCTACACGAGAGTGGATTGTTCGGGTCACTAGTCCTACAGTGTGAGTGGATTGTTCGGGTCACTAGTCCTACAAGAGAGTGGATTGTTCGGATCACTAGTCCTACAAGAGAGTGGATTGTTCGGATCATTAGTCCTACAAGAGAGTGGATTGTTCTGGTCACTAGTCCTACAGTGTGAGTGGATTTTTCGGGTCACTAGTCCTACAAGAGAGTGGATTGTTCGTGTCACTAGTCCTACAAGAGAGTGGATTGTTCGGGTCACTAGTACTACAAGATAGTGGATTGTTCGGGTCACTAGTCCTACAAGAGAGTGGATTGTTCGGGTCACTAGTACTACAAGATAGTGGATTGTTCGGGTCACTAGTCCTACAGGGTGTGTGGATGTTCGGGTCACTATTCCTACAGGGTGTGTGGATGTTCGGGTCACTAGTCCTACAAGAGAGTGGATTGTTCGGGTCACTAGTCCTACAAGAGAGTGGATTGTTCGGGTCACTAGTCCTACAGGATGAGTGGATTGTTCGGGTCACTAGTCCTACAAGAGAGTGGATTGTTCGGGTCACTAGTCCTACAAGAGAGTGGATTGTTCGAGTCACTAGTCCTACAAGAGAGTGGATTGTTCGGGTCACTAGTCCTACAAGAGAGTGGATTGTTCGAGTCACTAGTTCTACAAGAGAGTGGATTGTTCGAGTCACTAGTTCTACAAGAGAGTGGATTGTTCGGGTCACTAGTCCTACAGGGTGAGTGGATTGTTCGGGTCACTAGTCCTACAAGAGAGTGGATTGTTCGGGTCACTAGTCCTACAAGAGAGTGGATTGTTCGGGTCACTAGTCCTACAAGAGAGTGGATTGTTCGGGTCACTAGTACTACAAGATAGTGGATTGTTCGGGTCACTAGTTCTACAAGATAGTGGATTGTTCTGGTCACTTGTCCTACAAGAGAGTGGATTGTTCGGGTCACTAGTCCTACACGAGAGTGGATTGTTCGGGTCACTAGTCCTACAGTGTGAGTGGATTGTTCGGGTCACTAGTCCTACAAGAGAGTGGATTGTTCGGGTCACTAGTCCTACAAGAGAGTGGATTGTTCGGGTCATTAGTCCTACAAGAGAGTGGATTGTTCGGGTCACTAGTCCTACAGTGTGAGTGGATTGTTCGGGTCACTAGTCCTACAAGAAAGAGAGTGGATTGTTCGTGTCACTAGTCCTACAAGAGAGTGGATTGTTCGGGTCACTAGTCCTACAAGAGAGTGGATTGTTCGGGTCACTAGTCATATAAGAGAGTGGATTGTTCGGGTCACTAGTTCTACAAGATAGTGGATTGTTCGGGTCACTAGTCCTACAAGAGAGTGGATTGTTCGGGTCACTAGTCCTACAGGGTAAGTGGATTGTTCGGGTCACTAGTCCTACAAGAGAGTGGATTGTTCGGGTCACTAGTCCTACACGAGAGTGGATTGTTCGGGTCACTAGTCCTACAGTGTGAGTGGATTGTTCGGGTCACTAGTCCTACAAGAGAGTGGATTGTTCGGATCACTAGTCCTACAAGAGAGTGGATTGTTCGGATCATTAGTCCTACAAGAGAGTGGATTGTTCTGGTCACTAGTCCTACAGTGTGAGTGGATTGTTCGGGTCACTAGTCCTACAAGAGAGTGGATTGTTCGTGTCACTAGTCCTACAAGAGAGTGGATTGTTCGGGTCACTAGTCCTACAAAAGAGTAGATTGTTCGAGTCACTAGTCCTACAGTGTGAGTGGATTGTTCGTGTCACTAGTCCTACAAGAGAGTGGATTGTTCGGGTCACTAGTCCTACAAGAGAGTGGATTGTTCGGGTCACTAGTCATATAAGATAGTGGATTGTTCGAGTCACTAGTTCTACAAGAGAGTGGATTGTTCGGGTCACTAGTCCTACAAGAGAGTGGATTGTTCGGGTCACTAGTCCTACTAGAGAGTGGATTGTTCGGGTCACTAGTTCTACTAGAATGGATTGTTCGGATCACTAGTCCTACAAGAGAGTGGATTGTTCGGGTCACTAGTCCTACAAGAGAGTGGATTGTTCGGGTCACTAGTACTACAAGATAGTGGATTGTTCGGGTCACTAGTCCTACAAGAGAGTGGATTGTTCGGGTCACTAGTACTACAAGATAGTGGATTGTTCGGGTCACTAGTCCTACAGGGTGTGTGGATGTTCGGGTCACTATTCCTACAGGGTGTGTGGATGTTCGGGTCACTAGTCCTACAAGAGAGTGGATTGTTCGGGTCACTATTCCTACAAGAGAGTGGATTGTTCGGGTCACTAGTCCTTCAGGATGAGTGGATTGTTCGGGTCACTAGTCCTACAAGAGAGTGGATTGTTCGGGTCACTAGTCCTACAAGAGAGTGGATTGTTCGAGTCACTAGTCCTACAAGAGAGTGGATTGTTCGGGTCACTAGTCCTACAAGAGAGTGGATTGTTCGAGTCACTAGTACTACAAGAGAGTGGATTGTTCGAGTCACTAGTTCTACAAGAGAGTGGATTGTTCGGGTCACTAGTCCTACAGGGTGAGTGGATTGTTCGGGTCACTAGTCCTACAAGAGAGTGGATTGTTCGGGTCACTAGTCCTACAAGAGAGTGGATTGTTCGGGTCACTAGTCCTACAAGAGAGTGGATTGTTCGAGTCACTAGTACTACAAGAGAGTGGATTGTTCGGGTCACTAGTACTACAAGATAGTGGATTGTTCGGGTCACTAGTTCTACAAGATAGTGGATTGTTCGGGTCACTAGTCCTACAAGAGAGTGGATTGTTCGGGTCACTAGTCCTACAGTGTGAGTGGATTGTTCGGGTCACTAGTCCTACAAGAGAGTGGATTGTTCGGGTCACTAGTCCTACAAGAGAGTGGATTGTTCGGGTCATTAGTCCTACAAGAGAGTGGATTGTTCGGGTCACTAGTCCTACAGTGTGAGTGGATTGTTCGGGTCACTAGTCCTACAAGAAAGAGAGTGGATTGTTCGTGTCACTAGTCCTACAAGAGAGTGGATTGTTCGGGTCACTAGTCCTACAAGAGAGTGGATTGTTCGGGTCACTAGTCATATAAGAGAGTGGATTGTTCGGGTCACTAGTTCTACAAGATAGTGGATTGTTCGGGTCACTAGTCCTACAAGAGAGTGAATTGTTCGGGTCACTAGTCCTACAGGGTAAGTGGATTGTTCGGGTCACTAGTCCTACAAGAGAGTGGATTGTTCGGGTCACTAGTCCTACACGAGAGTGGATTGTTCGGGTCACTAGTCCTACAGTGTGAGTGGATTGTTCGGGTCACTAGTCCTACAAGAGAGTGGATTGTTCGGGTCACTAGTCCTACAGTGTGAGTGGATTGTTCGGGTCACTAGTCCTACAAGAAAGAGAGTGGATTGTTCGTGTCACTAGTCCTACAAGAAAGAGAGTGGATTGTTCGGGTCACTAGTCCTACAAGAGAGTGGATTGTTCGGGTCACTAGTCATATAAGAGAGTGGATTGTTCGGGTCACTAGTTCTACAAGATAGTGGATTGTTCGGGTCACTAGTCCTACAAGAGAGTGAATTGTTCGGGTCACTAGTCCTACAGGGTAAGTGGATTGTTCGGGTCACTAGTCCTACAAGAGAGTGGATTGTTCGGGTCACTAGTCCTACACGAGAGTGGATTGTTCGGGTCACTAGTCCTACAGTGTGAGTGGATTGTTCGGGTCACTAGTCCTACAAGAGAGTGGATTGTTCGGATCACTAGTCCTACAAGAGAGTGGATTGTTCGGATCATTAGTCCTACAAGAGAGTGGATTGTTCTGGTCACTAGTCCTACAGTGTGAGTGGATTTTTCGGGTCACTAGTCCTACAAGAGAGTGGATTGTTCGTGTCACTAGTCCTACAAGAGAGTGGATTGTTCGGGTCACTAGTACTACAAGATAGTGGATTGTTCGGGTCACTAGTCCTACAAGAGAGTGGATTGTTCGGGTCACTAGTACTACAAGATAGTGGATTGTTCGGGTCACTAGTCCTACAGGGTGTGTGGATGTTCGGGTCACTATTCCTACAGGGTGTGTGGATGTTCGGGTCACTAGTCCTACAAGAGAGTGGATTGTTCGGGTCACTAGTCCTACAAGAGAGTGGATTGTTCGGGTCACTAGTCCTACAGGATGAGTGGATTGTTCGGGTCACTAGTCCTACAAGAGAGTGGATTGTTCGGGTCACTAGTCCTACAAGAGAGTGGATTGTTCGAGTCACTAGTCCTACAAGAGAGTGGATTGTTCGGGTCACTAGTCCTACAAGAGAGTGGATTGTTCGAGTCACTAGTTCTACAAGAGAGTGGATTGTTCGAGTCACTAGTTCTACAAGAGAGTGGATTGTTCGGGTCACTAGTCCTACAGGGTGAGTGGATTGTTCGGGTCACTAGTCCTACAAGAGAGTGGATTGTTCGGGTCACTAGTCCTACAAGAGAGTGGATTGTTCGGGTCACTAGTCCTACAAGAGAGTGGATTGTTCGGGTCACTAGTACTACAAGATAGTGGATTGTTCGGGTCACTAGTTCTACAAGATAGTGGATTGTTCTGGTCACTTGTCCTACAAGAGAGTGGATTGTTCGGGTCACTAGTCCTACACGAGAGTGGATTGTTCGGGTCACTAGTCCTACAGTGTGAGTGGATTGTTCGGGTCACTAGTCCTACAAGAGAGTGGATTGTTCGGGTCACTAGTCCTACAAGAGAGTGGATTGTTCGGGTCATTAGTCCTACAAGAGAGTGGATTGTTCGGGTCACTAGTCCTACAGTGTGAGTGGATTGTTCGGGTCACTAGTCCTACAAGAAAGAGAGTGGATTGTTCGTGTCACTAGTCCTACAAGAGAGTGGATTGTTCGGGTCACTAGTCCTACAAGAGAGTGGATTGTTCGGGTCACTAGTATATAAGAGAGTGGATTGTTCGGGTCACTAGTTCTACAAGATAGTGGATTGTTCGGGTCACTAGTCCTACAAGAGAGTGGATTGTTCGGGTCACTAGTCCTACAGGGTAAGTGGATTGTTCGGGTCACTAGTCCTACAAGAGAGTGGATTGTTCGGGTCACTAGTCCTACACGAGAGTGGATTGTTCGGGTCACTAGTCCTACAGTGTGAGTGGATTGTTCGGGTCACTAGTCCTACAAGAGAGTGGATTGTTCGGATCACTAGTCCTACAAGAGAGTGGATTGTTCGGATCATTAGTCCTACAAGAGAGTGGATTGTTCTGGTCACTAGTCCTACAGTGTGAGTGGATTGTTCGGGTCACTAGTCCTACAAGAGAGTGGATTGTTCGTGTCACTAGTCCTACAAGAGAGTGGATTGTTCGGGTCACTAGTCCTACAAAAGAGTAGATTGTTCGAGTCACTAGTCCTACAGTGTGAGTGGATTGTTCGTGTCACTAGTCCTACAAGAGAGTGGATTGTTCGGGTCACTAGTCCTACAAGAGAGTGGATTGTTCGGGTCACTAGTCATATAAGAGAGTGGATTGTTCGAGTCACTAGTTCTACAAGAGAGTGGATTGTTCGGGTCACTAGTCCTACAAGAGAGTGGATTGTTCGAGTCACTAGTCCTACAGTGTGAGTAGATTGTTCGGGTTACTAGGCCTACATGGTGAGTGGATTGTTCGGGTCACTGGTCCTACATGGTGAGTGGATTGTTCGGGTCACTAGTCCTACAAGAGAGTGGATTGTTCGGGTCACTAGTCCTACAAGAGAGTGGATTGTTCGGGTCACTAGTTCAACAAGAGAGTGGATTGTTCGGGTCACTAGTCCTACAAAAGAGTGGATTGTTCGAGTCACTAGTCCTACAGTGTGAGTGGATTGTTCGGGTTACTAGGCCTACATGGTGAGTGGATTGTTCGGGTCACTAGTCCTACAAGAGAGTGGATTGTTCGGGTCACTAATCATACAAGAAAGTGGATTGTTCGGGTTACTAGCCATGCAGTGAGAGTGGAATATTTAGGTCAATAGTCAATGCAGGGTGAGTGGATTGTTTGGGTCACCAGTCATATAGGGTGAGTGGATTGATCTGGTATCTGAAAGAAATCATAACAAAATGGCGAGATCACGTAACCAATAAATAAATATGCGGCATCGACCAATTCATTAAAACAATACTACCTATCAACTTAGCCGCATGTCAATCAAACTAATCAATAATTCAATGAGCTATCGATATTTACAGGATCCGTTTGATTGACATATTATATCTATATTCCTGATAGTTTACACACCTTCGAACTCCAACAGTATGTCGCCAGAATAGAAAACTTACTACAGTAAAACCTCTCTAGAGCAAACACCATCCGGATACACCCAAGAGTGGTTGTTGTAGAGAGGTTGTTGTTCTTATAGGGAGGTTCAATTTTTTGAAGTTTGGAAATACGGGAATAATCAGTTTTATCAGTTATGATTGCTCATACTGATTTGATTATAGAGTATACAGAATGGGGGTACTACTTTCATTATACGATAGATTGAACTACGATTGAATATATGAGGCCGTAATGTGTTAAAATTGCCAGATTATGCAAATTTATGACAATTGTTGTACATTAATATTGTCAATGCATTAAAGTCAAAAAGTGTGTTAAATTACGCATTTCATATTAAAAAAATAAGGATGTCAACGAGTAGCAATATTGATCCTCGAGTACTCGGACACAGTTCCGATCGAATACAACAGTGCTCGAAAAAGATCATTTGATTTTTAGGATCGTATGTTTGATTTAATTTCAGATATTTGGTAAGTATTTCGGCTGAGGCGTGTCCGAAACTGTTGCTAAGTTATCTTATTACGGTATGTGATATAAAAAAAACATTGCATTTAATTAAGGCTAAACCTGGGGAAATGAAAAATACTTTACTCATTTTAATGAGATAATTATTTAAACAAACATATAAAGTTCATAAACAGTCTCCTCTATTGACAGACATGTCCGTATACGGTATGCACATGCGAAATTCCTTTTTTCTTCATCTTAAGCGATCAAACCATATACGTGGTAAAACTGTACACTATTTTCCCGGAAATTATATAGATCTAATACCAAACAATGTTTAGCAAATACTATACATGTATAAGTTACCGAGAGTACTAAAATGTCCTATTAATCAACAGTCTTTCAACATTCTTTCACATTGAGCTTTAAACCGAGGTCTCGTGTCGATGCTTTACATCGTGCACGTAGCAGAACACGTGGAGACTCTGGATTTTAAGCAACCGGTAGCTGGCTATAAATCTACTTAAAACACAAAGTACGCTCGATTGCGTACAGAGCGATCAATTCCGAAGAATTTCTGAATAATTACGGGTTTCATAAAGAAATGTGTGCCTTTCCGTTTTGGACGGCATGTGAATATATGGGGGATAGTTACAGCCATTCGATTTTCGGCTGGAACAGTTTACTTTATCGATCCAATGAATTTAAAATTCGGTATCTATATTTAGAACATGTTGTAATGATGCTAACCAATGAAATGCAATGCTGGCAAATTAGTTATGCAAGTCGCTGCAGCCTCCGTATATAAACCGATGCGCGACTGGAAATTAACAGAACTGCTCATCTAGACACATCAGGTCATTGTGAGAAAGTTTCTGTGATTTTCAGTTGTAGATTACCATCAGAATGGTGAGTGAAATTGTTGTTTATTTACGGTAGATATGAAAGTATCTTAATTAGTTTCTTTAGGTACATCTATTCTCGCAATTTTCTTTGAATCTAGTTTCATTCACCGCCATATTTCCCCGCTACTCAGGGGCGTGGCGGGGGGGGGTAAGGGTGCTTGCTATATTATTTTAATTTCTAATACAACGTTATACTGCCGAATATCAATTCTGAAATATGACTGGCAGGTTGTCCATTATTTATGGAGATGTACTCGATCCAGATGTAACTCACAAAGAAAGGTGACATGTGGAGTTTAAGCGTGGCTACAACTGGGCGCGAACTCTACTCGGTTTCTCGCACCTTAACTGAAGCGAAATCGCCATCACGATTTGCACGTGCTCTGGGTGGGGGTATGACTAGTACAATGAGAATGTTCCAGACAAGACAATAAATGTTACTGCACTCTGTATCGATTCAAATGGAATCCTCCAATGCCATGACGGCATGAGACTGATGATGAGTCATTGCTATTGCAGTGCTACGAGTATGACTTGAGTCACTATCTGGAGCGTAGCAGGTGTTGAAGCACGCCCAGTATTACTTATAAATTTCTTCAAATCTTGTTGATAATTTATCCCGAATGTGATTTTGTTATGAAATGACATTGTTGCTAAAAACTGTTTAAAAAGTTGCAGTATGCTCCATATTGTAGTGATGAAAGAGCAGCCCCAATTTATTTCAGTGGTTGGTTTATTATTTATATCTGGCGTATACATGTAGATCTAGCTAAAATGGAAATAAAAATAATTGATGCGAGTCAATATGGTTGCAATACATGTATGCCTGACAAGCGTCCCGTCCCCATCATACACATGGTGTTTCAAGTAACATGTAGTAGACTCGTCTATTTTTGCGCCGGTATCCATCAGATTCCGATGAAAAATGAATATACTCAAAAATGTCAACTAAGTGTCGTAGGGTAACAATTGTTCATAAAATGAATACTTTATGAATTATTTATTTATACCATCTTCAACTTATTTTATGGACTGATCATCGTGGAAGCACATTCGCTTCAGGTGCGAAAGGCCAGGAGGTTGAGCCCCGCTGGAGCCGTTAAGATTGTGTCCTTGGGCAAGGCAGTTAAATTCCACGTTGCCTCTTCTCTCCCTCGTGGCGATGGATTCCATCAGGAATGAGGTCTCGAGAGTGAATAATAAAAGTTGTAAGAACTTATTTCGCAATCAAACTATAATATATTTATTTCTATGCGCTACTCCTAATTAACGGACCACACATCTTTGTATGGTGATGGTATAGTATGGTATAGTATAGTACAGTGCTCTTGTCTATAGCACCAACGTACACCTGACGTGAAGAAAATAAATATACATCTTTAACCCAAAGGCATGATCACAAGAAACCCTCCATGAGACCTAATTATCTCCTGCCAATGATCAATCCAAAGGATCTGGATATAGGTTTGGCGCTATTCTTTCGTGAAACCAGGGTTATTGCCCTTTAATTGATTAATAATTCAATAAATTGACCATAACTACAATGTAGCTTTTAATAAACTATCAATGTATGGACTATGGAATGTTGTCAAACTGAAAATAAAATTGCATCACCCTGCAAGTGTGACAAACATTGCAATAGTGAAACCAGAGTTATTTACTCTTGAATTGATTGAGTAAATTGTAACAGCTTCATACTGAAAATAAATATGGGGGAGTTATGTCCCTGTTAAGTGATTACAATTTCAATGAATTGGATATAGCTAACTTGTAACGTGTATGGAATGTCAGCAAACTGAAAATAAAATTACATCCCAAATTGAGCGGTGTTGTCCTTCCAGCCTGACCCAAATTGCAATAGTAAAATAATTTATTGCCCTTACATGTAGATTGTTAAAAAAAAATTCCATTTAATTCAGAATCAAATTAAAAATTTGTTATCAATTCAATTTTTAACATCATTGATCTGAGCAGAGTTACATGCCTTGGATTGATAATAAATACAACATAACTTAATAATATACATGTATGCAGTCTACATCCTTTATCAAAGTCGGTTATTGTCAAATACTCTCGTTACCTCAAAGTCGTGTCCAGCTACACGTCTGTATATGTTGCTTGTACACATGTACAATTTCAGTAGCGAAATTGCCAACTTTGAGCACTGAATGCATAGGAACATGAAAATTGCCAACTTTGAGCACTGAATGCATAGGAACATGAAAATTCAAATACAACAATACCAGGTTACTTGTGAAATATTTTATGTATACATCAGTATCCTGGAGGCGTAATCAATTAATTTAAGGAGAGAAACTATATAAGCTCTGCTTCCGTTTTGATCCTTTCCTATTCTTTGATTTTGTGTGCATGTATTGTTTTGTGAATGTATATAGTGGAATAAATATGTTTAAACCAATTAATTTAAGGAGCACATTTGCTTCATAGCATGATCATATTGTTTGTACTGTATGTAGTAATATCCCATCATTCTGCATCACTGGTGATAAATTTAGTCTGGTTCAATAGAAGCCAAATGGGTGCGCGGCTATTTGTCACATTGCTGATCAATACTTGTGGTAATATTTTGAGTGCAGTTCAGAATCGTTAACTTGCATCTCCACTATTTAAATAACCAACAAACCGGCTGTGATCATTGATTGTTAAATGAGGCATGGTGTCTAGTCATTGTGCAATGACCATTGGCTGTGCAATGACTAGACATTGACTGAGGAATCTGTCTTGGCCAGTACATGTATATACATTAACAGATTCATGTTTTACCTGACTTTTTGAAGGTTAAACAGTGAACGACCACTGTTAATTTTATTGGTCCCCGAAATGGAGTGTTGACATACAGTAACTTAACTGTTGTAATGTTAATTTTTTTTTTTAATTATACAAATTTATTTTAGCTCGATTGCGAAACAAGTTCTTATAACTTATACTAATCACTCTCGAGACCTCATTCCTGATGGAGATTCCATCGCCACGAGGGAGAGATGTTGCGTGTGAAAATGTTTACAAGCGTGTTTTATCTTGCAGCGCGAGTGTATCTCCATCCATGTTGGTCAAGCCGGTGTCCAGATGGGCAATGCCTGCTGGGAGTTGTATTGCCTTGAACATGGGATCCAGCCAGACGGTCAGATGCCTAGTGACAAAACCATTGGTGGAAGCGATGACTCGTTCAATACTTTCTTCAGCGAGACTGGAGCTGGCAAGCATGTTCCCAGAGCAGTGTTTGTAGATCTGGAACCCACCGTTATTGGTATGTACAGGATTGTGTAGGCCATTGATCGATCAGGCCCGTCGCTGGGCATACGCAAGTACGCACGTGCGTATCATTGGTCTCAGAAAACTCCAAACATGCATTAAAACCCCGGGGGTGGGCTTGTAGGGATACATAGGCGCCGTGATGTGTGTAATGGTGGAATAATTGAGCCCATTGCAAATATTGTGCATCTCAAAATTTAGTTTGTGCTATTTTACGTGCTTGTTTAATTGATAAGGGCGATAGATCATGTCATGTATATTATACATCTAGCCTTAATTTATACCTTTATTCGGATTGTCGTAAGAACTTTGTATGCTACAAAATGCAAGAAATTGCTTCCTCATTTCAAAAAATCTCCGGGGGGCATGGCCCCGGACCCCCCTAGCGTACTCGCTCGCTATGCTCACTCGACAAAAAAGCATATTTTGGCCGTGCGTATCATCAAAATAACGCCAGCAACGGCCCTGTCGATATTAAAAATATGTGTAAACTCTATTAATACACACCTATTGTGAACAATGCAAAATACATAACAGGAAGTGTATGTGAATTTTTCTTTTCTGCGACCACTTCGTATAATATTGTTGTCATCTATCATATATTAAAATGGTTGTATACTTTATCATTGACCAAAGTTATGGTGCCATTCGACTGGAGGGCTACAAAGCCTATATTCATACAAAATGTATATCATTTCAGACGAGGTACGTACTGGCATATACCGTCAACTTTTCCACCCAGAACAGCTAATCACCGGCAAGGAAGACGCTGCTAACAACTATGCCCGTGGTCACTACACCATTGGCAAGGAAATAGTTGACCTTGTCCTGGACAGAGTCCGTAAGCTGGCTGACCAGTGTACCGGACTTCAAGGATTCCTCATCTTTCACAGCTTTGGCGGTGGTACCGGATCTGGCTTCACCTCCCTGCTCATGGAACGTCTGTCCGTGGACTATGGAAAGAAATCCAAGCTGGAATTCTCCATCTATCCCGCTCCACAGGTTGCCACTGCCGTCGTTGAGCCGTACAACTCGATCCTGACTACCCATACCACCCTAGAGCACTCGGACTGCGCATTCATGGTTGACAATGAGGCGATCTACGACATTTGCCGTCGTAACCTGGATATCGATCGACCAAGCTACACCAACTTGAATCGACTGATTGGCCAGATTGTCTCGTCCATCACTGCCTCACTCCGGTTTGATGGTGCCCTCAACGTCGACTTGACAGAGTTCCAGACCAACTTGGTACCCTACCCACGTATCCACTTCCCTCTCGCCACCTATGCTCCGGTTATCTCCGCAGAGAAGGCGTACCATGAACAGCTGACCGTGGCAGAGATTACAAACGCCTGCTTTGAGCCAGCCAACCAGATGGTGAAATGTGATCCACGACATGGCAAGTACATGGCTTGCTGCATGTTGTACCGTGGTGACGTCGTTCCCAAGGACGTCAATGCTGCTATTGCAACCATCAAGACCAAGAGAACCATCCAGTTTGTCGACTGGTGTCCGACTGGTTTCAAGGTAAGTTAAGCACTTCTACCACGAGACCTGTATATAGAGTAGAACTAGTTAACCATATCTCTGCATCTCTGTTATTAATGTACACTGCAGTTTTTGGAATGGAAAGCACCTTCAGATCTCACGACTTTTCTATTAATTTTTCCCGTTTTGAAGTTGCTTCAAGAGCTTTTCTGATCTTACAATCTATCTCTAAATTGCAACATATCCCAAACCACCCGCCCAATTCCAGTGTAAACTTCCTCGGTATGATACTTTGATGATCTTTCTTTTCTTCCATAGAGGACCGCCTCCGTGGTCGAGTGGTTAAGGTCGCTGACTTGTATACCACTGTAACCTATCATCACGGATGGTCACAGGTTCGAGCCCCGCTCAGGCCGTGTCTCATTTATAGGAAAAAGTTGGCAGTTTCTTACGGAGGTTGGTGCACCCAAGTACTGGTTAACCGCTGGAGCCTGCCCAGAAAAGGTGTTAAGTAAACTGCCCGCTGGCGATATAGCCCAAAATTGTGCTGATGCAGGCGTAAAACCCGATATATAACGATAATCTTCCATAGAGCTAATATATATATATTTACTGTTTATAACCAAACATTGATGAATTAATTATCTCTACGAGTTTGGGCATTCTTCACAAGAGTGTATAAAGCTAGGTGAAAGGGGTGTCCTAGTTTCAAAAGTGGCACTGGCAATCGCGAGTCTTGGTGTCGTCAGTGCAGCAAAAGAGGACCTTCTTGTGTACTTATTATATAATTAGTGTAATATACAGTAATATAAACTAATAATTAGTGTAATATATGTATAAACCATATATATGTACTTGAGCAGCCAGCCAATGGGATCACAAATAGTGGCTGCTTTATAGAGGTCAAATGTATGATCAAACATTTTGTAATCTGACTGCTTAATGGAGGTTACCACTAATACCTGTTTTACTGTACATACTACATACTTTGTAGTATACCACTAATACCTGTTTTACTGTACATACTATAGACTTTGTAGTATACCACTAATACCTGTTTTTCTGTAAATAGTTAATACTATAGACTTTGTAGTATACCACTAATACCTGTTTTTCTGTACATACTATAGACTTTGTAGTATACCACTAATACCTGTTTTACTGTACATACTATAGACTTTGTAGTATACCACTAATACCTGTTTTACTGTACATACTATAGACTTTGTAGTATACCACTAATACCTGTTTTACTGTACATACTATAGACTTTGTAGTATACCACTAATACCTGTTTTACTGTACATACTATAGACTTTGTAGTATACCACTAATACCTGTTTTACTGTACATACTATAGACTTTGTAGTATACCACTAATACCTGTTTTACTGTACATACTATAGACTTTGTAGTATACCACTAATACCTGTTTTACTGTACATACTATAGACTTTGTAGTATACCACTAATACCTGTTTTACTGTACATACTATAGACTTTGTAGTATACCACTAATACCTGTTTTACTGTACATACTATAGACTTTGTAGTATACCACTAATACCTGTTTTACTGTACATACTATAGACTTTGTAGTATACCACTAATACCTGTTTTACTGTACATACTATAGACGTGTACATCCAGACAGTGTTGTAGATACATGTGCAACTATGTATATTGATATGTATGCATCTTCCACATTCAATTTGAAGTCTAGATAATTCATTTTTAGTTAGAATTATGCCTCTTTACAGTACCGTAACTACATTTTAGTACTGTACTGTACTGTCTGTAACTACATTTTAGTACTGTACTGTCTGTAACTACATTTTAGTACTATTTTGAAATAATGTTAATCTTGACCTCATAGCTTCGATCACTGCATTATATTGTTTCTATCTGGTAGTCGTGCCCAATTTATCGCAACTTTGTCGGACTTGTTTCATCTTTGATGCGCACCTCATGTTGCAACAGTTATATCTTTGTTAAACCGAACATTTTGAGAGTTTTAGTCATTGTAGTAGCAAGGTCGGCACGTCGTATACAATGTTCAATTTGGTCATCTTTATTGGCTAATCTTCAATGAATTGTCATTACTCATATCTTTATTTCAATTTACCTGTACAGGTGGGTATAAACTACCAGCCACCAACTACTGTCCCTGGTGGAGATCTTGCCAAGGTCCAGCGTGCAGTGTGCATGTTGAGCAACACCACAGCCATTGCCGAGGCCTGGGCTCGTCTAGACCACAAATTTGATCTGATGTACGCAAAGAGGGCCTTTGTCCACTGGTAAGTTGTAATGTGGGGAAGCCACGGTGTAGATCAGGTCTTGGTCCACTAGCAAGTTGAGCATTAAAGAATACAAGACCACGTTGTACGTCAGTTAATAAATAGCCATACTTTGTACGGCATTGACTAACCTTGTGGATAATCTCAACCTAGGTGCCTGCATTCTAATGTATAATTTCTTCGCGACGCAGACATGATCGTATGTATTTTCACGCAGACTACGAGCTCTTATTGCTACAGGCTCCATGAAATCAAGTTACGGCCGTCCTGTGCTTGAACCCTACTGGATGTTGCATTCATGTCTTTACCCTAGATCTGCCGTTGTGCATGGTACATCTGCTTGTCGGAGAGGGGAGGTTTTGGGTAATCTTGCACAACTTTAATGCTGATGGTTTTCTGCATAACCTTTATTCATACGCAGGCTGAAGTCCATTTGTTTTTGTATATGAAATATGACTACATTATTTTATGTGCAGTTTTGGAACCAAGTGACTGGCTTTAAGCAATTTTGAAAGTTGACATGTTCACGACTCCGATATTTGTTGACATGTTCACGACTACCGATATTTGTTGACATGTTCACGACTACCGATATCTGTTGACATGTTCACGACTACCGATATCTGTTGACATGTTCACGACTCCGATATCTGTTGACATGTTCACGACTACCGATATCTGTTGACATGTTCACGACTACCGATATCTGTTGATATGTTCACGACTCCGATATTTGTTGACATGTTCACGACTACCGATATCTGTTGACATGTTCACGACTACCGATATCTGTTGACATGTTCACGACTACCGATATCTGTTGACATGTTCACGACTACCGATATCTGTTGACATGTTCACGACTACCGATATCTGTTGACATGTTCACGACTACCGATATCTGTTGACATGTTCACGACTACCGATATCTGTTAAATATAGGTCCCATTAGTATCCTCATTCTGTGTTACATAATTCAGGTACGTCGGCGAGGGAATGGAGGAGGGAGAGTTTTCAGAGGCTCGTGAAGATCTCGCTGCCCTCGAGAAAGATTACGAGGAGGTTGGTGTGGACTCTGTTGAAGCCGAAGGCGAGGAGGAAGGTGACGAATATTGAGGCATGCAGTTGCTGTGCAGCGCCCCCGATACGTAACGGAATTGTGCTTGAAGAACGACCAAATACACTACTCTACTCTATATACGTCTTTAGCTTGTTTCTCATTGTGACAAAACTTTTGTTTAATCATGCCAAATCATTGGAACAATAAACTTTCCGTGAAAGTTGATATTCCAATCTCAATTTTACAAGTGAATTAGAAGTTTGTAACGTTCCTACTTGTGTTCAATTTACTAAATATTTTGCAACATTTTGATTGCCCATGTGATACTGACTTTATGTTTACAGACCAAAAAAACTATTTCTTTGCTACATTTCTATCTAGTCTTGTTCAGTCACTTTTTTAGTATGTGAGATGGTCGCCAGATCGGACAGGTGGGTTTTCTCTGGGTACCGTTTCCTCCCACACAAATGACGACATTTACGCTTTCATCCGCGCCAACGAGAGTGATTAATATTGTTAATAATAAAGTTGTTAAAACTTGCTTTGCAATCGTTGTATAATAAGTTTAAACTTTAATATACATTAATTAGTAACGACATTTAAGTCTATAGATTTAGTAACTTTTATAATTGTCTACAGATTTTTGTCCAGAAGGAAGAAACCTCGTTTTACGCTAAACTTGGTTTCTTAGATTCTTCTTTGAAGGTTCTCTAATGACCCAAAGGTCGAGAAACGCTACCAGGCAGGTCAGTTGCATTTGGTGTTCCGAGGTGCAGTGTCCGGTATTTCCAAAACAAACTAATAGTGTTGGAGCTACATTTCATCTAAAAGCAGATGTGTTCATTAGCATAACTAGAAGGAACCTGGAGCGAGCGAGGTTTTCTATATTTTGGGGACAAAACTTCCCGTGAGAATTCCTAGATGTTCCATTCCCAATGCAATATATGTAGCGTTTATATCGGGTAATGTCAAATATATTGCTGACCCAAAGTTTATGAAGCCAATTGTTGAGCGTTAATAAGACTTGGTTTCCAATATTTTTTGTCATTCTTGCAGCAGTTTATTATACTCATAAACTATTTTTACTAGCTTTTGTATTTCAAGGAACATATCTTAATTTATATTGGAAGAATGTTTACATTTGTCCCGCATCCAACGTTCTCGTCATAGAACAGGAGCCCAGGGGGGTCAGCCTAGCTGGAAAGTTAACCAATTTTCATGTATATAGCAATGGTCCATGTGCATGCCCATGTAAGGAAATGGACGTCTGGCATGCTCATTCTGGTGGGTGTGGTCAGGAGGGCCATGAGAAAGGAACCCCAAAATTGAGCTAGATCAGCTCATGAGCTAACCTGGTGAAACTTATTGTAACATGTCCGTCATAGTTCCAGGTATCACAAATGGCCACTGCCAGACATTTTCAGTGATTGGTTGTGCCCGCCAGACTTCTATAACCGGTTCCCCAAAATTGAGCTAGATCAGCTCGTGAGGTAACCTGATGAAACCTACTGGAAAATGTTCGGCATAGTTCCAGGTATCATGAATGGCCATTGCCAGACATTTTCAGTGGTGGGTTGTGCCCGCCAGACACCCCCGAATGCCCTACCCCCAAAGCTGAGCAAGCTCAGCTTGTGAGTTAACCTGATGAAATTTACTGGAAAATGTTTGGCATAATCCCAGGTATCATGAATGGCCATTGCCAGACATTTTCAGTGGTGGGTTGTGCCCGCCACACCCCCAAATGCCCCCACCCCAAACATTGATCCAGATTAGCTCGTGAGTTAACCTGATGAAACCCACTGGAAAATGTTTTGCATAGTCCTAGGTATCATGGGGGGGGGGTAATTATATTTTGTAAAAATAATAGTATATATAACCGTCTCCGTGGCCTAGTGGTTAAGGCGTCCGCCTACGTAGCGGGAGGTCGAAGGTTCGAATCTCGTCAGGGGTTCGTTCTGATATGGCCGGTTTGTGGGCCGCCAGCGAGTTAATGAATGGTTGTCTGGCACCAGGCATACAAGCATAGGATTCGGGAAATTACTGATGTTCATAAAAAAAATAGGTGTCTCATTAGTCAGAAATGCTTGGCCCTTTAAATAGGGGTGACACTATAATAAACAAACAAACACTATAATATATATATATAACACAACAATTCTGAATGTTTTGTGAATTCACCAAAAGGTGACACATAACAGAAATACACATTTAAATTCAGTATTGATTTTAAATGTAAATATCTATGGTTGAGTGTGCCTGCTATATACCTCCTCCCCCATTCCAAATACAGAGCTAGATCTGAGTTGATGAGTTACCAAACTCGATGAAATTGACTGAAAATTGTTCAGCATAATACGTTATAGTCCTTAGATTATCTAGAGATGTTATCTCCTACAAGTAATCCCTGTCTTCCTTCTCTGAATCTGAGTCTTCACTCCATGCTTTGCCATCTGAATCGCTCATCAGTAGTTTCTACTTCCATCTCAGACTCTGTCGCTTTCAACCTCCATGTCCTCTGCATTGTTACTGCCATTCGTAAACAAACTATTTGGTATGGCTGGCCCTTCAAACCAGGTTGGCCTCAGGAGGTTGTCCCTCACATACCATCCATAATCAGTTGGTGACAAACCGTCCCCAGGAGATGCTGTCATGGCATGTGTCCACAACGCTGTAACATACCGCGTTCGAAGAATCTTCATCTCGAGGGTCCGTTAAGAAGGTGGCAGCAAGGCACAGTCGATACGTTTGATATTTACCAGTGGATTCTCCTGAAAGGCATGATTAGAGCTGTTGTAACAGGGGCAGATCCAGGATTTTTAAAGGGGACGTGCAGTCATCAGTTATGCAGCGTAGGTCCAGATCAGAGAACTGGGGGGGGGGGGCAATAGTCTACAGTTTACACTTAATATATGGATGCCGGCTGTGTGCATATTTTCTTCCACTATAACTTTGTTAATAATGGTCCGATTTGAAAAATTAACATTCTACAGAGGTAAATTTTAGTGATTTTCAAAATAAAAATTTTACTGGTACGCCCCTGTCATCTCCTCTAAATCTGCCCATGCTGTAGGGTATTCTAATTTTATAATGATGCTAATATTAAAGATTCTTGTGCCTTAAATAACTGATCAACTTTGCCAGTCATTTGCATCAGTTTGTTGTATCGTGCTTCATTGACATCTTGAGTCTTGCTTTGTGCAGACAAAGTCTGATGCGACATCCAGATCAACACTACCATGTACCTCGCCCATACTGATGAAGAGGTTAACGTAGCGACCAGTCCCGTCCTTCTCTATGAGGTCGAGGGGTTTAGTTTTGCCTTTCCTGAAAAATCAAGTACAAATTCAATCACTGCTCAAAAAATTTAATACGAATCCGGTTACCCCGATTATTTTCATTTCACATTTGTTATCAGCACAACAAAATGCACCATATCAAATTTTACAAAAATGCTATGGCTAATTAAATCATAACACCAACACCGTAATAGATACATTTTACTGAGAAACAAATATATTGTGCCTACCTGTAAATGTAAAGTCACATCGAGTGAAGGCATGGTATCCGGGCAGTGCATTGGGAAGTCCAGGTTTGCGCTCTTCAAGGACGTCAGCAATGTTAGTCACATTGATGTACCTCCTACTGTTTCCCATCCCACAGTCCATGATGATGTTGGCCATAGCCCTGACTTCTCGGCGTTGCTGTCCAAGGGCACCAATCGGTATCACTAAGACATCGGTGTCAGATGCCCTCACCATGACATTTCCTGCTGTGATATTTGCGATGTGGAAAGCAATCAGCGTATCGGCCTCTTCATGGTCACCTTGGAGGTGTGCTGGGCTGATTACAGTAATATGATGGTGCTCATCAGGGACATACTGAAAGCACTCACCACCATAGGAAGCAAGCAAGGTCTTTCCACCAAAGATAGTCCAGTAATGATCTTTCCTCCACTCTTTCAAGAGAAACTTGGCAAGTTCATTCTTGAATACTCCATTGGTGAGAAGTTTTTTCCCACTCTGTCTGATTGTCTTATCTGGCCCGGTTATGACATATACTGAATCAACTGCACCCCGCAACTTTCTCTCACTGTCCTTGATGGAGTTCTCCATGTACTTGTCGAGACAAACATTTGCTTCATAATCCCTCCCTGAACATACCACAGAGAGCATGGTCCGAGCAATTGATGCGTATGATGCTCCCATGTTTGTTTGTTTGTTTGTGAGAGGACGGAATGAAGAAGAAGTCCTCCATCATAGACCTGTACATAACTCCTCGGTAACTCGGCTTCTGTGATTGTTCCTGTCTGGAAGGACTCAAGCTTTTTCAGCAATGCTGATTTTTCACATGCGCCCCATCACAGTGTGCGAGTGACAGTGGGTATGGCGTAATTGGGCAGGAGAAAACATTCCGAAGGTCAAATGCTGTCTTCTCTGCAACGACTACGATCATACGGACAAACGTGTCCCTCAGGCTCTCAGCATTTGTCTTGAGTGAGGGCAGCTTTGCTTTCTTATTCATGTTCTGAGCAGCAAAGTTCTGTACACGCGTACGTTTCACAGGTTGAAGAAATCGATGGCTGTTGCTGTCCCATTCATCTTGAAATTTATCCCTTTCATCCTGACCCCTTTTCAGCATATTGAGTAGATATAATTCAGTAGCCTTAGATGCTGCTTGACCAGTTGCAACATTCACCAAGGAAGTTGGAGCATCATCTGTGAATGGATTGCAGAATTCGTCAATTGTTCCACTCAGTTCCGCTATCTGACTGTTGTCCCTTATGATTCTTGAGGGACGGCATTGAGCTGTTGCATTTCCTCCCAGTTCAAGTCCAGTGAATGTTCTAAGCTCGGTGATTGCCATAGCTCGCTGGGTCATAGTCAATGACCATCGGCGCATTGCGTTCTCAGAATTTCGGAAGGCAACAATTCCTTTCATTTTGGATGCAGCATCACGGTTGACCGTTTGCTCCAAAGAGAGGTCAACAGCCGATCTACAGTAACACTTCTTTGTGCGCTTGATGGAAAACGCACCCTTCTCCAGTACTTCACGCAGCTTTGGGTCTGAACTCTTCAACTTCTGCAGGAAAAGTATTCCCCATCTGGCATAGTTTGGTCGGTTCAGGGCGAAGTATACTACAAGCATCATTGGGAATACATGGATGTAGCCACTGACGTCATTCGTCTTTATGCATCTCTGCAGCTCTCTGTGTAGGCGATTGATCAGGAAGATGTAAATGGCCCAGAATCGAGCTGTTGACCC
>CM026387.1:40176473-40256977 GCA_014843695.1 Archivesica marissinica
AAATACTACTAGATATATATATACTTAGTTGGAAACAGTATAAATTACCCGAGTGGTGGTATATAGAGTGGTGGAACATATGCTCGGCATAAATCCCACATATAATGGCCAGTAAAAAATATTAATTGCACTTGCTGTATATTATTATTTTCGTAAAAACAACTTTCAAAAAACTCTTGTTGACAGTTTTAGCTTCATCAAGTGACGTACTTGTTATTTTTTATTTATGCACCATAACTTGTTGAATATCTTATTTTGAAATAGTAACATTAAAATAAAGTAAAAGGAAAATTCGTGTTGATGTTAATCAGAAATGGTAGAGAAACTATTTTTTCTGGTTAGTTGTAGATTTTTAAAATTCGGATAGGTACCCAAATTGCTAATACACCGTATCAGTTTCTGTGTAAATATTTTACCAATGATTTTGTTTGTTTATATATTCGTCTGTTGGACCAGTCACGTGACAGTTGCATCAGGCTACCGATACACGCAACGGAATGCTATTGAACAATGCTTCAGCTCTGTCAGCGTAATTAGCCTAGAACTATATAAATATTTTAAATAAATTACATCAATTGGACAAATACGCCGAGCATAGGAATACGCCGAGCATAGGTTCCACCACTCTAAATGTGTGTTCCGATCCGCCTTAATCCCTAAATAATTCATTCCATGTGCTCTTATATATATATGGCAGTCAGTTTGTCTATTATATAGAGTCGATTCTATTGAATATGGCAGCCATTTCTGACTCTGAGATAGCTCACATGGACATTTATAAGTAGCCTACTACCCGAATCCAATCCGTACAGGCCAGGCGACAAGCTAATAATTTTATCTAGCTGGCGCTCGTCACCACCATGTCAGAAGAAACTCTAACGAGGTTTTAACCTTCGTTTGCGGACATTGTGATTAGATCTATCAATTTGAACGGGAATATGCTTTTAATGATAGGTCATGACCTAATGTTGTCCGAGTTCAGCGTTGTGGTCAGACCGGTTGAACATGTCTCCCCCTTGGTATTATTTGAATTTAACAGCCTATGAATGCAATTTACTTCATTACCAGTAGTGTCGGTGATAATCAAATATATACATGTCCCGAAGAGGGCTTTGACTACCAGGAAGATAGAGATAGAAAACATTTATCAGTCTAGTGTTTAACGAATCGTGTCCCGCGACGTTGTTGATGTCTGTTATTTCGTAGGGGTCCAATACTGAGCAGGTGATTACTCTGATAGTGACGGGATATAATCACAGACATGTTTAAATATAGATATCATTATTAAATATGCTTGAATATGGACTAAATTGTTTGTATATGTAGTGTCAAGCCTATGATTGATCAAAATGTTCTTTAAAATATTTTTAAAAAATGGTTTTGGACCCAATCGATAAGTGAAAACAAGCTAGCAATCAATAGTGTTTTGAGCAATAGGTTGCATTATGGGAAATTGGTAATGGGGCGTAACTGTCGTACACAAAATCAGAATGATTTGCGTCCCTTTACCGGTAATATTTACTAGACATTTTGTATATTCGGCGTTGACGCATTACACCAGGCTTTCTGGTGACATAAATTTCACAGCGATGGATATCAGCACGAGTTCCGTAGATGAAAAGCAAGCATCGCACATGACAAGGTACACTTTAATTGTAAAGATGTTTGACTAACAGTGTCATAGTAGTCGGATAAGGGAATGAGTCGGTCATATATACGATGTCTTTACCCGTCTACACATGTTTTATCTCGGGTTGCATGGGAGTGAGCCCGGATCCAATGGCACAGACTACACATAAGCCCAACTTTCTACCTTGAGGTTGGGATTGGATACCCAAAGTACCCTCTCCATATCACTATGTAATTTCAGATACATAAGTCGAAATTCTACCTGTTGAACAGCCCCTAATACCCTAATCAGGGAATGTGACACCAGTGAGTAGCCATTGACGTGGACACACAACCAATACGCACATAGTACATCAAATGATAAGTTTGTACCTTGGGGATGAATACCCAAACTATGGGTTTCTCTAATTCCACTATTTGAATTGAAATATATAAGAAACAAAAAGTCGATATTTATTCAACAGCCCACTGGGCCTTAAATAAGGAATGTGACACCACTGACTACCCATATACAAGGACCCACAAGCAATATACACATAACCCATACACCAATAAGTTTCTACCTTGGGGATGGATACCCAAAATATGGGCTTCTCTAATACCACTATTTGCTGTAAAAATATATATGAAACAATCATCCGACATTTATTCACCAACCCACTGAGCCTTAAATAAGGAATGTGACACCATTGACTACCCATAGACAGTGGCCCACAATCAATACACACATAATACATACACCAATATGTTTCTACCTTGGGGATGGATACCCAAAATATGGGCTCTTCCATATTACTATGTAATTTCAGAAATAAAAGTCGAAATTTGAACTTGATGAACGGCCCCTGGGCCCCTAAATAGGGAATGTGACACCAGTGACTACCCATAGGCGGGGACCCACAACCAATACAAACATAACCCATACACCAATACGTTTCTATCTTGGGGATGGATACCCAAAATATGGGCTTCTCTAATACCACTATTTGCATTAAAATATTTATGAAACAAACAGCCGGCATTTATTCACCAGCCCACTGGGCCTTAAATAAGGAATGTGACACCACTGCCTACCCATAGACAGTGATCCACAATCAATACACACATAATACATACACCAATATGTTTCTACATTGGGGATGGATACCCAAAATATGGGCTCTTCCATATTACTATGTAATTTCATCAATAAAAATCAAAATTTGAACTTGATGAACGGTCCCTGGCCCCTAAATAGGGAATGTGACACCAGTGACTACCCATAGGCAGTGACCCACAACCAATACAAACATAACCCATACACCAATAAGTTTCTACCTTGGGGATGGATACCCAAAATATGGGCTCTTCCATATTACTATGTAATTTCAGAAATAAAAGTCGAAATTAGAACTTGATTAACGGCCCCTGGGCCCCTAAATAGGGAATGTGACACCAGTGACTACCCATATGCGGGGACCCACAACCAATACAAACATAACCCATACACCAATACGTTTCTACCTTGGGGATGGATACCCAAAATATGGGCTTCTCTAATACCACTATTTGCAGTAAAAATATATATGAAACAATCATCCGACATTTATTCACCAGCCCACTGGGCCTTAAATAAGGAATATGACACCACTGACTACCCATAGGCAGGGACCCACAACCAATACAAACATAACCCATACACCAATAAGTTTCTACCTTGGGGATGGATACCCAAAATATGGGCTTCTTTAATGCCACTATTTGCATTAAAATATAATTATATGAAACAAATAGTCGATATTTATTCGACGGCCTACTGGGCCTTAAATAAGGAATGTGACACCACTTGCTATGCACGGGCATGAGCCCGAATCAAATTGCCACACAATACATATAAGCCTAACTTTCTACCTTGGGGTTGGATACCCAATGTATGGGCTCTTCCATATTACTATTTCATTTCAGAAATAAAAATCGAAATTTGAACTTGATGAATGGCCCCCGGGCCCCTAAATAGGGAATGTGACACCAGTGACTACCCATAGCCAGGAACCCACAAGCAATACTCACATAATACATACAACAATAGGTTTCTACCTTGGGGATGGATACCCAAAATAAGGGCTCTTCCATATGCTATGTAATTTCAGAAATAAAAGTCGAAATTTGAACTTGATGAACGGCTCCGGGGCCCTAAATAGGGAATGTGACACCAGTGACTATGCATATATGTGGACCCACAACTAATACACACATAACATATACAAGGATAAGTTTGTACCTTGGGGATGGATACCCAGAATATGGGCTATTCTAATACCACTATTTGCAGTAAAAATATTGAAATATATATGAAACAAATAGCCGATATTTATTCAACGGCCCACTTGGCCTTAAATAAGGAATGTGATACCACTGACTATGCATGAGTGTGAGCCTGGATCCAATAGGCACACAATACATATACGCTCTACTTTCTACCTATGGGCTCTTCCATATCATTATGTAATTTCAGAAATAAAAGTCGAAATTCGACCTTGATGAACGGACCCTGGCGCCCTAACTAGGGAATGTGACACCAGTGACTATGCATAGACGTGGGCCCATAACTAATTCACACATAACACACACAAGGATAGGTTTGTATCTTGGGAATGGAGACACGGGTTACATATAATAATAATTACAGTAACAATGTGAACGAATAATTCACAGCGGAAAAAGGGTCCATTCGCAGAAGTGCACAGGAACATCACACCGAGAACAAGGCAGTGCCGTCCAGCATATGGACCCAATATACTAGTCCGTCCGTCCGTCCGTCCACCCCCCCCCTCAAGCAGGCAAATATGCACCATGCGCTCCGCAAACAGTCATGTTACATGCCTTGCTCACTGCATTAAAGAAAATCAGTTAAAAGGTCAATTTACTTGATATGGCCTATACAAACTGTTCAATATAAATTGTAAACAATTACATTCATTATATGGCCCTTACAATACTGATATCGTGCAATGTCATTTCCATTTGTTGCAATAATATGTTTATGTTTGATGGTTTTGCCAGTTATTAACTCCTGTAGCATTCATATGTTTTGAGTAATAAAATTATGTTCTGTTATGTAGCAGTTATTATATAGCATACTGTTTTTCAGGGCAATGATGTTCCTGGAAGATGCTAGTGAAAACAGGTATCGTCATCATCGTCATCATAATCACAATCATTACAATAACATAATGTTTCTCTTTATTAATCAACACAAGCATCATCGTCATCAGTATCATCATCATCGGCGTCGTCGTCCGTGATGTTCCTGGAACATGCTAGCGAAAACAGGTATCGTCATCATAATCACAATCATTATAATGACATAATTGTTTCTCTTTATTAATCAACACAAGCATCATCGTCATCATCATCATCATCACCACCACCACCATCATCATCATCACAATCATCATTACAATCATCAATGTCAGCATCACAATTATCATCGCCATCATCATCATCGACATCGTTGTCGTTGCCGTCGTCATCACAATTATCAACATCATCAACAATCGTCATCATCGTTGTCGTTGTCATCACCATTACATTCAACATCGTCGTCATCATCGCCATCACGATTACCATCCTCATCATCAACAACTTCAGCATAGCAATCATCATCATTATCATGGTCATCATCATCACAATCATCAACTTCGTCACCACAATCGTCTACATCATCGTTGTCATCATCATCATTACATTCAACATCGTCGTCGACGTCATCATCATCATCGACATCGTCATCATCACCGTTGTGGTCGTCGCCGTCGTCATCATCAGAATCATCAGCGTCATCATCGCACCCGTCGTTGTCGTTGTCATCACCATTACATTCAACATCGTCATCATCATCGCCATTACCACAGTCATCAACGTCAGCATCACAATCATCATCGTTGTCATCGTCGTCGACGTCATCCTCATAATCATCGTTGTCATAATCATCATCATCATCGCCACAATCGTCATCATTTGTTGTCATTGTCATCACCATTATATTCGATATCGTCTTCGTCGTCGACGACGACATCATCATCATCATCATCACAATCATCAGCGTCAGCATCACAATCACCATCGTTGTTGTCATTGTCGTCGACGTCATCATCCTCATAATCATCATCGTCATCATCGTTTTCGTCGTCGCCATCGTCATCATCACAATCGTCAACGTCATCACCATAATAGTCATCATCGTCATCACGATTACCATCATTATCACAAGCATCATCACAATCATCATATCATCATCGTTGTCGCCGTCATCATCATCATTTTAATCATCGCAATCATCAACGTCATCACTACAATCATCATTTGCGTTGTCGATGTCATCATCACAACCAACATCGTTGTTGTCGCCGCCGTCATCATCATCATCATCACAACCAACATCAGTGTCGTTGTTAATCACATGTGTAACTATGTATTTATTAATTGTTCAGATGGATTACAGTAATCCCATAGACAATAGTTGCAAACCACCAACAGCTGCTTCGATGTCGGACTGGAAATAGGTTAACCCAACAACAGTGACTGAGGTGATTGTGGTGGAACAGGGAATAGGTACTAACTTATGCAAAGGAAACGCGTCGTTTTAAATATACTGACTATATTTGTTAGGTTTTATTTTAACGACGATCATCAGTGGCGTGATTATAACGGGCCAGACAGTTCATATTACGGACACAAGAACTTGTTGGAATCCCGGACACCCTATTATATCAGAGTATGCACGCCGTGCGGTCAGAGGCTGTGAGATTAAAAACTTATGGCTGGTCTGGTGCACAATAAATGGGCAAGTTCAAGAACAGTAGCTGTACATGCTTATTCCACCCACAATAATGAATTTATTTGAATAACAAATACAGCAGGTCAAAGTAATTGATATGTTGTATATGTGCGCAAAAGTTCATTACGAAATCTTAGCACATTATGAAGTGTATTAAACTAGTTTGCATATTATGAATATTGCATATTTTCACTATTTGCATGTCAAAAACATTCCAAAATTGAAAGATGGTAAAACCTTTTTTTATCATTTAGAAAAATCCATTGCCCTTAATTTGAATTTGTATCATGACTGAATACGTTTTCGTGGTAAAACATTTATGCTTTGTAATGGTTTATAATACGGTTGTATCCCATGTTTTAGTTCATGTAGGAATAATAAACTGATATATTTTTAGTTTGAAAAGATATATATATCCTACAGTAAATCTAAAATAAGTTGTGATAGGAAAATGAATCGCCCCATTATTTCTTCTGCAAATATATGATGTATGATGCCAAAAACATCCTATCATCACGGCAACAGTTCATTTTCATTTGTTCGGTATGAATTTAAAAAATATTAACAAAAAAGGAAGGTTATCCGTAATGTCCATCCTCGTAATGTCCTTCCCCACATAGATGATGTTTCTTATACAAGATTTTCAGTCATTTCTAAGGTAATATTTAGGAAAGATTAGTTTTTTAAATTATTATGTGACTATGATTAGGAAATAAGGCAATTTAAGTTGAAACATTATTGAAATCAATGTTTCGTATATGTGTAGTCATTTGAAGTAAAATATACTTAGTTTAAGCATATTTATTTTCTATCATGTACATTATTATTTACAACACTTAGTGGACGGAAAGCAAGTGACAGCTTACGGTTTCTCTCTCCTGAAAATATACTTGAAGGGACGGACATTACTGTAATAAAGATAAATTGTAAACACTGACTGATAAACAGCTTCAGACTGAGAATTAAGTTGCGGATCTTGGGTGATAATTTTAATAGTTCTAACTATTTGTTTGTTGGGGGTTTAAAGTTGCACCGACAGCTAATGTCATATGACGACTATCCATCTGTTATTGGTGTAAGAAGACACCGGGTGCACCTCCTAGCAGCATTTCATTCAATCACCAGTAACCATGTCGAACCACTGACTTTCCGCAAGCCAACTCGACAGTTTCATCACATGAAAGAATACTACATATGCAGTGGGATTCACACCCACACTTTGTGTGTAAAATATGGTCCCCATCATTCACTAACTAGACACTAAACAGACACTGTGAAAGCTGTGGAACGAATTACTTAAGACAACAACATTAAGATATTCCCATTGATAAGCCTATTACTAAATGGAAGAAGCAGATTGTTCCCTTTGATGAAGAACGATGCGTTACTCGTATCGCGCTCAGCGGTTCATAGACCAACTGTACTTTCTTGGAGTCACATACTGATCATATGCTTAGAGAAAACCAGCCAGGCTTCCAGAAATAGTTCAGGTGCCCATCATCACTGTATGTTCGAATCTCGGTATCCGCCCGTGCCTGAAATACGTTTTGTATGGGTACCCGGGATCTTTCTCAACGAATAACAACTGGAGAACAATATAAGATTAGCAAAATCTAACTGTAAACCATTATAATTTGAAATAAAAATTCACAAAATGTTGTCATTAAATGTCTAGCTTGTGTGTTACGTTTATTTATCGTCGCTACCGGTTGCCCATATGAGCGACGCCTCCTGAAGAGATTAGTCATTTTAGAATGTTGGAGGATAGTGCAATGAAACAGGCAGATACCCATTCCTGAGTCTCCTCTGGTTCTTTTACGTGCACGATGTAAAGTACCGACACGAGACCTCGTTTTAAAGTCCCATATGAAAGACTGTTAATTTTATTAGGGTCAGACGGGGGATCGAACATGCGGGGACCCCTAATTGTAGTTGGTTGTTGTTAGTTGTGGTTTCCATCGTCGTACTCGTTGCTGCGGTTGTTAATATTCTGAAAGACTGTTAATTTTATTATGGTCAGACGGGGATCGAACCGGCGACCCCTGGATTACCAGTCCAGCGTGTTACCACTGGACTACAGATCCATCTGTAATGTACAGCTTCTTTCATCAAAATTGACTCTATTCAAACTTTAATGCGTGATGGGTACACATCTGTAGCAAGTCTCAAATCACCAGCGACCTTTCGTCCCTCACGTTGTGCAAAAGATAGAAAAAACAAACAATATATTTGCACGAATAAATTATTGTCATATATAAATAGAAATGTATTATATAAATACATTTATTTATTTATATATATGACACATTGTTAACCATGTAAGATTATGATTATTATGTATTATGTATAATCGTCTGCTATTATTTTCGCGCCTAAATTATCAGTTCTCTGTTTGCGCGGGAGCAAAATATATTTTGACACCACCGAGTGCAGGTGGTCAGTTATATAAGATAATCGCCGCTTTCTTGATGACAGATAAACATGTAATAATATTATATAACATCACATATGTTTGGCGCCGTTATGTCTGTTATAGTAGTTAATTTTGCTATTTAAGAAATGAAAAATGATGAAGAAATTAGTGCAGTTTTATCCAGCCATGGAGGCGTTAAGGAAATATGTAACTCACTATTAGAATATAAACTGTTTCTATGATAGTTAGAAAAATTAATATTTAAAGAAGTATTAACTCTTAAATATTAAAGTCGTATTAAATACGTGAACGGAAGATAATTAGGCCTTTTAAGAAACGATTGTTTTGGCTAATATATCTATTGGAATAGTTTGATAAAGGAAGGGAATTAGTATAGTCATAGAACTATTATGAACACATGGAAATAGTGAGGCGAATAATAAGATACGAGATATCACGATTATATGATACATGTTATAGATTTGAAATAAATGAGATTGTTGTAAATGATATTATACCAAGGAAAATGATAGACTGTGTTGAGTTATAATATATGAAGGACGGTAGAGAAACCCCCTAGACAACTCCAGCAAGTCTACGATAGGATAGACCCTGGTTAGAGCATTATTGAAGGACCGTAAAGAAACCCCATAGACAACTCCAGCGAGGCTACGATAGGATAGACCCTGGTTAGAGCAAATATATCGGAAAATAGACATAAGAAGAAAGAGAGGCTCGTGACAACGTACAGTGTCTTCCGACTGGCAGACATATATAAACTGAAAACACAAGCTGAAAATGTATACTTTTCTATTCGTTGATATAGGTTATATATTGCAGGGTGTTTTGGGTTTCATGTGGCACATACAGATATATGTTGCATGTAATTATTTCGAATATTTTTGTGTGTGTGTTTTTACGTTTATTTATCGTCGCTAACGGTTGCCCATATGAGCGACGCCTCCTGCATAGATTAGTCATTTTAGATTTTGGAGGATAGTGCATGAAACAGACAGAGACCCATTCCAGAATCTCATCTGGTTCTTTTACGTGCACGGTGTAAAGCACCGACACGAGACCTCGGTTTAACGTCCCATCTGACGATTTGTAAATTTAGAAAAAATATATGTCATACCGCTTTCATCCGCGCCAACGAGAGTGATTTATATAGGTTGTTAAAACTTGCTTCGCAATCATTGTAAAATAAATGTTATAGCACATGAAAACAGCGTTTCTTTTGCTAAAGGCATGTTTACACATATAGTGTACATGTTATATGTATAATTTGAATACATAATGTTTACACCAAGGGAGGCAATTTGACTTATGTGTAGTATGTGGGTAATGGTTATGGGTTCATGCCCAAGTATAGATTGTTGTGCTTTGCTTAGAGGCTCAGTGGTTCAATACTGTCGGAATTTCATTTCAGGTTAGTTATATTGTACTGTGACATTGGGAAGCACATTGATCGGATAGCCAAATATGTATCACCATAGTGTACGTGGGGATCGGTTCACAGAGATTAAATATCCAAATACAAAATTCATTCCCAAAGTATATTACGTGTGTAGCGGTTGTGGGTCCACCTCCTGTGCATAGATGTGGTTATTACCACATATGTCGATCAATAATATTGTCATTTTTCTGAAATTGCATAGTAATATGGAAGAGCCCTTATTTTGTGTATCCATCCCCAAGGTAGAAACTTATTGTTGTATGGATTATGTTTGTATTGCGTGTGGGTCCCTGACTATCGGTAGTCACTGGTGTCACATTCCTTATTTAAGGCCCAGTGGGCTGGTGAATAAATGTCGGATGATTGTTTCATATATATTTTACTGCAAATAGTGGTATTAGAGAAGCCCATATTTTGGATATCCATCCCCAAGGTAGAAACTTATTGGTGTAAGGGTTATGTTTGTATTGGTTGTGGGTCCCTGTCTATGGGTAGTCACTGGTGTCACATTCCCTATTTAGAGGCCCAGGGGCCGTTCATCAAGTTCAAATTTCGACTTTTATTTCGGAAATTACATAGTAATATGGAGGCGCCCATATTTTGGGTATCCATCCCCAAGGTAGAAACTTTTTGGTGTATGTATTATGTGTGTATTGATTGTGGGTCACTGTCTATGGGTAGTCAGTGGTGTCACATTCCTTATTTAAGGCCCAGTGGGCTGGTGAATAAATGTCGGATGATTGTTTCATATATATTTTTACTGCAAATAGCGGTATTAGAGAAGCCCACATTTTGGGTATCCATCCCCAAGGTAGAAACTTATCGGTGTATGGGTTATGTTTGTATTGGTTGTGGGTCCCTGCAAATGGGTAGTCATTGGTGTCACATTCCCTATTTAGGGGCCCAGGGGCCATTCATCAAGTTCAAATTTCGACTTTTATTTCTGAAATTACATAGTAATATGGAAGAGCCCATATTTTGGGTATCCATCCCCAAGGTAGAAACTTATTGGTGTAAGGGTTATGTTTGCATTGGTTGTGGGTCCCTGTCTATGGGTAGTCACTGGTGTCACATTCCTTATTTAAGGCCCAGTGGGCTGGTGAATAAATGTCGGATAATTGTTTCATATATATTTTTACTGCAAATAGTGGTCTTAGAGAAGCCCATATTTTGGGTATCCATCCCCAAGGTAGAAACTTATTGGTGTATGGGTTATGTTTGTATTGGTTGTAGGTCCCTGAATATGGGTAGTCACTGGTGTCACATTCCCTATTTAGGGCCCAGGGGCCGTCATAAAGTTCAAATTTCGACTTTTATTTCTGAAATTACATAGTAATATGGAAGAGCCCTTATTTTGGGTATCCATCCCCAAGGTAGAAACTTATGGTGTATGGGTTAGTGTATTGGCTGTAGGTCCCTGCCTATGGGTATTCACTGGTGTCACATTCCCTATTTAGGGACCCAGGGGCCGTTCATCAAGTTCAAATTTCGACTTTTATTTCTGAAATTACATAGTAATATGGAAGAGCCCTTATTTTGGGTATCCATCCCCAAGGTAGAAACCTATTGGTGTATGGGTTATGTTTGTATTGGTTGTGGGTCCCTGCCTATGGGTAGTCACTGGTGTCACATTCCTTATTTAAGGCCTAGTGGGCTGGTGAATAAATGTCGGATGATTGTTTCATATATATTTTACTGCAAATAGTGGTATTAGAGAAGCCCATATTTTGGGTATCCATCCCCAAGTTAAAACTTATTGGTGTAAGTGTTATGTTTGTATTGTTGTGGGTCCCTGTCTATGGGTAGTCACTGGTGTCACATTCCCTATTTAGAGGCCCAGGGGCCGTTCATCAAGTTCAAATTTCGACTTTTATTTCGGAAATTACATAGTAATATGGAAGCGCCCATATTTTGGGTATCCATCCCCAAGGTAGAAACTTTTTGGTGTATGTATTATGTGTGTATTGATTGTGGGTCACTATCTATGGGTAGTCAGTGGTGTCACATTCCTTATTTAAGGCCCAGTGGGCTGGTGAATAAATGTCGGATGATTGTTTCATATATATTTTTACTGCAAATAGCGGTATTAGAGAAGTCCACATTTTGGGTATCCATCCCCAAGTTAGAAACTTATTGGTATATGGGTTATGTTTGTATTGGTTGTGGGTCCCTGCATATGGGTAGTTATTGGTGTCACATTCCCTATTTAGGGACCCAGGGGCCGTTCATCAAGTTCAAATCTCGACTTTTATTTCTGAAATTACAGAGTAATATGGATGAACCCTTATTTTGGGTATCCACCCCCAAGGTAGAAACCTATTGGTGTATGGGTTATGTTTGTATTGGTTGTGGGTCCCTGATTATGAGTAGTCACTGGTGTCACATTCCTTATTTAAGGCCTAGTGGGCTGGTGAATAAATGTCGGATGATTGTTTCATATATATTTTACTGCAAATAGTGGTATTAGAGAAGCCCATATTTTGGGTATCCATCCCCAAGTTAAAACTTATTGGTGTATGGATTATGTTTGTATTGGTTGTGGGTCCCTGTCTATGGGTAGTCACTGGTGTCACATTCCCTATTTAGAGGCCCAGGGGCCGTTCATCAAGTTCAAATTTCGACTTTTATTTCTGAAATTACATAGTAATATGGAAGCGCCCATATTTTGGGTATCCATCCCCAAGGTAGAAACTTTTTGGTGTATGTATTATGTGTGTATTGATTGTGGGTCACTGTCTATGGGTAGTCAGTGGTGCCACATTCCTTATTTAAGGCCCAGTGGGCTGGTGAATAAATGTCGGATGATTGTTTCATATATATTTTTACTGCAAATAGCGGTATTAGAGAAGCCCACATTTTGGGTATCCATCCCCAAGGTAGAAACTTATTGTGTATGGGTTATGTTTGTATTGGTTGTGGGTCCCTGCATATTGGTAGTCATTGGTGTCACATTCCCTATTTAGGGGCCCAGGGGCCATTCATCAAGTTCAAATTTCGACTTTTATTTCTGAAATTACATAGTAATATGGAAGAGCCCACATTTTGGGTATCCATCCCCAAGGTAGAAACTTATTGGTGTAAGGGCTATGTTTGCATGGTTGTGGGTCCCTGTCTATGGGTAGTCACTGGTGTCACATTCCTTATTTAAGGCCCAGTGGGCTGGTGAATAAATGTCGGATAATTGTTTCATATATATTTTTACTGCAAATAGTGGTCTTAGAGAAGCCCATATTTTGGGTATCCATCCACAAGGTAGAAACTTATTGGTGTATGGGTTATGTTTGTATTGGCTGTAGGTCCCTGCATATGGGTAGTCACTGGTGTCACATTCCCTATTTAGGGACCCAGGGGCCGTTCATCAAGTTCAAATTTCGACTTTTATTTCTGAAATTACATAGTAATATGGAAGAGCCCTTATTTTGGGTATCCATCCCCAAGGTAGAAACGTATTGGTGTATGGATTATGTTTGTATTGGCTGTAGGTCCCTGCCTATGGGTATTCACTGGTGTCACATTCCCTATTTAGGGACCCAGGGGCCGTTCATCAAGTTCAAATCTCGACTTTTATTTCTGAAATTACAGAGTAATATGGAAGAGCCCTTATTTTGGGTATCCACCCCCAAGGTAGAAACCTATTGGTGTATGGGTTATGTTTGTATTGGTTGTGGGTCCCTGACTATGAGTAGTCACTGGTGTCACATTCCTTATTTAAGGCCTAGTGGGCTGGTGAATAAATGTTGGATGATTGTTTCATATATATTTTACTGCAAATAGTGGTATTAGAGAAGCCCATATTTTGGGTATCCAACCCCAAGTTAAAACTTATTGGTATAAGGGTTATGTTTGTATTGGTTGTGGGTCCCTGTCTATGGGTAGTCACTGGTGTCACATTCCCTATTTAGAGGCCCAGGGGCCGTTCATCAAGTTCAAATTTCGACTTTTATTTCGGAAATTACATAGTAATATGGAAGCGCCCATATTTTGGGTATCCATCCCCAAGGTAGAAACTTTTTGGTGTATGTATTATGTGTGTATTGATTGTGGGTCACTGTTTATGGGTAGTCAGTGGTGTCACATTCCTTATTTAAGGCCCAGTGGGCTGGTGAATAAATGTCGGATGATTGTTTCATATATATGTTAATGCAAATAATGGCATTAGAGAAGCCCATATTTTGGGTATCCATCCCCAAGGTATAAACCTATCGGTGTATGTAGTTTGTGTGTATTGCTTGGGGGCCCACGCCTATGCATATTCAGTGGCGTCACATTCCTTATTTAAGGCCACAGATGACATTCATCAATATCGAATTTCGGTTCTATTTCTGAATTAAGATAGTGATATTAAAGAGCCCTTAAATTGGGTATCCAATCCCAATGTAGAAAGTAGGGTTATGTGTATTATGTGCATAATGGATATGGGCTCACAACTATCCATAATCAGTGGTGTCACATTCCTTATTTATGGCTCAAAATGCCGTTAACCTTTACTGTGATGTTCTCAATTTATTTCTCTTATTGCCTGCTAGAGGGTACGCATTCACAAACGGATAACCGTATTTTAACGAAAAAAGGCTTACCAAAAAATAAAGTTTTATTCAGTCAACTTTTAAAGTGAAAACAAGCTAGCAATCAATAGTGTTTTGAGCAATAGGTTGCATTATTGGAAATTGGTAAGGGGCGTAACTGTCGTACACAAAATCAGAATGATTTGCGCCCCTTTACCGGTAATATTTACTAGACATTTTGTATATTCGGCGTTGACGCATTACACCAGGCTTTCTGGTGACATAAATTGCACAGCGATGGATATCAGCACGAGTTCCGTAGATGAAAAGCAAGCATCGCACATGACAAGGTACACTTTAATTGTAAAGATGTATGACTAACAGTGTTATAGTAGTCGGATAAGGGAATGAGTCGGTCATATCTACGATGTCTTTACCCGTCTACACACGTTTTTACCTCGGGTTGCATGGGAGTGAGCCCGGATCCAATGGCACACACTACACATAAGCCCAACTTTCTGCCTTGGGGTTGGGATTGGATACCCAAAATACCCTCTTCCACATCACTATGTAATTTCAGATACAGAAGTCGAAATTCTACCTGTTGAACAGCCCCTAATACCCTAATCAGGGAATATGACACCAGTGAGTAGCTATTGACGTGGACACACAACCAATGCGCAATTGCACATCAAATGATAAGTCTGTACCTTGGGGATGAATACCCAAACTATGGGTTTCTCTAATTCCACTATTTGAATTGAAATATATATATAAGAAACAAATAGTCGATATTTATTCAACAGCCCACTGGGCCTTAAATAAGGAATGTGACACCACTGACTATGCATGAGTATGAGCCCGGATCCAACAGGCACATAATACATATAAGCCCAACTTTCTACTTTGGGGTTAGATACCCAATGTATGGGCTATTCCATATCAATATATATATATATACTGAACGGCAAAAGAAAGTTTACATATGTATTACGGGTGTATTTCTTAATAAAATACAAAAATATATACATGTGACTTGTTTTCTACATACCTGCATTGCACTTAACAAAATGCACGTGCACAATTTTAAAAGCGATCAACCGTTAAGTCAATAGGCCCACATTAGCTGTTTTGCACGAAATGCACGTGCGCTTGTAATCAAAGATTTTTTTTATTAAAAAATTTGTATTGCAACATTCCAACTGCGCGTTCGCGCTGGATTTGATTTAGTCGTGCCATCAAAATGACACTATTTTCTAATTCTTAAACTGTTTTTCTAGTGCGTTTATCGTCAGTGCTTTAAATGAGAAGAAAATTGTAATAAAAAAATCTTTGCACAAGCATCATCGTCATCAGTATCATCATCATCGGCGTCGTCGTCCGTGATGTTCCTGGAACATGCTAGAGAAAACAGGTATCGTCATCATAATCACAATCATTACAATAACATAATTGTTTCTCTTTATTAATCAACACAAGCATCATCGTCATCAGTATCATCATCGGCGTCGTCGTCGTCGTCGTCGTCGTCCGTGATGTTCCTGGAACATGCTAGCGAAATCAGGTATCGTCATCATAATCACAATCATTACAATAACATAATTGTTTCTCTTTATTAATCAACACAAGCATCATCGTCGTCGTCGTCGTCATCATCACCACCACCACCATCATCATCATCACAATCATCATTACAATCATCAATGTCAGCATCACAATTAGCATCGACATCATCATCGACATCGCTGTCGTTGCCGTCGTCATCACAATTATCAACATCATCACCACAATCGTCATCATCGTTGTCGTTGTCATCACCATTACATTCAACATCGTCGTCATCATCGCCATCACGATTACCATCCTCATCATCAACAACTTCAGCATAGCAATCATCATCATTGTCGTGGTCATCATCATCATAATCGCCATCATCACAATCATTAACTTCATCACCACAATCGTCTGACATCATTGTTGTCATCATCATCATTACATTCAAGATCGTCGTCGACGTCATCATCATCATCGACATCGTCATCATCATCGTTGTGGTCGTCGCCGTCGTCATCATCACAATCATCAGCGTCATCACCACACACGTCGTTGTCGTTGTCATCACCATTACATTCATCATCACCACAAGCATTTTCACAATCATCAACGCCAGCATCACAATCATCATCGTTATCGTTGTCATCATCCTCATAATCATTATCGTTCTCCTCGTCGTCGCCGTCGTCATCATCACAATGATCAACATCATCACCACATTCGTCATCGTCGTCATCATCATCACCACCACAATCATTATCACAATCATCAATGTCAGTATCACACTCATCATCGTTGTCGTCATCGTCGTCGTCATCCTCATAATCATCATTGTCGGATCGCCGTCGTCATCACCACAATTGCCATCATTTGTCGTCATTGTCATCACCATTATATTCGACATCGTCTTCGTCGTCGATGACGTCGTCATCATCGCCATCATCATTATCACAAGCAGCATCACAATCATTAACACAATCATCAGCATCACAATCATTATCGTTGTCGTCATTGTCATCGACGTCATCATAATCATTATCATCATTATCGTTGTCGTCGTCGCCGTCGTCATCATGACAATCATCAACGCCATCACCACACTCATCATCATCGTTGTCGTTGTAATCACCATTACATTCAACATCGTCGTCATCATCGCCATTACCACCATCATTATCACAATCATCAACGTCAGCTACACAATCATCATCGCTGTCATCGTCGCCGACGTCATAATCACCATCATCGTTGTCGGCGTCGCCATCATCATCACCACAATCGTCATCATTTGTTGTCATTGTCATCACCATTATATTCGACATCGTCTTCGTCGTCGACGACATCATCGCCACCATCATCATCACCACAATCATTACAATCATCAATGTCAGCATCACAATTATCATCGACATCATCATCGTTGTCGTCGCCGTCGTCATCACAATTATCAACGTCATCACCACAATCTTCATCATCGTTGTCATCACCATTACATTCAACATGGTCGTCATCATCGCCATTACGATTACCATCATCATCAACAACTTCAGCATAGCAATCATCATCATTGTCGTTGTCATCATCATCATAATCGTCATCATCACAATCATCAACTTCATCACCACAATCGCCATCATCGTTGTCATCATCATTATTACATTCAACATCGTCGTCATCACCACAATCATTTTCACAATCATCAACGTCAGCATCACAATCATCATCGTTGTCGTCATCGTTGTCATCATCCTCATAATCATTATCGTTGTCGTCGTCGCCGTCATCATCACAATCATCAACATCATCACCACACTAGTCATCGTTGTCGTTGTAATCACAATTACATTCAACATCGTCGTCATCATCATCACCGCCACCACCACAATCATTATCACAATCATCATGGTTGTCGTTGTAGTCATTGTCGTCACAATTACATTCAACATCGTCGTCGTCGTCATCACCACCGTCACCACCACAATCATTATCAAAATCATCAACGTCAGCATCACACTCATCATCGTTGTCGTCAGCATCATCCTCATAATCATTATTGTCGGCGTCGCCGTCGTCATCATCACAATCGTCATCATTTGTTGTCATTGTCATCACCATTATATTCGACATCGTCTTCGTCGTCGACAACGACATCATCGCCATCATCACAATCATCATCACAATCATTATCACAATCATCAGCGTCAGCATCACAATCATCATCGTTGTCGTCAATGTCGTCGACGTCATCATCCTCATAATCATTATCGACATCGTCATCAACGTTTTTCGTCGTCGCCGTCGTCATCATCACAATCGTCAACGTCATCACCATAATAGTCATCATCGTCATCATGATTACCATCATTATCATAAGCATCATCACAATCATCATATCATCATCGTTGTCGCCGACATCATCATCATTTTAATCATCGCAATCATCAACGTCATCACTACAATCATCATTATCGTTGTCGTCGTCATCATCATCATCACAACCAACATCGTTGTCGTTGTTAATCACATGTGTAACTATGTATTTATTAATTGTGCAGATGGATTACAGTAATCACATAGACAATAGTTGCAAACCATCAACAGCTGCTTCGATGTCGGACTGGAAATAGGTTAACCCAACAACAGTGACTGAGGTGAATGTGGTGGAACAGGGAATGGGTACTAACTTATGCAAAGGAAACGCGTCGTTTTAAATATACTGACTATATTTGCTAGGTTTTATTTTAACGACGATCATCAGTGGCGTGATTATAACGGGCCAGACAGTTCCTATTACGGACACAAGAACTTGTTGGAATCCCGGACACCCTATTATATCATGATTATGTACCGTTTATGATGTATTGTTGTGTGTTTGCCAAGTTAAATACTGCCCATGACAATATGTAATATGACAAGTGTTCAAACAATTCTTAGCTATGCATAAAGAACAGAACAGAACAGAAGTTTATTTTGGCAGACTTGTACATACATACATCTTAACAAAACTAGTAACAACATATATATATTTAATGATCACGTCCGTCGCCTTAATTCCATAGGGACGTAAGTCAATTTTGGGAAATTTTGAGTGTTTGGTATCGTTGTAATCGTCTCGTCGAGCTCTACATGATGGTGAGATATATGTCCTTGTGTAGTTGTTCTAAGTAGATTAAACTTCAATTCCACAAAGACGTAAGTTCGTGTTAATGGCTTAATATTAGGGATGGCAACGAACGTCCGAATATTCGAATATTAAAACCATGTTCGAATATTAAAAAAAAAAAATTCAAATCAAATTTTAATCAATTGCAGTTAAATCATAGCTTAAAAGGATATATGTTTGTTTAAATTTCAATCAATTAAGTTTCGAAAACAAAGAATGACCCAATGCGTGCCCGAATGTGCGAAATGTCATCGTGATTTGGCTCCAAATAACAAAGGAGGGTGATGACATGTTGTTCACACCTTACAGGGGTCACTAATTGATCAATGCAGTCTATTTGACGGGACACACACTGAGAAGCATTTGTTTTACAGGTACTAACTGTAGTGGAAATCGAAAGTTGGAGAAATTTGCGAATATTCGAATATTCGTTCGGACGATCATCCGAATATTCGAATATCACATTCACCATTCGTTGCCATCCCTACTTAATATTATTTCCACAACGCCGTAACAGATGAACCAATCAAATTCAACAACGCAAGACAAACATGGCATTGATCTGACTTTGAATGGTACATGTTTGTATTTTGTCAATCTGAATATCACAATTATCACAATAATATGTACAAATATGTAAGTATAAATACTTTATTATGTTTATTTTTATACATATTCACTTCAATATTTGAGTTTAAATTAGTTATCTAAGCCAATAGTTTGTGAGAGAAAGACAGTTTATGCCCTATGTAAACAAATGTAATGTGTTATGTGACTATGTGACTGTGCATGAAGGCAATACTGTCAGTTCGTGTTTCTTGAAGTCAAATACAGACGGTATGTTGAGGTCACATACTTTAATAGCATTGCTACCATCCTACCTATATATTTTCAAAAGCTGGTGAACTTCATTTGGGGTTAAGACAATCGTAGAATGCTCCACTAAAAGTTTTAATTACCAGATTGTATAACCATTTCCTTTATTTATTTCCGTAGTGTTTTGACCGACCTTCTAAATGATTTGCTAGTTGAGATATTCTGGTACATTCCAATTCTTGAACTGTTGACAAATGTTAGCAGAGTGTGCAGAAGATTTTGGGAAATAATCAAATATACATCAGTTCTGTGGAATGAGATAGGTTTTGAGTATCCAGTGCTAGTATCAAAAGAAAATTTACAGTCCATTTTATGTCATTCCACGAAGATCAAAGAACTGATTTTGCCATGTACGACGTTTACATGTAACATTCCGGAAACAGACTGGGTATTTACCAGAGCCAATTTTAAGTCTTTAGTTTGGCTTGATCTTAGTGATTCGCCAATTTCTACGTTGTGCTTTTTGTTTGGGGCACCAAATCTTACGACCCTAAAAACTCTACCAAATTCTTTTGTTGAGGAACTTGAATGTGAAATACCATTTCAACATGAAAATATTTGGATGGTATCCGATAGCAACGTTGACGTTTACATCAATCTAGACAGAAATGAAAGGAATATAGATACATTTATGTACAAAAATACAGAGTTAAATATCATTCCAAATGAAGATACACAAAGAGACAAAGAGAGGAACATAACAAGAGACACAATTGACAATAATAAAGATCTAGACAAAGACAATAACAATAATAACATTGTGAATAACAGTGATACATGTTGTAGTGAAGCTAATGTCAGCAATACAGCTGCAGTGAATATAATACATTATGAACAAAACAGTGAAATAGATGTGCTGGATGTGTATTTAGAAAAGGATTCTAATGCAATGATTCAAGCCAGTGATATCGGCATATATAGCATGACTGTGGACGATGTTAGCAATTCAGAGGTGATGTCTGAGAATGAAACAAACAGTGAGAAAGTTCCTGAACAACGTTTGGTCAATGAAAATGAAAAGGTTAGAAATGAAAGTGATGAAATGCTAAATTTTCAAATACAGCGTGGAATGAAACGGGTCAAAGATCCATTATCCTGGCAAAAAGAAGTCAGAAAACGAAAACGTCAGGCTGGCGAGGTGTACACGAGTTCAAGAGGCAAACTGATTCCTAAGAAAGTCATGAAATTAACAAAAGATTGCCAGGGTAAATGACGTAGAAAATGTGGTCATTTATTCAACAGAGATGAAATTGGCAGCATAAGTAGAAACATTTGGTCTCTTTCTGATAGCGAAAAGTATTCTTATTTTTCTCAAACAACTGAAAAGTTGATACATTCTAGTAAGAAAGCTAACAGTAGAAGGAAGTTTAAGTACAGATATTTCTTTTTAAGAGAATCAGAAAAGGTGCAAGTCTGTAAGGACTTCTATCTGTCAGTCCTGCAAGTCTCTGACAAACGTATCCGCAAATTCTATGAAAAGTTAGAGAAAGGTGATAGGAATCAGTATACTGATATGAGAGGTAGAAACACAAAACGAAGGACTAAAGAAGAGGATATTAACGTCATTCACGCTCACATAGACTCCTTTCCTCGGATACCGTCACACTACTGTCGCTCTTCAACCAAAAAAGAATATTTAGAACCAGGTCTATCTATTGCAGAAATGTATGATATGTATGTTACAATGTACCATGACAGTAATGTGGATCCATTGGAAAAAAGCATGTATAGAAAGATATTTAAAGAAGAATATCAGATTGGTTTCCATATTCCAAAAAAGGACAGGTGTGATTTGTGTGAGGAAATAAAAAATGTCAATAGAAATACAAACGTGATAGACAGTGAATTACAACAGAAATACAATGCACATGAAGCAAACAAGACACAGACAAAAACTGAACGGGACAACGATCGCAGTGATAAAACGCAGGCTATAGTTTGTTTTGACCTCGAAAATGTAATAGTATTACCAAAAGCAAATGTTAGCAACTATTTCTATAAACGAAAGCTCAGTACATTCATCTTAACGGCACACTGTTCAATCGATGGTGCTGCATATAATGCCATTTGGAACGAAGCAGTATGTGGAAGGGGTGCTAATGAAATAGCTAGTGCGATTGTGACTATACTGCGAGATATCAAAGGGAAACACATTGCAGTAAAATCATTTATACTGTGGTCAGACTATTGTGTACCTCAGAATAAGAACTCAATAATGTGCTATGCGTTGAAAAGGTTTATGATCGACTATAATGTAGATACAATCGTTCAGAAGTTCTGCTGCCCAGGTCATTCTAGCATACAGGAGGTTGACAACATGCATAGCGGTATTGAGAAAACATTACGGCTTGCTGAAATATATAGTCCAATATCACTTGTACGGGTTCTTAAGAGGACACGTCGGAGAAATCCTTTTTGTATCATCCAGATGCAAAAACATAACTTTCATGACTACCAGAAGTCTATTTTGGGCCTAAAATTCAATGGAATAAATATTAATTTACAAAAGTAAAGTGCCTGAAGTACACAAAGTCGCAGCCATTCCTTGTAGAGTTTAAACTGGCTTTTGCTGATCCTGGATTCAGACAGGCAACCATCGTAAACAGAATTACGCGTGCGAGCGGACCTTGTCAATTCCTACCTATTGCACGAGCAATGAAGTACCTGTGATATCCAGTGAGAAAAAAAGAGACATTGTGGCTGTACATGAATTATAGTATGATGTTTCTAAGAGTTGGATTTTTTCCATATTTCTTCTGGTGTTACTAGATTTATTTTCAATAAAGTTCATTTTCAATACTATTCTTGTTAATTTTATATAAACAGGTATGATGATGTCTTATTTCCACACAGACGTAAGTCAAATTTCAATATAATTTGTGAATTCCAAAACGTCGTATGTCAATGTGGCAGTGTGGAATTGATCAGTAATGCACTTAAGTGTTAAAAAGACTTATAATATTTTTTGTTTTTATTTTCTAAAATAAAAAGTATTTTTGTTATATTTATAAAAAATATTAATTAAGCAGATAACCATAATTAAAAGCTCCACAGAAAAAACCGGAAAAATCTATAATTTTACGAAAAAGTTATTGACACAGTTTTAAACGCTTATTTCTCAAAACAAGAAAAATGCTACTTACGTCAGTGTAGAATTAAGACGACGAGTCGTGACAATTAAATATAAGTGAGATTGATAAATAAAATTTGGCAATTACACATTTATATTAGTTCTAATAACTAAAGACAATTTTATAAATTTGGCTAGATTTTGAATAGTGGTATTATTATCGGAACTCATAAGATTATTAAATTTGAAAACAGAAGGTCTATTGCAATAGTGTGCACCAATACATCGTTTACGTAGCTTCTTATAACATGGACATATACACATAAAATGATAAATATCTTCAATATCTCTCGATCCACAATATAAACAATACCTCTCGTTCCTTGGAATTTGATTCCTGCCATATCGACCCGTTTGCACACGGAGAGAATGACCGGCTATTCTAAATTTGGTAAAAACACAACGTGATACATAAGGTAAATAATCCAGGTAACGCTCGTAAGAAAAAACAATGTTTAAAACATTTATAGTCTGTAAGTGCAGAACTACGTTCGACGGTACCATACCATTCCTGTAACTAAACATCAATAACACGCTGTTTGAAAATAAAAGGAAATGACTTTAAAGAGACACTATGAGGAACCATGAATACATGTGAGAACCCATACTGATCTAGTAGGGCCTTAACATTTGAGACCCAATTTGTATGACCTAAGTGACAATCAGACACTCCCTGGTCATACAAGTTGCTAAGTATAATATTGTTGGTGTCTACCAATTTGCACCAATACATAATAATCTTACAATAGCGACTGATAAAAAGAGGATAACGAGCGAGTTCACCATATACCCCAGCAGAACAAGTACTTATTCTAACATTTAATATACGTTTGCAGAATGTTAGGTGAATCCGTTCAATATCTTTGGATTTAGTAAAGCCCCATATTTCAGATGAATAGTTAAGAATAGATCCCACAAACGAATTAAATAACTGACAAAGAGTACCTGGTTTTAAAGGAACTTTTTTACAATTATATAATAGCACGTTTAAAGCCTTAAGTGATTTACCAATTAAATGCTCGTTATTCAGCGCAATATTACCAGTATGTTTAAAAATTGTTCCCAAATAGTTAAAACTATCCACTACGTCTATATCAACACCATTGTATGACCAACATTCGTTACCTTTTAAACCACCCCGCTTTCTAAAAACCATGATTTTCGTCTTTGTCTCATTTACCTCTAGACCCCATGTGTTACAATACGAATGGAGCAAATTTAAACTATTCTGTAAGTCCTCAGGTGATTGACCAAATAACACCACGTCATCCGCGAAAAGTAACAAAGTTAATATAATATCATCAATTAATAATCCTGAGTTAACATCTCCCTGCAAATATAGCTCTAAATCTTCTAGGAATAGGGACACTAAAACGGGCGAAATTACTTCCCCTTGACGTAACCAAATCGAGTATTCAAAGAAGAAGAAAACGTAGCATCAGTAGTTGAGCTGCCTTTGCGAAAACCAAACTGGGTATCAGATACATGGTTATACTTATCACAATAGGACATAATTCTTTGGTTTAAAATCGTTGTAAATAATTTAGACAAGCAACTGAGGAGAGTGATACCTCGATAATTACTAACAACTTTACGGCCACCCTTCTTAAAAAGAGGTATAATGATGCCATTAGCCCAAACCTCTGGGAAACAGCCAGAATCTAACACCACATTAAATAGTCTACATAAATAAGGCAATAAAATATCGCCACATTCTATAAAGTACTCGTTCAGCAAACAATCTACACCATGGGCTTTTTGAGATTTTAATAGCTGATAAAATTTCTTCCTGGCTGACTGAATAATCGAGTTCTTCGTTAAAATGGCCATTGCTATCAAAATCATGTTGTTCACAGAAACACTCAGATTTGTCGTGTTCGCTGCGAACAATGTCATTCTCTAGGTTCGAGAAATATTCATGAAATTCATTCAAAGAGATTGACTTTGCATTATTATTTTTATTTTTTCTAAAATGTTTCCAAATATCCCTTAGTTTACTATGCTTTAAATTTTCTAGGTCATATAATCTCTTAAGTTCAAACATTCTCTTTTTCTTACGTAATAACAGCTTATGTTTCTTTTTGCAGTCGCAAACATGTTGCCTACTTAACTCCGATTTATAGCGATTAAAAACACGTAATGACTCTAAGTATCGCTGTTTAGACTACTCACATTCAATGTCAAACCAGTCAGCATGTTTTACGCAAGATGAAGGTTTAAAAGAACATTTATTTGAGTGAAATATACATTTCTCACACATTGGGTCCGCAACGTCTCGCATAATCGATGTAAAATCATTAACTACATTATCAATAGACTGTGAACATGATGTATCAATATTGGATGTATGTTAAGTTTTCGAACAATACAGATTTAGTCAACTGAGCGTTTCGTAAAGTTTCCCTATGATTTACATTCCATTGGTATTTAATTTCGATAAATTCGTCCGACTATTGTGGCGTCCCCCCTCGTCGTCTCTTATCTACGTCTGGTCTATTTACGGCTCTTTCCAAGGTTTAAGCTATATAAACTCTCTGGTCGGTTGTCTAGGGGTATATTTCATTTCTCTATCAATACAATAACCACGTAACACAATGTTCTTTTTCTATCTATTTTACTGGTCGTCTGGTATATCTTCTATTTCATATATTTAAGTCCCGTGAATCTATGATTTATTATCTATATCATAATCACTTCAAGCCTCATTAATTTCTAGTGTCTTTATTAGATCACTGCCCTGTCGATAATTGGATTACATTTTTAATCTTCAATCTACAATCAAGGTTATCTCAATTAGACTGTCTAATTAGATCAGCCGCTCGCGTCTTTTGATAAATTCAATATCTCTCCGAACTGTTCTGGTATCTATTTATTACCGCTATAATTTAGAGATAATTTGTATATCTTATCTATATCATATCATCTATCACGTATTCTATACAAGACATACGGTGCTATTTAATCCATCGCTATTCAAAGTGTTCGTAACACTTAAGTTCGTTTTATAAGTATATTTAAATTAATATACAGATAACATCTCATCTTGTATCTTAGCTTTCACGTATTATATTTAAGACATACGGTGCTAGTTAATCAATCGCTATTCACTGTGTCCATAACACTTAGGTTCAGTTTATAGTTCGTTTTATAAGTATATTAAATTAATATACATTAAGGCATCTCGCCTTTAACGTCATAGAAACAGTAATTGTTTTCTATTTGAGATACACAATCAATCCTTGCATAAGGACAGCCTGTTGTGTTCTAATTTCTCATCACAATTCTTCGGAATTATATACATTTAAGTCAGACAGCGTGGCGCTGACCACCTGTTACCTTAGGCAATCAAAATCGTAACTTTAACGAAACAGCCAGACATATTGGCGCCTCATCAAAAGAAACCGACAACTATTACATAATTTCTCGCGGTAAGATAAATTAGCGATAAACAAATTACTATCTCATGTAATCATCTTTTTGCGCGCCTAAATAGCTTGTTGAATTTAGGCGCGAATATTTATAATATATACCTTAGACAATCACAATACTTAGTATCGTGTGCAAAATAGCTGTTTTTTGCACACTATGCTGAGTTGTAGTTACAACGTAATGAAAAGCTTAAAGGTGCATTATCGCTCCATTCGTTAACCCTTTCAATTGAAAAATCTGTAATGTTCGAAAAGTTGCATTCTTTTGTGAGCAGATAGTCAATTACCGAAGTACCGTTATTCGATACAAAAGTAAATGCACCAGTATTGAAATCGTTATATAATCGACCGTTCACTATACGAATAGCCAGAGTCTTACACAATCAATTTAATACCAAAAGTGTTACTTTTAGTGTCTAGTGGGGCCCGACTGAGAGGCACATCCGGAATATAATTTTCATCATCTATAAAATCAGTTTTTTGGTCATGTATGATAAAATCATTCTTTGAACCAACCCGGCTATTGAAATCACCGGTAACGTATACGGAACCCAGTTCACTAAATTGGATAATATCGTCCCCAAGGATTTCAAAAAAGTCTACATCTACCACAATATAGCTATGCATAAAGAAGATTGGGTATTGCAAATGAATCTGATCCAGAGGGGAAAAAACATGACATATGACCGAATAGGAAATATTGGGAATTACATGTATTTATACAACATCACTGTAATGAATGCGTGTATCATGGCATACCGACCAAATGGATACTGCAGTATCAGTGCGATCGACTAGTGTGCGTATTACCCAAAGAAATAACTATGAAGACTAGAATCATGATGCCATTAATGAGAAATGAAGTTGCAAAACGTACATCATCAATTATTATTACAACATGCACAAAAGACAACTTCCAAAACTGGCATAATAAAGTAAGACACAAACTCCGGCATGTAGCGCCATTACTTAAACTTGGAAAATCATCTCCAGCAAAATACAGACATCTTGGAGATGTTCTTTACTCGGGTTCTTTTCTTCTTTAAACTAAGTGCTACTATGAGATGTGGCCTCGGCCGGGACATGCACGCACGCCGTGCGGTCAGCCGCTGTGAGATGTGGCCTCGGCCGATACATGCACGTCGTGCGGTCAGCCGCTGTAATATATGGCCTCGGCCGGGACATGCACGCCGTGCGGTCAGCCGCTGTAAGATGTGGCCTCGGCCGATACATGCACGTCGTGCGGTCAGCCGCTGTGAGATGTGGCCTCGGCCGATACATGCACGTCGTGCGGTCAGCCGCTGTGAGATGTGGCCTCGGCCGGGACATGCACGTCGTGCGGTCAGCCGCTGTGAGATGTGGCCTCGGCCGGGATATGCATGGCGTGCGGTCAGAGGCTGTGAGATGTGGCCTCGGCCGGGACATGATGCGTGCGTCAGGCTGTGGATGTGGCCTCGGCCGGGACATGCACGTCGTGCGGTCAGCCGCTGTGAGATGTGGCCTCGGCCGGGATATGCAGCCGTGCGGTCAGCCGCTGTGAGATGTGGCCTCGGCCGGGATATGCACGCCGTGCGGTCAGAGGCTGTGAGATGTTGCCTCGGCCGGGACATGCACGCCGTGCGGTCAGAGGCTGTGAGATGTGGCCTCGGCCGGGACATGCACGTTGTGCGGTCAGCCGCTGTGAGATGTGGCCTCGGCCGGGATATGCACGCCGTGCGGTCAGCCGCTGTGAGATGTGGCCTATGCCGGGATATGCACGCCGTGCGGTCAGAGGCTGTGAGATGTTGCCTCGGCCGGGACATGCACGCCGTGCGGTCAGAGGCTGTGAGATGTGGCCTCGGCCGGGACATGCACGTTGTGCGGTCAGCCGCTGTGAGATGTGGCCTATGCCGGGATATGCACGCCGTGCGGTCAGCCGCTGTGAGATGTGGCCTGCGGGATATGCACGCGTGCGGTCAGCGCTGTGAGATGTTGCCTCGGGACATGCGCGCCGTTGGTCAGGCTGTGAGATGTTGCCTCGGGACATGCACGCCGTGCGGTCAGCCGCTGTGAGATGTGGCCTCGGCCGGGACAGCATGCCGTGCGGTCAGCCGCTGTGAGATGTGGCCTCGGCTGGGACATGCACGCCGTGCGGTCAGCCGCTGTGAGATGTGGCCTCGGCCGGGACATGCATGCCGTGCGGTCAGCCGCTGTGAGATGTGGCCTCGGCTGGGACATGCTGCCGTGCGGTCAGCCGCTGTGAGATGGCCTCGGCCGGGACATGCACGCCGTGCGGTCAGCCGCTGTGAGATGTGGCCTCGGCCGGGACATGCACGCCGTGCGGTCAGAGGCTGTGAGATGTGGCCTCGGCCGGTACATGCACGCCGTGCGGTCAGCCGCTGTGAGATGTGGCCTCGGCCGGGACATGCACGCCGTGCGGTCAGCGGCTGTGAGATGTGGCCTTGGCTGGGACATGCACGCCGTGCGGTCAACCGCTGTGAGATGTGGCCTCGGCTGGGACATGCACGCCGTGCGGTCAGCCGCTGTGAGATGTGGCCTCGCTGGGACAAGCACGCCGTGCGGTCAGAGGCTGTGAGATGTGGCCTCGGTCGGTACATGCAGGTCGTGCGGTCAGAGGCTGTGAGATGTGGCCTCGGCCGGTATAGGCACGTCGTGCGGTCAGCCGCTGTGAGATGTGGCCTCGGCCGGGACATGCACGCCGTGCGGTCAGCCGCTGTGAGATGTGGCCTCGGTCGGGACATGCACGCCGTGCGGTCAGAGGCTGTGAGATTTGACCTCGGCCGGTACATGCACGTCGTGCGGTCAGAGGCTGTGAGATGTGACCTCGGCCGGACATGCGCGTTGTGTGGTCAGCCGATGTTAAACACTTATGGCTGGTCTGGTGCACAGTAAATGGGCAAGTTCAAGAACAGTAGTTGTACATGCTTATTTCACCCACAATAATGAATTTATTTGAATAACAAATACAGCAGGTCAAAGTAATTGATATGTTGTATATGTGCGCAAAAGTTCATTACGAAATCTTAGCACATTATGAAATGTATTAAGATAGTTTGCATATTATGAATATTGCATATTTTCACTATTTGCATGTCAAAAACATTCCAAAATTGAAAGATGGTAAAACCTTTTTTTATCATTTAGAAAAATCCATTGCCCTTAATTTGAAGTTGTATCATGACTGAATACGTTTTCGTGGTAAAACATTTATGCTTTGTAATGGTTTATAATACGGTTGTATCCCATGTTTAAGTTCATGTAGGAATAACAAACTGATATATTTTTAGTTTGAAAATATATATATCCTACAGTAAATCTAAAATAAGTTGTGATAGGAAAATGAATCGCCCCATTATTTCTTCTGCAAAATATATGAAGGTATAATAGAATATTTTGTATGATGCCAAAAACATCCTATCATCACGGCAACAGTTCATTTTCATTTGTTCGGTATGAATTAAAAAATATTAACAAAAAGGAAGGTTATCCGTAATGTCCATCCTCGTAATGTCCTTCCCCACATAGATGATGTTTCATATACAAGATTTTAAGTAATTTCTAAGGTAATATTTAGGAAAGAGTAGTTTTTTAAAGTTAATATGTGACTATGATTAGGAAATAAGGCAATTTAAGTTGAAACATTATTGAAATCAATTTTTCGTATATGTGTATGTGACAGTATGTAAATAAGGGAAACTAATCTAGTTTTTTAAAAGTCATTTCATATAGTTTGTTATCTCCCTTATTTCATTATTTCATAAGAGTATGAATACATATTTGGGAATTGAAGTATGACTGGGGTAATTGGGTTTACCGCCAGATTTGATCTTCACTCAGTTGTCAGGTTCTTTGGAGATCAGTCATACATTTATGTACTTGCTGTGTATAGAAAGTTTTAACAATGATCTACAGTTTGATTCAGTAACAAGACTTAAAACTACTGACACTGAACGATTGAGAGGAACAGAGAGGCTGTGAAAGCTTAGACCCATAGTTTGAGTGAGGCTTATAGCCTTATGTACAGCTTACATCATCATATCGTACCTACTCTTGGATCACATACTAAATAAAGACAAGTTATATACGAACCCTCATATAGTCGTTGTTTATGGACATGAATGTAGAGTGAAGTACCCCATAACCCACTACTATAACATGTAGTCATTTGAAGTAAAATATACTTAGCTTAAGCATATTTATTTTCTATCATGTACATTATTATTTACAACACTTATATTAAGGAAGTGGACGGAAAGCAAGTGACAGCTTACGGAACAGAACAGAACAGATAATTTATTTCGATTTGTACAAAGTACATCATCATATACAAATTATTACATACACTATATATATATTATCACGTCATAAACAGTGAAGTGCTTAAACAAATGTACTCATACATAGAGGATGAACAAAACTGGTCTCTTAGAATGAAGACTGCATAATGGCACATTCATATTTCTAAGTGGTATAGATTTTAAATTAAGCATGTGTAATAGATAGATAGATAGATATCTTTTATTCCACCATATGATGAGAACATGTACATAATAAACACAGACAATTGATAACAAAATGAACAGATGAAATGGAACATAGAACTTTTACACATATATGCACTATAATATATTATGTGTGTATATTTCTACATCTACACACATAATATACACATACACACAGATACACAATACATACATACCTACCTACATGCATATACGCATATACATATATACATATATTTATATACATATACATGTATACATATATACATATACACACATATACATACATACACCCATGTATAACACACAGATAAACAATACTACCCTACCTACAACAAGGGCATATATTTTTGAATAACATAGACATGTATACAATATAATATACACACATATATAATCACCCATTGCCATATACATACATATACACAGACATACAGACTACTGGATATGTCATTGACATTAATATATGCACTATATTAACCATTTTATTAGCTATGTATACATATCTTTGTAGATCTGAGATCTTGTATTCATTACATTCATTATATTCATGAATACTTTCATGAAGTATGTGTACGTTACTTAGGAAAAGGTTCGTCTTTTCAACTACAGAAAAGTCGTTGTTATTTCTAAGACCGACTCGAATTAATTCCAAAGCATGTCCAAAGTAGCAACCCTAAACGAAAACGAAAGCATTAGGGAATCAGAATTGGACAATTTTAATTGTTTTCAAACCCAGTTTGTAAGGGTATATTACATTAATAAATAGTTTAAGCATTTTGCTAAATGATGCATATATCTTAACATTAATTTAAAACATTGCACTCTCTGTGACTCACTCATAATTGAAGTTGAAAATCCGGATAACATTTCAATAATGTGATCTCTATAATACATATTAGTGAGGCTATTATAGGTATCATGTCCCAGAGAGTTATGAAAACTCTTCCACATATTTTGTCTGGTAGCGTCGTTTACTCGACAAAACAATACCAGATGGATTGCTATGGAGTCCGTTACGAGTTTACAGTTTGGACATATTATTGCATATGGTCTGCTAAACAGTTTACTAGCCATCAAAACAACTGTCCTACAATATGGTAAATAATTACGATATAGTTGGCTAAAACGCCATAGACTACATGGGATCAGCTCACCGTGTATACTTAAAAAGCTTTGTAATGTATCATCACTAATTAAATGTGTCCTGTATTGAAAGTTTGCATAATTGTATATATACTTGTTGACTATAGTTTTCCAGGTAACAACACTTGGAAATATAGCAGTGTTTATAAAATCGTAAAAATAACTTCCTATACCATATTTCCCCAAAATACGATATAGGTCTGGTATATATCCCAATGTTTTACTAGGTTTAATTTTGAATTGCATAAGTCGAGTGGAAAATAAGACTTTAGCACTCTTTTTAACATCCATATTACATAATTGACCGAAAAAATAAGAGCTTCCGCTTATCGATCTCTTGTTCAAGCGAGAGAGCACCAATACAACCTAACGCAATATCCGTCCTTGTACATCGTGGCATTGATTGCATGAATTTAATACATTGGCGATGCACTCTTTCAAGGGACTGTAATTGAGCTTCAGACATGTTACACCATAGTTCACACCCGAACAATGCCTTTGATAGAACAATTGATTGATATAGGTGTTTTATTGATAGCGGGTGTAAACCATTTCTGTGCACACCGAAGTCGGCCATGTTAAAGAATGTTTTGCGTATTTTTGAACAGGCTTGCTTAATATTATCATCAAGATTCAAGTACTTATTACAATTTACCCCTAAATGAATATAAGATTCAGATTCCTCCACTGATGTACTACCTAACTTCCAATTTCTAGAACTATTTTTAAAATCACCTTCTGTCTCGTTGAATACAATTACGCTACATTTACCAGCATTATACATGTACCGTTCTTTTGTAGAATTGTTATAGCATATATCAATTAATTTTTCTAGACCAGATTTGGAGCAAGATAGTAGCACCATGTCGTCAGCATGAGTTGGACATCCGTAACAAGTATCATGTATATTCAAACAGTATTTCGACGAAGCAATTTCGTTCATCAGATCATTGACGAAAATTAAATAAAGCCATGGGCTGATACATTGACCTTGTCGTGTTCCTTGCTCAACATTGAACCATTCGGATGTAATTCCTTGAGTCCTAACACAACTCTGTACATTGTTGAGCATGTTGGATATTATTTTATACATTTGATAATTTACTATTTTGTGAAGTTTAAGCATAAGCAGAGCATGGGTAACTCTGTCAAATGCTTGACGGACGTCCAAAAAACATGAATATAATTTGGAGTTATTTTCTTTTGCAAAATGAATGCTTTCACGCAATACAAATGATGTCATAGTACAACTAATCTTTTTCTGGAAACCACCTTGTAAGGCATTTACTTGAAAACTGTTGTTACTTTTAATAGCATTCAATATGACCTTTTCGTATAACTTTAAAATATTTGAACATAAAGATATTGCCCGATAACTGTTTGGATCATTCTTTCGCTTTTTACCGCCTTTATAAAGTGTTGATATGACACCTTTTTTTAGATTAATCGGTATATAGCAAAATTCGGACATTTTCTGGAAAAGTTTGGTGATTACACTTATAAGTAAATCTCCCCCATGTTTAACATGTTCATAATTAACGCGATCATATCCGCACGCTTTTCCATTTTTACAATGGCGTAGCTGTTTTCGAACGATTGATTCATCGATATGGACAATATTAAAATTATGTATACAAGAATCCGAATTAATAGTTTGTAAGTCAACCGAGCGACCTATCAAATAGTCGTCATTAAATTCGACGTTACACGTTGGCGTGTAAAGATCTGCAAAATAATCACGCCAACAACGGTTTATATCATCGGGATTGTTGTACGTTTTCCCGCCAAAATTCATTTCGAAAACTGCGGATTTATTACCCTGTTTTCTCCCTTTATTAACTAAGCGCCAAAATTCATTACTGTCTATTTCGGCGGCTGTATCGATTTCTTTTTCTAGCCCCTCAATGAATTGTTGTACTATATTTCGATGACAGTTTCTAAATAATTTCGGACTTGAGTAATTGTATAAATTTAAACATGCTAGGGTTGTTACGGTAATATTGTTTTACATAGACACTTCTTAAATTTTGATAATATGGTCAAACAATGATAAAATGATATTCATCTTCAATTTATCCACTGTTACAACATTGACAATATCGCTCGTTTCGAGGTATTCGGTTTCTGGAATATATACCAGTGTGAATTCGAATTGTGTTACGGTTTCCCTCTCCTGAAGATATACTTGAAGGGACGGACATTACTGTAATAAAGATAAATTGTAAACACTGACAGATAAATAGCTTCAGACTGAGAATTAAGTTGCGGATCTTGTGTGATAATTTTAATAGTTAAAACTATTTGTTTGTTGGCGGTTTAAAGTTGCACCGACAGCTAATGTCATATGACGACTATCCATCTGTTATTGGTGTAAGAAGACACCGGGTGCACCTCCTAGCAGCATTTCATTCATGCAGTAACCATGTCGAACCACTGCCTTTCCGCAAGCCAACTCGACAGTTTCATCACATGAAAGAATACTACATATGCAGTGGGATTCACACCCACACTTTGTGTGTAAAATATGGTCCCCATCATTCACTAACTAGACACTAAACATACAATGTGAAAGCTGTGGAACGAATTACTTAAGACAACAACATTAAGATATTCCCATTGATAAGCCTATTACTAAATGGAAGAAGCAGATTGTTCCCTTTGATGAAGAACGATGCGTTACTCGTATCGCGCTCAGCGGTTCAAAACCGGTTTTGTATGGGTACCCGGGATCTTTCTCAACGAATAACAACTGGAGAACAATATAAGATTAGCAAAATCTAACTGTAAACCATTATAATTTGAAATAAAAATTCACAAAATGTTGTCATTAAATGTCCAGCTTGTGTTTTACGTTTATTTATCGTCGCCTCCTGAAGAGATTAGTCATTTTAGAATGTTGGAGTATAGTGCAATGAAACAGACAGATACCCATTCCACAGTCTCCTCTGGTTCTTTCACGTGCACGGTGTACAGCACCGACACGAGACCTCGGTTTAAAGTCCCATATGAAAGACTGTTAATTTTATTACGGTCAGACGGGGGATCGAACATGCGACCCCTAATTGTAGTTGGTTGTTGTTAGTTGTGGTTTCCATCTTCGACGTCGTTGCTGCGGTTGTTAATATTCTGAAAGACTTAATTTTATTATGGTCAGACGGGGGATCGAACCTGCGACCCCTGGATTACCAGTCCAGCGTGTTACCACTGGACTACAGATCCGTCTGTAATGTATAGCTTCTTTCATCAAAATTGACTCCATTCAAACGTTAATGCGTGAAGGGTACACATCGGTAGCAAGTCTCAAATCACCAGCGACCTTTCGTCCCTCACGTACAGTGTCTTCCGACTGGCAGACCTATATAAACTGAAAACACAAGTTGAAAATGTATAATTTTCTGTTCGTTGATATAGGTTATATATTGCAGGATGTTTTGGGTTTCATGTGGCACATACAGATATATGTTGCATTTAATTATTTCGAACAAAATTAAAGCGACACTACATCGGTGAAAAAATGAAAATATTACAGAATGTACTTTCCTATTTTAGTGTGTTTCCCTAAGAAGAGATTTGCCACAGAAACTAATAAATATACGACGTCTGTTGACATTACAAATGCATGTAAATATGATCAACAGCCATGCGCAATACAGGGCGTGTAACAACTTTATGATACAGATTTACCATTATATCTCACAATGCATATTTATTATCATTTACATTTTCTTTAAACAACAATATCACACATTTAGTATAGACTCAAATAATAAATCAACGTCAATTCAGGAGTGCTGCTGCATGACCGTTATATGAAATCCTACTTTCACGTTTGAGAGTTTGTAGACCGCGTAAACACTATTTATTGATTGAAAGTTAATGTTCGGATTATTTCGGAAGAATTTGTAGTTGTATTGTTATTTATGTGTAAACATATAGTTTGTGTGCATTGTAATATCGCTTTAACCATGTGTGTGTGTGTGTGTGTGTTTTTACGTTTATTTATCGCTACCGGTTGCCCATATGAGCGACGCCTCCTGAAGAGATTAGTTATTTTAGATTTTGGAGGATAGTGCATGATACAGACAGAGAACCATTCCAGAATCTCATCTGGTTCTTTTACGTGCACGGTGTAAAGCACCGACACGAGACCTCGGTTTAACGTCCCATCTGAAAGACTGTTAATTTTAGTTTAGTTTAAACACTATTTTATTTCAATGAATATACATAGTCTAATGATCACAATATGGAAATACATGTAGGATTGAGGAGAAAGCAACTTGCTTATATGTATACCTCTTTCCTAGTTAATTTTATTAGGGTCAGACAGGGGATCGAACCTGCGATCCATGGATTACCAGTCCAGCGTGTTACCATTGGAATACTGATCCGTCCGTGCTTTAACCATGCCTCACGACATAAATACATGAAGATTTGTAAATTAAAATTTTTTTTATGTCATAAGCTTTCATCCGCGCCAACGAGAGTGATTTATATAAGAAAAACTTGCTTCGCAATCGTTGTAAAAATAAATAAAGATTAAAGAATGGTATAGCACATGAAAACAGCGTTTCTTTTGCTAAAGGCATGTTTACACATATAGTGCACATGTTATATGTATAATTTGAATACATAATGTTTACACCAAGGGAGGAAATTTGACTTATGAGCAGTATGTGGGTAATGGTTATGGGTTCATGCCCAAGTATAGATTGTTGTGTCCCATGCTTTGCCTAGAGGCTCAGTGGTTCAATACTGTCGGAATTTCATTTCAGGTTAGTTATATTATACTATGACTGGGAAGTGCATTGATCAGATAGCCAAATATGTATCACCATAGTGTACGTGGGGATCGGATAGCCAAACATGTATCACCATAGTGTACGTGGGGATCGGATAGCCAAATATGTATCACCATAGTGTACGTGGGGATCGGATAGCCAAACATGTATCACCATAGTGTACGTGGGGATCGGATAGCCAAACATGTACCACCATAGTGTACGTGGGGATCGGATAGCCAAATATGTATCACCATAGTGTACGTGGGGATCGGATAGCCAAACATGTATCACCATAGTGTACGTGGGGATCGGATAGCCAAACATGTATCACCTAGTGTACGTGGGGATTGGATAGCCAAACATGTAACCATAGTGTACGTGGGGATCGGATAGCCAAACATGTATCACCATAGTGTACGTGGGGATCGGATAGCCAAATATGTATCACCATAGTGTACGTGGGGATCGGATAGCCAAATATGTATCACCATAGTGTACGTGAGGATCGGATAGCCAAACATGTATCACCATAGTGTACGGGGATCGGATAGCCAAATATGCATCACCATAGTGTACGTGGGGATCGGATAGCCAAACATGTATCACCATTGTACGTGGGTCGGTAGCCAACATGTATCACCATAGTGTACGTGGGGATCGGATAGCAAACATGTACCACCATAGGTACGTGGGATCGGTAGCCAAACATGTATCACCATAGTGTATGTGGGGATCGGATAGCCAAATATGTATCACCATAGTGTACGCGGGGATCGGATAGCCAAATATGTATCACCATAGTGTACGCGGGGATCGGATAGCCAAATATGTATCACATAGTGTACGTGGGGATCGGATAGCCAAATATGTATCACATAGTTTACGCGGGGATCGGATGGTGTTGTTCATAGTGTACGCGGGGATCGGATAGCCAAATATGTATCACCATAGTGTACGAGGGGATCGGATAGCCAAACATGTATCACCGTAGTGTACGTGGGGATCGGATAGCCAAACATGTATCATCATAGTGTACGTGGGGATCGGATAGCCAAACATGTATCACCATAGTGTACGTGGGGATCGGATAGCCAAACATGTATCACCATAGTGTACGCGGGATCGGATAGCCAAATATGTTCACCATAGTGTACGTGGGGATCGGATAGCCAAATATGTATCACCATAGTGTACGCGGGGATCGATAGCCAAATATGTATCACCATAGTGTACGCGGGGATCGGATAGCCAAATATGTATCACCATAGTGTACGTGGGGATCGGATAGCCAAATATGTATCACCATAGTGTACGTGGGGATCGGATAGCCAAACATGTATCACCATAGTGTACATGGGGATCGGATAGCCAAATATGTATCACCATAGTGTACACGGGGATCGGTTCACAGAGATTAAAAATCTACAAGTGTGTACAAAATCATTCCCAAAGTAGAAAGTTGGGCTGGTATACATGTATTACGTGTGTAGCGGTTGTGGTTCCACCTCCTGTGCATAGATGTGGTTATTGCCACATATGTCGATCAATAATAATGTCATTTTTCTGAAATTGCATAGTAATATGAAACAATCCCTTAAATTGGGTATCCAACTATAATGTACAAAGTTGGGCTTATGTGTGTTGTGTGTCTACTGGATATGGGCTCACACTCATGCATAGTCAGTGCTGTCGAATTCCCTATTTAATGCCACTTGGCCGTTCATAAAGGTCGAATGCCGACTATTATTTCTGAAATTACATAGTGATATGGAAGAGCCAATAAATTGGGTAGCCAAATCCAAGGTATAAAATTGGGCGTATGTGTAATATGTGTATGTTGGAGTCGGGCTTATATCCATGTATAGTAAGTGGTGTCACATTCCCTAATTAGGGCCCCAGGGGCCGTTCATCAAGGTCGAATGTCGACTTTTATTTCTGATATAACATATTGATATGGAAGAGCCCTTATTTTGGGTATCCATCCCCAAGATAGAAGGTGTTGCGTATGTGTAGTATGTGCCTATTTGACCGGGCTCATACCCATGTATAGTCAGTTGTGTCACATTCCTTATTTACGGCCCAGTGGGCTGGTGAATAAATGTCGGATGATTGTTTCATATATATATTTACAGCAAATAGTGGCATTAGAGAAGCCCATATTATGGGTATCCATCCCCAAGGTAGAAACTTATCCGTGTATGGTTTATGTTTGTATTGGTTGTGGGTCCAGGTATATGCATCGTCACTGGTGTCACATTCCCTATTTAGGGGCACAGGGGTCGTTCATCAAGGTCGAAATTCGACGTTTATTTGTAAAATTACATAGTGATATGGACGAGCCCATAAAATGGGTATCCATCCCCAAGGTAGAAACTTATCCGTGTATGGGTTATATTTATATTGATTGTGGGTCCCTGACTATGGGTAGTCAGTGGTGTCACATTCCTTATTTAAGGCCCAGTGGGCTAATGAATAAATGTCGGATGATTGTTTCATTTATATTTTTACTGCATATAGTCGTATTAGAGAAGCCCATATTTTGGGTATCCATCTCCAAGGTAGAAACGTATTGGTGTATGTATTATGTGTGTATTGGTTGTGGGTCCCTGACTATGGGTAGTCACTGGTGTCACATTCCCTAATTAGGGGCCCAGGGGCCGTTCATCAAGTTCAAATTTCGACTTTTATTCCTGAAATTACATAGTAATATGGAAGAGCCCATATATTGGGCATCCATCCCCAAGTTAGAAACTTATTGGTGTATGTATTATGTGTGTATAGCTTGTGGGTCCCAGATTATTGGTAGTCAGTGATGTCACTTTCCTTATTTAAGGCCCAGTGGGCTGGTGAATAAATGTCGGCTATTTGTTTCATATATATTTTAATGCATATAGTGGCATTATAGAAGCCCATATTTTGGGTATCCATCCCCAAGGTAGAAACTTAATGGTGTATGTATTATGTGTGTATTGGTTGTGGGTTCCTAACTATGTGTAGTCACTGGTATCACATTCCCTATTTAGGAGCCCAGGGGCCCTTCATCATGTTCAAATTTCGACTTTTATTTCTGAAATTACATAGTAATATGGAAGAGCCCATATATTGGGCATCCATCCCCAAGGTAGAAACTTATTGTTGAATGTATTATGTGTGTATTGCTTGTGGGTACCTGACTATTGGTAGACAGTGGTGTCACATTCCTTATTTAAGGGGATCGGTTCACAGAGATTAAAAATCTACAAGTGTGTACAAAATTCATTCCCAAAGTAGAAAGTTGGGCTGGTATACATATATTACGTGTGTAGCGGTTGTGGGTCCACCTCCTGTGCATAGATGTGGTTATTGCCACATAAGTCGATCAATAATAATGTCATTTTTCTGAAATTGCATAGTAATATGAAACAATCCCTTAAATTGGGTATCCAACTATAATGTACAAAGTTGGGCTTATGTGTGTTGTGTGTCTACTGGATATGGGCTCACACTCATGCATAGTCAGTGCTGTCGCATTCCCTATTTAATGCCACTTGGCCGTTCATCAAGGTCGAATGCCGACTATTATTTCTGAAATTACATAGTGATATGGAAGAGCCAATAAATTGGGTAGCCAAATCCAAGGTATAAAATTGGGCGTATGTGTAATATGTGTCTGTTGGATTCGGGCTTATATCCATGTATAGTAAGTGGTGTCACATTCCCTAATTAGGGCCCCAGGGGCCGTTCATCAAGGTCGAATTTCGACTTTTATTTCGGAAATTACATAGTAATATGGAAGAGCCCTTATTTTGGGTATCCATCCCCAAGGTAGAAACTTATTCGTGTATGTATTATGTGTGTATTGATTGTGGGTCCCTGACTATGGGTAGTCAGTGGTGTCACATTTCTTATTTAAGGCCCAGTGGGCTGGTGAATAAATGTCGGATGATTGTTTCAAATATATTTTTACTGCAAATAGTGGTATTAGAGAAGCCCATATTTTGAGTATCCATCCCCAAGGTAGAAACGTATCCGTGTATGTATTATGTGTGTATTGATTGTGGGTCCCTGACTATGGGTAGTCACTGATGTCACATTCCCTATTTAGGGGCCCATGGGCCGTTCATCAAGTTCAAATTTCGACTTTTATTTCTGAAATTACATAGAATATGGAAGAGCCCTTATTTTGGGTATCCATCCCCAAGGTAGAAACCTATTGTTGTATGTAGTATGTGTGTATTGCTTGTGGGTCCCAGATTATTGGTAGTCAGTTGTGTCACATTCCTTATTTAAGGCCCAGTGGGCTGGTGAATAAATATCAGCTATTTGTTTAATATATATTTTACTGCAAATAGTGGCGTTAGAGAAACCCATATTTTGGGTATCCATCCCCAAGTTAGCAACTTATTGGTGTATGTATTATGTGTGCATAGCTTGTGGGTCCCTGACTATGGGTAGTCACTGGTGTCACAATCCCTATTTAGGGGCCCCGTGGCCGTTCATCAAGTTCAAATTTCGACTTTTATTTCTGAAATTACATAGAATATGGAAGAGCCCTAATTTTGGGTATCCATCCCCAAGGTAGAAACTTATTGTTGTATGTATTATGTGTGTATTGCTTGTGGGTCCCTGACTATGGGTAGTCAGTGGTGTCACATTCCTTATTTAAGGCCCAGTGGGCTGGTGAATAAATGTCGGATGATTGTTTCATATATAATTTTACGGCAAATAGTGGTATTAGAGAAGCCCATATTTTGCGTATCCATCCCCAAGATAGAAACTTATTGGTGTATGGATTATGTGTGTATTGCTTGTGGGTCCCTGGCTATGGGAAGTCAGTGGTGTCACATTCCTTATTTAAGGCCCAGTGGGCTGGTGAATAAATGTCGGATGATTGTTTCATATATATTTTAATGCAAATAGTGGCATTAGAGAAGCTTTTATGTTGGGTATCCATCCCCAAGGCATAAACATATCTGTGTATGTAGTATGTGTGTATTGCTTGGGGGCCCACGCCTATGCATATTCAGTGGCGTCACATTCCTTATTTAAGGCCCCATGTGTCATTCATCAATATCGAATTTCTGTTCTATTTCTGAATTTAGATAGTGATATTAAAGAGCCATTAAATTGGGTATCCAACCCCAAGGTAGAAAGTTGGGCTCATGTGTATTATGTGCATAATGGATATGGGCTCACACCCATCCATAGTCAGTGGTGTCACATTCCTTATGTATGGCTCAAAATGCCGTTAACCGTTATTGTGATGTTCTCAATTTATTTATCTTATTGCTTGCTAGAGGGTACGCATTCACAAACGGATAACCGTATTTTACTCTATTGCATTTCCTTATTGATTGGGTAAAAAGTGAAGGGTGAAAGGATAAACTGGGTAAAAGTGGTTATCAACTTTTAACCACATAATAATGAATGACAAGAAAGGAATGATGGATGACAAGAAAGGAATGATGGATGACAAGAAAGGAATGATGGATGACAAGAAAGGAATGATGGATGACAAGAAAGGAATGATGAATGACAAGAAAGGAATGATGGATGACAAGAAAGGAATGATGGATGACAAGAAAGGAATGATGGATGAAGATGAATATGAAGATGAATATGAAGATAAAGGTGAGCTTTGTTACTGTTAATGATTACGTGTTACTGTTGAAAATAATCTATAGTCAATTATTAAAACTATCATTAACTATGATTAAGTATCGTACATGTATCTCAATATACTTATCCTGGGTATACCGGTAACCGGTGACATAAGCAATAGCCTGTGTATTTTTGTTCCAAAACGAGGCTGTGCAAATAATGTTCACTCTCAATTAAGCATAATCATATTTATTTTATTGTATGCAATATTAGTTAGTAGGAAATAAATCATAATTAAATCAAAAACAAAGTGAAAGCAACAGCACATGCCTCCATCTTTTATTTACGCGGTGATACCAATAACCGGTGACGATGTAAATTTCACCTCACAAGTTTATACCAGTAGCAATAAATGCCATATAAGGCAATCACGTGATGTCACATGAGTAGCGGGCACCTTACAAATGTCAAATGCAGCCGATAGATAACAAATCCATTGAAATTCACCTAAATATTGACAACATGAACACAAACTTACGAGTGTAAGAGGAAAAATCAAGTTTTGAATAAATTACGGTAAATTTACCCGTAGAAATGACATTTCAGCTAGTTTTTGCTATGGACAGTTGCAGAAAGCTGACGGAAATTGTCAATAGTATGCACAAAATGAACATGTGCGCTTCATTTGGATTTATTCTAATATCACCGCTTATTAGTATTCACCGATATTACGGTCATTGGGGATAATACCGCGATGTACTAATTACCGCGAATTTCAATAATATTACAAATGTAGACCCATGCGCACTTGTTTCGCGACAACTTCCGGTGTTTTTGTTTACAATACCTGTCGGCAACTGTCAGCTGGATTGATTGAAAGAATATGTCGTTTTTACGGGTAAGAAAACAATTTAACTTTACTATTTTGTATAAAAACATGTTTTAAAACAAATCCTAATCAAAATGTATCGTATATTTTCATGTTCATCAATAAAACTGCGTATTTCGTTAGTGCGTCTGCTGAAGACGCACTGAAGTTGGATCTTGGCCAAAAAATTCTACTGACCTAAACTTCCGACCGATATATTTCTTGAACATTTTAACCAATAGAGCAAATATTGCTAGTTTCAATCACTACTTCACACTTATCCATAATATTGATTACTCGTATCAGATTTTGCCTAATTAATGCATTTTGACTCTTGTTTCAGCTTCCTACCATCGGACAACACCACCGTGGTCAAAAGAGGCAGTATAACCCCCAACAGTTGGCATTGGCATATGAAGAGGTGAGAACAGCAGGCACCAGCATCCACAGAGCTGCTGGTATGTTTGGGATTCCGGACAGTACTCTGAGGGATCGATTCAGGGGACCAATGCAGCCAGCACCAGAGCAAATTCAATACTCACCCAGGACCATCTGCAACACTCTCGTTTGAAGAAGAGGAAGAGCTTGCTAACCATTGTGTATATATGGCAAGCATAGGCTATGGCTATTCACGAACTGAATTCACCAACCTAGCAACTGATTTTGCTGTCAGTTTAGAGAGGAAGGCCCCATCTGATCCCATCTTTGCCCAGTCCTGGTACAACAACTTCAAGAAGCGTCATCCAGAGATAACACTAGCCAAACCTCAGAAATTGTCTGTGATACGCGCCAAGTGTACTTCTGAAGCAGTCTTAGACAAGTATTTTAAAGATTTAGAAACAGTAATGGACAAACACAATCTGAAAGACAAGCCTGAAAATATCTGGAATGTTGATGAGACAGGTCTACAGATGGAGCATAGTCCAACCAATGTAGTGTGTCAACAAGGTGTGACACCTCAGGCAATAACATCAAACAGAGGTCATAATGTGACATTAATCGCATCAGGCAATGCAGTAGGGTCAAGAATACCACCGTTTTATGTATTCCCGGGCAAAAGATGGAATAAAGATTTACTTAGTGGGGCATGCCCTGGTGCTGCTGGCACTATGTCGGATAATGGATGGTCCAACTCTTTAATATTTTTGGATTTCCTTGAACGCCACTTCCTAAAATATGTGCATGTGCACGAGTCTCCCATTTTATTGTTGTTTGATGGACATAAATCCCATGTCAACCTTACATTGAAGGAATGGGGTGTAGCACATAATGTTGTGTTCTTTGTCTTACCTCCCCATACTTCTCATGTCACTCAACCTCTGGACATTGGCTGCTTTGGACCACTCAAACGAATTTACTATTCCGAATGTCAGGCCTTCCTAAGAAGAACTCAAGGAGTACACATCAACCGATTTAACATCGCAGAGATTTCCAGCAAAGCATACAATAAAGGTGTTACTCCAGAAAATTTTATATCTTCTTTCCGGAAAGCAGGCATAGTCCCCATCAATCGTGAAGAAATCAGCCAGACAAAAACAGCACCATCCACCATTTATAAGCATAATGAGGAGTCTATCTCATCTCAATCAAATGAAACAAGTTACTTAGAGCAGAGAAAGATAACTACAGTAACAGGACACAAAACACAGAAGAAACCCGCTGTCCAAAGTCTCCACGGGAACATGATGTCACCATCAAAAGAACCTCTTCTGAAGAGACCCATGTTGAAAACAACAACCACACAGAATACTACACCAAAAGCAAAACATACAAAGACAGCAAAACGACCATACCAGTCAGATACACCTAAACCAAGCGGATCTGGTATTAACAACCGCACATCTGATGTTCTTGTTGACAGCGAGTCTGACTCAACAATCGAAACTCTGGATGAGACAGAGCTGTGCATCATTTGCAAGAAATTCACACCAGATGCATTCACAAATGCTTATACTATTGAAATTATTAAGTGGGGACAGTGTGATTCTTGCAATGGCTGGGTGCACTTAAAATATTGCACACCTGTGACGGTTTTAAGGCGTCTGTCTGGATTTCTCTGTCCAATGTGTGAAAATGAGCAGTAAACTGGACCATATTTAGCTGGATACCTGTTTTTCAAAATATGTGTAATAATTATTAGACTGCTCAACAGAAGTTTATTCTATGTCATTAAGATACTAAAAGTTGGAAGTTTATACCAGTAATATTTGTTTCAATTAGAGTACCTGTGCTGTTTTCTGATGGATGTTGGTTTAAAATTCGCGGTATTATGTATATTTCGTAAACAAAGATGGCGGACCAACTGCGTGTACATTTTCATCATATTTTAATAGTGAGTGGTACTATTGCGGATTTATTTTTGATGTTGTTGAAAGGTGAAGGACATCTGGTAATATTAAAGTATGAATGAATATCATTCCTGGATATGTTGATATTTTCCAGCTGAAATGAAATTAACATTCGCGGTATTTAGTATATCCAGGATATATCGTATGAAATAAAAGATATTTGAAAAAATCTAATTTTACGTATGGGCAGCAATGGCATTGCTGCTACACATTTTTAAATTATAATTTGCATAATTATGTTCAATTAGTAAACATTGGTTTTTTGCAATAAAACAAACTCGAAACCGAAAGTAGGACTTTCCGAGTCGATCAGGTCACGTGCATTTGTTTACAATCGGAACCGGGTGTACATTCGGGATGAATCGTCCGCCTTCGGCAATGATAAAAAAAAATGTCGAGTTTTGCCGGCAGATTGAAGTATGAACGATTACAGTAAGTTGAAACGGCCTCAGTTATTATTACAATGTATCTCAAATGATGTAAATGTTATTGGGTTTTAATTGGAAACCGTGCAAAATGTTTCATATCACGAATAAGTATTAAATTAATGTGAAACCACTTCAGAAATTGTCATTGGGGCGCACATGGGATATTTTTAACATAATTTTCATAAATCATAAAGAAAATATATCGTGTCTCACGATTGTTTTGCAGAATGTGAGCATCAAGTATGTGGATAATCTTATCTTTATTAATTAATAGCTTCGTGGGAGGGGGGCGGAGGGTTTGCTTGCATATCGGATATCCTGTTTTTTATTTTAGCTCAATTGCGAAACAAGTTCATAAACTTGTATTAATCACTCTCGAGACCTCATTCCTGATGGAATCCATCGCCACCAGGGAGAGAGAAGAGGCAACGTGGAATTTAAATGCCTTGCCTAAGGGCATAATGTAACAGCTCCAGCGGGGCTCGAACTCCGGACCTTTCGTCCGTGTGACAGCATCGCATTTGAAATTGAATGGTCCCAAGTGTCATTGAGCAAGGCACCTTACACACATGGCTTAGTACTGTTTAGCCGCTTAAATCGGCTAAGCCTGTCCAGGACAACATAATAGTCCCACAAGGGGTTTGACATTAATGGAACATACATGCAAATTGGTTTGTTTTGGAAAATGTTGCACTTGCCCGGGATTCATACATGGATTACCACTAATATTACTAAGGCGACCATAGGTGGCGTCCGTGGTCCAGTGGTAGAGCATCGGATTTGGAATCGAACAGTCCCGGGTTCGATACTCTGTCACGCCACGTATGTAGTGTCATTGAGCAAGGCACCTCACACACATTGCTTAGTACTGGTTAATCGCTTAGGTCGGCTAAGCATGCCCAGGAAAACATGTCTATGTCCCCGCGAGGGGTTTGACATTAAAGGAACATACATACATAGGTGAGAACTGTTTGTTGCCCGGTACTGAACCGAGTTGACCACAGCTGGCACAAGCTACATTGAATATATACAACATAAGTCTATAAACGTGTACAAATGTGAATGCTTAAATTTTAAAGGAAGAATTAGAAAGAACAGAATTGCAATAAATGTAATTCAGTGGCAATCAATGATTTTCTGCCACTCATTCTAAATGCAACTACATGCAAATTGTACAAGACGTAGTATATACATATATTACATGTCGTCTATTGTTGCAACCGTATATAATAATGAACATGTATTATTTACTTTTCACAGCCATTATAGTGAAGACGGAGAAGAGCCTGGCAAGGAGGTAAAAGTGCAGAGGGGTTGTGGACTTGTGGTAGGGGTGGCAGAGAGGAAGTTCTAGGAGTAGAAGTATAGGAAGAGGTAATTATGAATGTTCCATTTATTTCGAAGAAAAACCTTGCAGGACCTAGACATGTTTTTCTGGGCAAGCTTGATCGACATAAGCGATTAACCAGTACTAAGCACTGTGTATGAGGGAGCCTTGCTCAATGACACTACATTTGTTCCGTGACCGAGTATCGAACCTGGTACCCTTCAGGCATTCTAAATCTGGCGCTCTACCATGGGTGTCACACAATTAAATACACATTCCAGCTTTATGTCTTATAACTAACATATCTTGAAATCTAAACCATCAAAACATCAGTAGCAACATAGCTTTTTGTTGTTTTTGCAATATCTTTGATGATGTTTGATTTGCAGACATACATGGCTCTTATAATACAGTATTGTGTGCAAGATGTAGTCCTTTTAGAGGTACATTTGCTCATTCGGATGTGTATCAATGGTATAAAAAGTGTTCATCACTGAATCATGGATGTCACACAGGGTCACGTCACACATACAGTGAGTGACGCACCATCACAATGAAGTCACATTGGAAAAAAGAGAAGGATGTATTTGTTTAAAATGTTTTAATAAGATACTGTATTTTTTTCTTAATGGGATTCTGTCTGTTTATATATGTACCTCATAGAAAATTCATTACATTTACAGATTGTCATTGAGCACATGGGTGTTGAGAAGTTGCAGAATCTGGTACTCAATCTCCACCACCATAACCAGGACCTCTATAACCAGCTGTTAGTACACAATATTGGTGCAGGTGTGGACATTGCAATGAGATGGGGGCAGACTTGAACAAATAGTGTGGATGTCTGCCCAGCAAGTGCATTTCAATGCGCAAGGTAAGAATATATTCCAGTCATATATAGATTATCAGTCAAATATGACTGTGCCAATGCAAGTCATAAATATTTGGATGATATTTCCATCACTTAAAGTGTTACAAATGGAAGTTGATTGTGTGTGTGTTTTATGGATATTTAACATCGCTACCGGTTGCCCATATGAGCTACACCTCTTGAAGAGATTAGTGATTTTAGTGGATTGTGCAGTGATACATACAGAGACGCATTCCAGTGTCCTCTGCCTCAGTTTACGTACACGGTTTAGAGTGTTATCCGAAAGACTATGATGTGAATCATTTTAGTATGGTATAGTGGTGAGTTTAACCTGCGTGTTAACCACTGGACCGCTACATAATTGAAGTTGATTCTGATCACAAATTATTATTCATTTGTTTATAAGTAATCTCACGTATATAGTTGGCTGTCCGGTTGGCGCAGTGGTTAATGCGCTCGCTTCTCACAAATGCAACCCGAGTTCGATCATCCTCACACTTGGAAGTATGTGAGATGGTACGGTCAACAGATCAGACAAGTGGGTTTTTTCCGGGTACTCCGGTTTCCTCCGACACGAATGACCACAAATACTATGTCATCCGCTCCAACAAGAGTGATTAATATAAGATGTTACAGCTTATTTCCCAGTCATTGTTAAATAAATAAAGTTTAAACTTAACCTCATACAGTTGTCACCGGTGAGCGATTCCATTGGACATCAGTGATATACCTCATCCCCCCTCCCTTATGTCATAATGTTAATTGACGAAACTTCAACATTTTAAAAATCATCTTTAATATCAGAAACCATAATTCTCAGATAATGTGGCTAGTGGATATGTGTACTAGCTGTGTTGCAACTATAACCATTCATTGGGCGACCTGTTAAACTAGCTTTAAATAGAATAAAAATAGTGTAATGTATTGTTTATTTTAATGTCACCCCTATTGAAAGGGCCAGCCATTTCTGGCGAGGTTCGAATTTTCGACCTCCCGCTACATATGTGGACGGACGCCTTAACCACTAGGCCACGGAGAATATGCAAACGTTCCAGATACTGTGTTTGTATAACCCTTTGAACTCTGGTGAGCACACTGAGGCCCTCAAAAGTTCATGGTGCTCTTGTTTAAATTAACTTGCATCCTAGATATTACTAACCTCAAATGTCACTAATACATTCAGACTTTTATGATAATTTACTCTTGTTTCAGATTGAACGGTTGGTCCTAGACGGACAGGTTCTGACAGTGTCTTCGGTACTACATGGAAATGTTGGGACGCAATGGAACATATATGGAAATGTTGGGACGCAATGGAACAAACTAATAACCAAATAAATTTGATATTATGGATCTTAATGAAATGAATTGCTGTATAATCATCTGGAATAAAAGTGCATTAAATGACAATTATTCTCTTTCATTTCTTTGTTTCAAATAAAGTTTTAGTTTGACGGGGAGATAAGTTACAGTCAGTAATCCTCGAATCATGTTGAATCGGCACAGTTTGTTCTGTCAGATTTTCTTCACACTGCATAGTGTCTGGATATGATTGGCATTATCGCATATATATCCATACTACTTCGGTTCTTTCACAGCATAACATGTCCAGATGTTGCTATATTCTACATAACCTGTCAATAAAATTCAATATCAATAATACTGGTACTAAACTAGAGCCAGTTTACCCTGACAAACAAGACAATGGTTAAAATTATCGCCACACTATTGATCTGGTTTTGTACGAAACAACAGTTGTGTAAATTATTTATGGCACAATTCAGTATTGTAAGCTGGCCTAGTTTTACGCAATGATCCCATTTTAACTCGGACGTTTATATGAAGCTATTGACAGGACACTACATCCACTATCTGTCTGCAACACCCACTATATCTCCGTGGATGAGTATCTAAGGAGTCATCTGCTCCTCAGCTATATAGGTTCAAACTCCACTGGTGGTGTCCAATTATATCAGGTTGGTGGTTTTACCAGGTGCATGAAATAGTGCTCAGATGGCACCTGGATACATAAGCTGTTATGCTGTCGGTAATATACAAATTTCAGAATGACCATAACATCTAGATAGGCCTGTAAACAGTGTTTTACAAAATGTCACAAATACATCTATAAAACTAGGGAATAGCACTTGGACTGCTGGTATTTGACAACAGATTATCATTACCCCGATTCGACATTGAAAGGTCAAACACATAGTATTGTTTATTTGACAGTTCATACGAGGTTTCCTACTATAGAAATCAATTGGAGTGGACTCGTCGCTGATCACACAGACATTTGACACACACACAATCAAACCAGTTTCTTTCTACTCCAGCCCTATATATATCCACAAAGTCTATCAACATATATTTGAGATACCCTGTCCTCAGACAGACGTAGCTATAAACATTAGCACACATTCCTATTGGATGGTTAATTATTGATTGATGGAAAAAAAACAAATTACATTCTCCAAGTTCTATGAACATTTCTTTAGGTGGTGGCATATTCACGACCCTTTGAGGAGGGTTATATAGTGTCCAAAGTATCGATATACAGTCGATAGAATAAACTATTACATGGTAATTCAGACATTAGAAATTTATACCTGTTTATATAATAATAATAAATTATAGAAGGTGTGATAATCTGGTCTATTAAAATAAAATAATTAATATGCGACACAGCTGCTTTAGTGTAGATTCAATGTATTAATGAAGTTACCTTATGAATGATCTCTCTGTTATTCAATATTGTGGTGTTTGCGTCCTTGTTCATCATGTGGTCACTCGACAGTACCCTGGTGCCTGACATGTCTTCAATAATACATAGTTATGATCCAATTCTGCAACAAGAATGACACATACCCATAACAATTCTTAATTTTAGCTGGGTGAATATCTTATCTAGTTTATTCAAATTGCTTGATTGCGAAACAAGTTATTTCATCATTAGTTTAATTGATCTCGCTGCCTCATCCCCTTAATGGAACACATTGTCACGAGGAAGAGGCCGTGTTGATTTAAACGGCTTAACTACATACATCATCACTATGGTTCTGGAGGGCGCAAACTCACAACATTATAGTTACCAAGGTGAGAACCATATCCATTACATTATATGTTCGTTGAAGGTGTTGGAACTTTACTATGTACTTGGTATGCCAAACGACACGTCTAATCAATTCATTTACGTTGATATTTTTATCCGAATATCTGATGCGATACAGAAAATAGTGATTAATAGATTTGCTACAAGTCTCAATGAATACACGCCATTCTGAAATGTCAGACACTGGAATAGTAAACAGTGGCTGACTGAAGTTGTTGTTGGTGGGCAACATCTTTCTTTCCTCTGTCTCACATGCAGTTTCCGTATCTGTACCGGATGAAGATGCTGGTCTCTGTGTCTCAAAACTGTTAAAATCAAATAACGTGTCAGAACCAAATCGTAAATAAATGAAAACATTATTTAATTCACATGCAAATTTATATTAATTGTTGATTTATATAATTATGTTCAGTAATCAAGAATGTTTTCACATAACAATTATCACTGGATATGAACACATAGTTACCTATCCAAGCGGTTTGTTCCCACTTTCCCAACCTTTTATTTTCACACATACTAATTATCCCCAATTATCTCTTTGCCCCTCAAACTTACCTGTATTTTCTATACTGTTCAAAAAATAAATGAAAGGCACACATAAACTTGTACTTGCAGTGTACTATTTCAATGTTATTTATCTTGTTCCATCTGTTGAAAATACTTACTTATTCTAGAATAAACTATTTTTTTGTTATTTTTGTTTCCAGTGCATATACATATCTTTAAGGAGAAAAGTGTTCCTTTAATTGTGTTTAAATTAAAATTGTCCATATGTACGTTTAACATTAATAATTCAGATAAAGGTTCATAATAATAAATAGCAGACATATTTTAATTTTGAAATGTGAACTATAAAGATACAAACAATTAACAATATGTATCTATTATTTATTTATGATTATAACAGTTATACTAGGTAATTACATAATTATATATCAACACTATTTTTTAATTAGCAATTATGAACTGATTGCAAATTAGTCTGAGAACAACAATAATGATTAATGAAATTAACAATTTACTTATAACTAACTGTTGAAAACTAAGAAAAACAGGTCACTAACTGTAAGTCATTCTTTAACATAGTATAAAATGAAGGTCAGTTTCCTCTGTAATCATAAATCTCTAAAATGGCAAATGCGCTAGTCAATATACGGTTCATAGAGAATAGCAGAGGAAGTCAGACTCTAGTTCTAAATGGTTACATGTACAGCCTGAAAACCAGAAAACGGGAGTGTCGCTACTGGAACTGTGTCAACAAAGCATGCAATGCTAAAATTAACACTAAGAATGAGCTTCCTACCAAATTCGCTGATGAACACAATCACCCAAGAGATGACAGCAGAATTGTTGCTGCGGACATCAGGAGTGGTGTCCGAAAACAGGTCCGAGGGTCAACACAGCCGGTGCCCTCCATCTATAACGATATGCTGGCAGACACAAGATCGATCGAATGGGACAATTCCACCCAAGAGGTTGTGGCTAATCTACCCACTTTCTACGAAGCCAAATCCAGTTTATATAGACAGCGGTCTAAGACTAGACCAGTTCTGCCAAAGACAAGGGCGGATGTCAACTTGGAAGGGAAGTGGATAGAGTCGCTTGCAGGGGAGCCATTCCTAATCGCCAATGACGGTGATGTGGCGCGAATGCTCATATTCGCCACCGTTGACAACCTGGCCCAGCTGTCTACAGCCGAGACCTGGTATATGGACGGTACCTTCTACGCTTCGCCGTCATATTTCTACCAGCTATACACCATCCACGCCATGATCGACGGGTATATGTGTCCCCTAGTGTATGGACTACTCCCAAATAAACAACAGACAATGTACACCAGATTCTTCACACTCATCCAGAATTTCGCCCATGAACATAACATTCCTCTGTCCCCAGAAACGATAATGATGGACTTCGAAACAGCAGCGTGGCGTGCTGTCAGTATCGTGTTTGTTGGTGTTCAAGTCCGTGGTTGTTTCTTTCACTTCACACAGTGTATGTGGAGAAAAGTACAATATTGTGGTCTTGTAGCTGACTTCAAGGACAATGAAGAAGTGAAGAAACTTGTGCTACGTGCTTCGGTACTGCCACTTGTCCCCCTAGCCTCTGTCGAAGATGTGTGGTTCCAAACTCTAGAAGAATGTGACAATTACTCAGTGCCGGTGTCTAAGTTTAAGGACTATGTGACTGAGCAGTGGGTAGAGGGAGACCGCCGCTCCTGGAATCATTACGAGAATGATGGTCCACGCACTACCAATCATGTTGAGGGTTGGCACCATAAAATAAACAACCAACTACGACACTGCCATCCTAATATTTATACATTGATAGACCTGGTCCAGAAAGAGCAGGCTGCTAACGAGGCGAAGCTGTTTCAGCACGCCAACGGTGGAAAGCAGCGACCAAGGAAGCGGGTATACCGTGAGCGTGAGCAAATGCTCATCAGACTGAAGCACCAACTGCGAACTGGCGACATGGACATCATGACGTATGTTGATGCTGCTTCTCACTTAGTCAAATTAAAGTGAATATGTACAATAAAAATATTTCAAGATTTATATCTATTATGTGCTATGCATGTTCATGTGTTTGTCTTATCCATGTAAATATCTATGTTTTCGATTTAATGCTTATAACTCAAAATAAAGAATATCTATCTATATGAAACTTATATTTATGAACAACTTTCCCAAATTTAGAAACACACATTTTCAGTACAGTATAGCAATTTTCGCCAATTATCACCTTTCAACTCTATTGTTACACCGAACAATACATTCCCCCAACACCTACCTCAATTTCTATAGGACTACTAAAAGGTTGGGAAAGTGGGAACGGCATTGGTTGACCGTAAATTGCAGACAATACTCCATTCCCCACCAATGAAAACATATGATTAAAACCTTTCAAATTAAAGGTTATTGCATACATGTGGGTATGAAAACTCACAAAATAAAATGGGTGTTAATTAGATTCCTGGCAAAATGAACAACAGATGCATAGCAGACCATCTGTTAAGGTATATATATGTAATTTGCAACTGTCCCTAAACAAAGACCTGTTCAGGCAGGTTGTCAACCCTAACCATGCCCCATCTTCGCCCTTTTAGAAAGGTGTATGGTAAGTGGAGTAACAAGATGTGTTGCCAGAATAAACCCCACCCAAAATCCAAACTGGCTGGGGTATTCTTTCGAATAGCCTTTACTGCATGAGAAGCAGTAATGGAAATGTATACAATGATTCGTACAAATTATGTATCATATGTATCAGTCTTTGTTATGGCACAGTCTTTGATATTGCTAATCACCATTTTCCACTTGTCTCCTGGGTGTATGTATTACATTTATAATTAATATCGTATTAACTGTATAAACAAATACATTCAGTGTTACTTTGAATATCAAATTTATTCTAAGCACAACCAATTTGGTATTTACGAAAATATATAGGCGATAAAGTACCTGTCTTCCGTCTCAAATATGTCTTGGTTTTATACCCCGGGGCCCCGTAAATTATAACGGCTGTTTGTATACAAGTATGACCACTGACATACCCTCCATATCACAGAGATTCGGAATCTGACATCCCACAGAGTAGAATCCCTGTACTTAAATATATATACTAGTACCCCCAAACGTGCCGAATCCCTGTGCTCCATATACCATAGTATGTTTGTTTTAAGCCCTACAGTGATTAAACAACCAATCGTAGTTATAAGATAAATCGTTAGTGCTCAAAACTAACATAATTCATGGAAAATAAAACGTAGCAACAAACCTTGCGTTCAGTAGATAATACGCGACGGCATTGGTGAATTTCAGTTTCTTTGCCTTTCTAAATCCTCCCCATTTACCCCACGTTATCTGTTTTAATTGAATTACTTGATATGTCGATTCATAACCACTGTTGTCTATGTCCCCCGCAATGGGTTTGACATTAATGGGACATGCATACAATTATGTCATGTTCAATATAGGTTTTAATCTTTATTAAAGTCTCATCTATGTACATACATGTAATACAAACACAAATATAAATAATCAGATTAAAAGTACATAGCCATTCTGAATAGAATTATAAGAGACATATTGCAACAAAACATATCACATTATAAAATCCCACACTACTATTAGTTAATGCTTATTTACATTCTAAAGCCAAGAAACAGTTGCTAATTTATATTTAAATACGAAATAAAACAAAATGGTATAAAACACTAAATCGAAAAACAAGCACTAGTGCGCTTTTAAGAAATATTTTACAAAATCAGTTATCACCCAGGATCAGATCGAGAATGACCTAATTAGCAGTTGCTTCTTGTAGTCTGTAAAAATCATAGATATATAGTAATTAACACAAAAAGGGCATTATTTACAAAGGTAAAAGTAACGACGCTGTAGTATATTAAAACAGGTTTTGGCACAAAGTCTTATCACTGATTGATTACTGAATAGAAATAGAAATTGATCACGTTTTGTCATATTACAGAAATTATGGTCAGCTAATATTGCCTTCTGCAATAGTAAAGTTCTTAGATCATTATATATGGCACATTCCAATAAAACGTGATGTTCATCTTCTATCACATTACAAAAGGGACATTTACGATCGTCTAATCTTAAATTCTCATACCTTCCGGTTTCTATACGGATTGGTGCAACACCGCATCTAAATTTACTAAATGCCGACCTGTGTCGTGTAGGTAAAATCATTTTACAATATTCCTCAGGTTCAAATACATGCTTAAACTTACAATACGTTCTTAATTTGTTACGACCTCGTCCAGTAGTACCATGAATGCTATTTATAGAGGCATACCAATCTGTTATATATTTGTTCATACCAAATTTTCCCACACATTCGACACAATGAGGCTTAGAAATTGGAGCATATAAGTTACAAAATTCTGCAAAATCAATATCCGTAAAATGTTTCTTAACAAAATAGAACCAGTTTTTACAGGAAGCAGATTTCTCGTTTGCCCAAAGTGCAATTCGTTTGTTCAATCTCGAGTTATTTGTATTGGAAATTCGTACCCAAAACGTAGAAACTGTTTTCCATTGACGGACAATGGGAGGTTGCCAACCCATTTCACCGGAAACAGCTGCATTGGGTGTATACTTGCCGACACCAAGATAAAACCGCATAGCACGGTTTTGGACAGCATTTATACAAGGAAAGGATTTATACCCCCATATTGAGGCACCATAAGCAATTACAGGCCAAACAACAGTGTCGTATAGCTTGGTGAATACATTATACGGTACCCCTCCCGAAATTTTACATTTAGCTATCAATAATCCTAACGCCCGACTTGCACTCTGAGCAACCATTTTAGCTGTAACATTAAAATCTAGGTGTTCCTGAAGACCAACACCGAGGTATGTATATCTGTCAACAACGGATAACTGTTCATTTCCACATTTAAATATATGCTCACACCTCGCCCGGCTATCTGGACGGAAATGCACTATCTTACTCTTATCTATATATGTTCAACGTGCTTTTCTGCTCCAGCTGTTTCACGCATGCGCGCTGTGCATGTTTACATTTCGTTTGTTGATAAACACAGTTCGTTTGTTGATAAACAAATTCACGTATACGACGGTTTATATTTATTGGAATTTTATCGTTTCTGGGCGACTATTTCGATTTTTGTAAACACACGCACGCACGCACGCACGCACACACACACACACACACACACACACTAGTATTTATATTATTTTACCAAAAGTGGGCAATATGAAAAATATCACCCCGAGAACATGAATAACCGATTCGTCATCCCATGTTAATTTTCATGCATCGATGCGTGATTGACCTATCTCATAATTGTGAAAGTCGTGATAGTGCGACAGTAGAGCGTTCGCTTCATGTGCGAAAGGCACCGAGGTAGAATGCAACTAGATGTTTGTTTTCTATATGAAGAATAATCATAATCCAATCAGAACGCTCGTTTCAACGCGAAATGCGCCGCTTGAGAAATTTTCAAAACAAATTGAAATATTCTCCGAAATCTCTTTTTGACGTACATTTTTGCCGAATAAACCTACACGTTAGTGGAAACACATTTTATTGATAATGTTATTCACTGTTAAAACTCTGCCGTCGAAGATTTTGTGTTGTTGCTGACAGAACCCGTATCCTAGTATGGAAATGTGACCTGCTATGGCCAATATCTGTGGCAATTGTTTGCAAAGTATACATGCACGCAGCTTAAAGTTGTGTTTTATTTGAAGAACAATATAAAGACTCGGGATAGGCGTTATATTTGGACAGATGTGTACAAAATTGTTTCAGATAGGGCCATTTTACTGATCGATGCGATATCTGACATCCCACAGAGTAGAATCCCTGTACTTAAATATATATACTAGTACCCCCAAGCGTGCCGAATCCCTGTACATATTACAATAAAAGAAAAGTACCTGGTAAAGCTGATCAGTGACGGATTGGAAATAAATAGTGACAGTATGACAGCCATAGGTTCAAACCCAATGTTCTCTGATATAGCTTGTATCTCTGCTGATTATTTACTATTGGGATGTATATAATGAGATCCAGGTTGGTGTGGAGCTCTCACCGTTGAGCAATTTGAAATATTCAAGGTTGCGGACAAAATGGTCACCAAAGCACAAACAAGTGTAATTTCTGCTGAAGTATATGAGGTATATACCTGATTTATAGGTATTTTAATAGATTTATGTTGTCTGACATATACTTTGGAATTATAATATACAATTTGGATACTTTTAGCACTAAAATGGTGTATAATATTAAAACTTGGTGATAATGCAATTCTTGTGGAATTCGATTACCATAACACTGATTCACATAGCGAACTAAATATGTGTACTGACATTAAATAGTCAATCACAATTGAGTACCGTAGCCAGTGGCACATTTCAATCAAGGCAATCTAGGGGGGTCATGGGGCATATTGCCCCTTAACATTGTTTGGGTATAGAAGCGATTTCCTGCGTTTTCTGATTTTAGACGTATACTTATATACTGACCTTTCAGCTCTCTAGCAGTCAACATTTTATACAGCAAAGAGATTATATTTTGCATTTTGTTTATTTAATTTTTCAGTGTGGCTACGGGCCTGCAATTAAGCACTATCGAAATTTGTTACACTTTAGACCACTACTGTTGGTCGATTGCACAAATATACAGTGTCGCAATATAGTTAGCGAATTAATGTGCATCCTCTGTATACTGAGCTGAGCCTTTCTTGTGTGACCTTTGGAGCAAGCTTGGCCTCATTGACAAGAACAGCATACTGTTACGCGCCAACCGGGGTCAATCTAGTGGGTAGACGGGCGGGCAGACGTATGTAGATCACAGTGGAAAACTGATTGAGTGACGACAATGGTACATATATTTGTTTATCTATGCGGCGTATGGAACACCATTGCGTAGCGTCCCATGATGGCGGCCTACATGCTAAACAAACTCGGAAAATAAACTCAGAGGGTAAGCTAACACCTAGGGTGTTACAATACACGGTAAGCCAGATTTGAGCTCGAGCAACTACACCTGTGTGTCTTGCATGGCATATCACCCACATATGAGCACTATCAGTTCCCAACAACTCCTGTGGGGCAAGAGGGGACTTTGTCCGGCACTGTTATGAGTGCGAGTGATTTGGAATTGTCCTCTCTGGACCAACGATTAGTGGCTGGATCTAGCATTTGTGGGTTAGGTTCCAAGCTACTCTTCAACTTGGAGGAGAGCATGGGAGACTTTTTCCTGGAAGGATTCATTGGTCGGTAGTAGCGATGCATGTTTTGTTGCACTTCTCTACTTTAGAGGACCATATTTTCTGAGTGGCCTCTGTCATGGACTCGCAATTGGGTTGACCATAGCATGTCAGTATGAGTAATGAATAAGATTCTTTCACGACATCTGCTAACGGTTCTTTCACGACATCTGCTAATGGTTCTTTCACGACATCTGCTAATGGTTCTTTCACGACATCTGCTAATGGTTCTTTCACGACATCTGCTAATGGTTCTTTCACGACATATGCTAATGGTTCTTTCACGACATCTGCTAATGGTTCTTTCACGACATCTGCTAATGGTTCTTACACGACATCTGCTAATGGTTCTTTCACGACGTCTGCTAATGGTTCTTTCACGACATCTGCTAATGGTTCTTTCACGACATCTGCTAATGGTTCTTTCACGACATATGCTAATGGTTCTTTCATGATTCCCAAGGAGTTTAGAATATGGACATTCTGTTTTAGTACTTTCAGAGCCACACCATGGCTTATTCCAAAACATTGTTTAGCAGTATTGCATCCAGTAAGACCATATGCCGCCAAGTAAGTCTAGGATGATTAGACGATACTTTTCCACAGTAGCATTAATATCGACTACTGCTCGACACTGGATTGAGGAAACCACCATGACGTGGGACCGAATGTCACCATGAAATCAGAACTGCAACAAAAGTACAAAGATGCATGTGTCATCTGCAACCACAAGACGGTTATGAGCCCCCATAGTTGAGACGTATTGCACACTAATGGTATCACCCTCCTCACGAGTTGTAGACATATTGTGTCGCCGAATAACTAACCCTTTGTTTTGATATCAAACGGGACTGGATCGCTTCCGGTGAAAACAAGATTGTGTTGAAGAAAATCTACCTTGTGCAGTACGGCGTTTTAACAGATGAGATTAATCGGCTGTGCTTTGTTGTTCATCACTGTGAGGATAACTTTCTCTGCAGGTAGGCTTGAAGTATTGCGTAGCCTGTAGATCCGACTTGTCCCTTGGTCTCTGCCAAGTCGTCTTGATTCCTTTGTGCTACCATCGTCGTTATACCTTTAAATATAATTGTGCACGTATGCATGATGCTTGTTTGAGCTATGACCCTCGATCAACAACAAAGGTCGTTTAGAAAATTCGGGTGTCTGAAAGGACACCCACGGAACCTGTCAAAGGTAGTCTTGCACTCTCTGGAAGCTGGCCATGAAACCACCCAGAGAACCGCACATCCATGCAGAAATGTCACCCCAATGTCCTTTTCTGAAGATATTGAGGATGTCTGGCTTTAGTGTGATTCCAATAATGCCACTGCGCCTATGGTCATACCTCATGTAGGTTGTTCCAATAGCCATATCATTCCATAGGTCATTACATAGGCCGGTTTTGTGATGCATTGTGTGCTCACCTTTCAGGAATTTCTTGGCGACAACATCGAGAAGCCCTTCAATTGATCGTATTTCGTACGAAGCATAACGGGCGTAGTGTGTATATCCAACGGCAAATAACAGAGGAAACATCTCCTCTACTGTATATGCAGCGCCCAGTCTGCCTCTCGCTCGTATCTAATGTACTTGGGAATGGTAAACACTGGTCGGATGAAACAATCCACCCAATGTTTTGCAGTTGTACTTTTTGACCAAACCTCATTCAGGATATGTTGGAGGTCAGCCATGGAAGCCATGTCATGCTTTTCAAAGATATCTCAAAGAGGTTCTTCGACCAGCATCCTGACCATTTTCAATACACCCCCAAATGGAACACTGAGGATATCCACTATTCCAGTCAGCCATAAGAGTACCAACACTACTACACTAACTCATTAGTCGATGCATATACTCACATCTTAAGTGGAAGTTGATGAACCGGCCTGGGTTCTCCCACAGGACAAGAGCAACTCTGTATAGTTGTTGATCAGGTTTGAAACACGTTTCCTATTTCCTGTGAGATGTCTTCTGCTTTTACTACAGATAATATATAATATACCACATTTATATAGCGCCCTTGTCATAATAAGGTATGCGCTCAAAGGCGCTTTACAGTTGAACATATGACATATCACAGATATGGTAAAACATGAATAAGTAAGCGAAACATGACAATACAATACATGTATAAAAAGTAATTAGAGATTGAAAAATATGGATCTTAAAACTAAAATTACTAAACTAAAGAACTAAAATTAAATAAAACCTACATAATTATTAATGAAACAAGTTATCGAAACATTAGAACATTAAAAATTATAAGAACTGAAAACTAATATAAGATGCCTAAGATAAGATATATAATTCCTAATATCTTTGATTTAAATAACCTTAAGAAATAAACAAAAATAAAAACATTTAAAAAATTATTATTAAATCTTTCATTAAAACAACATAACTTCATTTATGAATAATATTTAAAAAAAAAAGAAGGAAAACTATCAACATGTAATTTGGAAATCATTGATATTTAACATCCATACGCTTGTTTGAAAAAGAGTGTTTTCAAAGATCTTTTAATGGAACACAACGATTTTGAGTCCCTGATTCCATTGGGAAGGGCGTTCCATAGTTTTGGTGCGGCTACTTCAAATCTTCTGTCACCATATGTCACTGACTTAATGTGTCTTGGGTCCTCCTCGACTAGTCTAAGGGAACCATTTTGCGATCTTAATGTTCTCTTAGGGTGGTACACTTTCAGCATGTTTTAATGTAAACTGGGCCTTTGTCATTTAGTGCTTTATATGTTAGTGTTAGGATTTTGTATTTAATTCTGTAGTTGACGGGTAGCCAGTGGAGATCTTCAAGAATAGGAGACACGTGGTCGAACCGGGACGTTTTTGATATCAAGCTGTGTGTTGAACATTCTGTAATTTGGAAATCGTTGATTTTGATACACCATGAAGCAGCCCATTACAATAGTCCATTCTCGATGTCACAAGCGAATTTACTAGGGTTTTTGTTGCATGGGTTGTAAGGAATTTTCTGATCTGCCCAATCTTTCTGATCTGCCCATAACTGGATCTGCACACTGAATTTACATGTTGTTCCATGTTAAGTTGGGAGTCTAGCATAGCCCCAAGGTTTCTCACGCACTTTGATGGTTTTATAGCAGAGTCTCCAACAGTTATTGTGATATTTTCGACTGATTGTTCTTTTTGTTTTGAGCAAAAAAACAATAACTTCCGTCTTGTCTGCATTCAATTTGAGCATGTTTATGTGCATCCATTGAACAATTTCGTTAAAACAATCTTCAACACGGCGTATGGTTTCTAACTGTGATTGATCATCCGTTGGTTCAAAGGATAAATATAGCTGCGAGTCATCCGCGTAAAAGTGATGTTTAAGACCATGTTTTTTGCATATGGAACCAACGGGCTTGGTATACATGGTGTAGAATTTAGGGCCTAACACCGAACCTTGAGGAACACTGAAATGCATCATGACTGGTTTGGACAACTTTCCATCAATACAAACTGTTTGGTATCTATCAGTGAGATAAGATTTTATCCACTGGAGTGGTTTGTCGGCAATTCCAAAATGGTTTTCAAGACGATGCAGCAATGTGACATGGTCAATTGTGTCAAAGGCTGCTGACAAATCGAGCAGAACTAGAATAGAAGCATTGCTCTTATCTAGGGATTGAAGAATGTCGTTTTGCACTTTCACCAACGCGGTTTCTGTGGAGTGATATTTTCTGTATGCAGATTGGTGTTCCTCATGCAGACTGTTTGATGTTAAATGTTCTTCAATACGTGTGCTGACAACTTTTTCGGCAATTTTAGACACATATGGTAAATTTGACACTGGTCTATAGTTTTTAGTACATTTTCATCGAGGGTTGGTTTTTTTAGCAGTGGTCGTATTCTAGAACATTTGAAAGAGGCTGGTACAGTTGATGATTCCATTGAAAGGTTGACTATCCTTGTCAGCATTGGTAAAAGCTCAACAATACATGATTTCAAGAGCCTAGTTGGGAGTGGGTCTAGTTCACACGATTTGTTTGGTGAACCGTTTATAAGTTTTTTTTATCTCATCTTCCGAAGCTGGACTGAAATTAACTAGCCGGCTGGTATTTTCATTTGAATTTGTTTCGATAACCTGACTAGCTTCACTTGTAGTCAACTCATTTTGTAAAGATATTTTGTGTCTAATATCCTCCACCTTCGTGATGAAAAAATCACTAAATTCTTGAGCCAGTACTTGGGAAGTTTTGTCTGATGGCAGAGGGACCTTGCTTGGACCATCGAGTATATGTTTTGTGACCTTGAATAAACTCTTTTGATCGCGTTCACATGATGAGACTTTTTCAGAAAAGTATTCGACTCTGGCATCTCGGAGCATTTTGTTCATATCGGCGCAATGGTTTCGGTAAATTTCGTGATCTATACAGAGTCTGGTGGTGCGCCATTTTCGTTCAAGTTTACGCCTGGTGTGTTTGGCGTCGTGAGGTTCTTCCGTATACCATGGACAAGTTGGTCGTTGTGTTATAGTTTTTGTTGTAATAGGAGCATGTTTATCAATAAGTGCCAAAAGTTCACTGTTGTATTTGTTAACAATTTCCTCAACATCCTTGTATTGCATATAATTTGTAAGGGCTTCGCATGATGAAATGTCTGATTTGAACGACTCAACATCGATAGACCGAAAGGACACGGTTTTTCTGATTGGAGCAGGCTTTGCTGCGGCTGCATTGAACGTTATTGCATAATGATCTTTTGCAAGTTTACCAGAGCCCGTCGACAGTCCAGGGTCTCTTACTTCAACATTTGACACAGTTTTGTCGGAGTCCCTCGTAATCACCACATCTAGTGTGTGGCCAAAAGCATGTGTTGGTTCCTGGACAAGTTGTGATAACCCACACGACTGTAAAATACTTAAAAACGCCACTGCATCCCGATCTGATGGATTGTCGAGATGAAGGTTTAGATCGCCAGTAATTGTCATATTTTTGTCTATTGTTGCATATTTGGCCAAATATTGTGATATTTCTGATAGAAACACGCTTGTTTTCAACCCATTTTCTTTGGATGGGGGTGGTCGGTATATGACAATGAGGCGTAATGCATAGTCTTTGAACTTTACGCAACAATCCATGATGCCGTCATAACTGTATGTAACACGACCGTCATTCGTGTGAATTACTACCATCTTTGATAGCGTCAAAATAGCATTCCTGCATGGCACATGGCGTTGCAAAATGTATCAATTACATCCCTGTATTGAGACACAAAACATGCGTATTTCGCGTCAAATTTCTGTATATTATTTCCTGTAGATGATTACATATCGGTCGTCATTATTGACTACATATTGGAACAGTAGACATGGTTTCTATAAACAAAAAATAATATGTACAAATGTGTGAAATGTGTGACCAGAACAAATAGAGCAAATACACGACAATTTTAATTTTTGGCGGCCATCTTGAATATTTTAAATTGCTCAATGGTGAGAGCTTCACACCCACCTGGATCCCATTATATACATTACTGTTATAGTAAATAATCAACAGAAAAAGAGAAGCTGTATCAGATCATTTTGGGTTGTGTTGAAAATCAGCAGTTCTCGACGAGACCATAATATCCCATGTTATGGCTGGGTGTAATGCCGGGGCGCATTTACTGGATGAACATTACAGTTGCAACAATGGGACATTATCAAAAACAGTGAAATATGTTCGCATTATTTTAATAGATGCGTATTAGATCATTATATCAATGACCCATAGGCATGCTATCATTGTCATATTTATTATATTGTAGAGTCATCACCACGGCCACCACAGCAACCACGGCAACCACGGCAACGACGGCAACCATATCCACTACTTGATAATGGTAATTAAAATCTTTGACACCATACCGAAGACTATCTGGCTATCTGGATGCTTTGAATGTATGCCACCATCCCGAATCCCCACCATCACGTGACTATCTTGATGCTTTGCATGTTTGCCACCATCCCGAATCCCCGCCATCACGTGACTATCTTGATGCTTTGAATGTTTGCCACCATCCCGAATCCCCGCCATCACGTGGCTATCTTGATGCTTTGAATGTTTACCACCATCCCGAATCCCCGCCATTACGTGACTATATGGATGCTTTGATTGTCTGCCACCATCCCGAATCCCCGCCATCACGTGACTATCTTGATGCTTTGAATGTCTGCCACCATCCCGAATCCCCGCCATCACGTGACTATCTTGATGCTTTGAATGTATGCCACCATCCCGAATCCCCGCCACCACGTGGCTATCTTGATGCTTTGAATGTCTGCCACCATCCCGAATCCCCGCCATCACGTGACTATCTTGATGCTTTGAATATCTGCCACAATCCCGAATCCCCGCCATCACGTGGCTATCTTGATGCTTTGGAGGTCAGCCACCATCCCGAATCCCCACCATCACGTGACTATCTTGATGCTTTGAATGTCTGCCACCATCCCGAATTCCCGCCATCACGTGACTATCTTGATGCTTTGAATTATAACGGCTGTTTGTATACAAGTATGTCCACTGACATACCCTCCATATACCATAGTATGTTTGTTTTAAGCCCTACAGTGATTAAACAACCAATCGTAGTTATAAGATAAATCGTTAGTGCTCAAAACTAAAATAATTCTTGCAAAATAAAACGTAGCAACAAACCTTGCGTTCAGTAGATAATACGCGACGGCATTGGTGAATTTCAGTTTCTTTGCCTTTCTAAATCCTCCCCATTTGCCCCACGTTATCTGTTTTAATTGAATTACTTGATATGTCGATTCATAACCACTGTTGTCTATGTCCCCCGCAATGGGTTTGACATTAATGGGACATACATACAATTATGTCATGTTCAATATATGTTCAACGTGCTTTTCTGCTCCAGCTGTTTCACGCATGCGCGCTGTGCATGTTTACATTTCGTTTGTTGATAAACACAGTTCGTTTGTTGATAAACAAATTCGCGTATACGACGGTTTATATTTTTATATTTATTGGAATTTTATCGTTTCTGGGCGACTATTTCGATGTTTGTAAACGCACGCACGCACGCACACACATACACACACACACACACACACACACACACGTATTTATATTTTACCAAAAGTGGCCAATATGAAAAATATCACCCCGAGAACATGAATAACCGATTCGTCATCCCATGTTAATTTTCATGCATCGATGCGTGATTGACCTATCTCATAATTGTGAAAGTCGGGATAGCGCGACAGTAGAGCGTTCGCTTCATGTGCGAAAGGCACCGAGGTAGAATGTAACTAGATGTTTGTTTTCTATATGAAGAATAATCATAATCCAATCAGAACGCTCGTTTCAACGCGAAATGCGCAGCTTGAGAAATTTTCAAAACAAATTGAAATATTCTCCGAAATCTCTTTTTGACGTACATTTTTGCCGAATAAACCTACACGTTAGTGGAAACACATTTTATTGATAATGTTATTCACTGTTAAAACTCTCCCGTCGAATTTTTTTTTTGTTGCTGACAGAACCCGTGTCCTAGTATGGAAATGTGACCTTCTATGGCCAATGTATGTGGCAATTGTTTGCAAAGTATACATGCACGCAGCTTAAAGTTGTGTTTTATTTGAAGAACAATATAAAGACTCGGAATAGGCGTTATATTTGGACAGATGTGTACAAAATTGTTTCAGATAGGGCCATTTTACTGATCGATGCGATATCTGACATCCAACAGAGTAGAATCCCTGTACTTAAATATATATACTAGTACCCCCAAGCGTGCCGAATCCCTGTACATATTACAATAAAAGAAAAGTATCTGGTAAAGCTGATCAGTGACGGATTGGAAATAAATAGTGACAGTATGACAGCCATAGGTTCAAACCCAATGTTCTCTGATATAGCTTGTATCTCTGCTGATTATTTACTATTGGGATGTATATAATGAGATCCAGGTTGGTGTGGAGCTCTCACCGTTGAGCAATTTGAAATATTCAAGGTTGCGGACAAAATGGTCACCAAAGCACAAACAAGTGTAATTTCTGCTGAAGTATATGAGGTATAAACCTGATTTATAGGTATTTTAATAGATTTATGTTGTCTGACATATACTTTGGAATTATAATATACAATTTGGATACTTTTAGCACTAAAATGGTGTATAATATTAAAACTTTGTGATAATGCAATTATTGTGGAATTCGATTACCATAACACTGATTCACATAGCGAACTAAATATGTGTACTGACATTAAATAGTCAATCACAATTGAGTACCGTAGCCAGAGGCAAATTTCAATCAAGGCAATCTAGGGGGGTCATGGGGCATGTTGCCCCTTAACATTGTTTGGGTATAGAAGCGATTTCCTGCGTTTTCTGATTTTAGACGTATACTTATATACTGACCTTTCAGCTCTCTAGCAGTCAACATTTTATACAGCAAAGAGATTATTTTTTGCATTTTGTTTATTTAATTTTCCAGTGTGACTACGGGCCTCCAATTGACCTTTCTGCCGATTTTGATTGACAGCTGGCGTTAGCCAATCGCATCGCACCATTCGCTCACACCCCCGGCAACGGTTTATCGCCTCCATCTTGTTAGACAAACAATGCATATTAGACACACTAGTAACGAGTAGACAAATTTGAAAAGGCGTGAATTTGATCGAAAATACGGGTTTAAAATTGTTTTAATGATGTTGAAAATGTGTAGCTTTGGTGTGTGGGTTAGTTATAGTACAAAATTAGTCGATATCCTGGTGATCGACGTTAAATTCAACCCATTTCAAAATCCTTGGACAAATCTAAAAGTGTGTATATGAACCACACAATACCAGAATGCATCTATAAAAACACCGACTGACCCCATATAGTCATTCTTTTCTCACAACCACAGCAATAATATTTAAGCGTGTCACACTGTTTATTGGAGGTAATCAACAACTTACCCACTAACGGTACATCACAGAGACCGCCGAGTTATAATACCCGATATCTGCCCGACTGCTATCAAGATCAAAGTATTTCACATCGGAATTTAGCACTGATTGCACTAATTGGTCAATTATATAATTGATTACTACACCGAGTCATTGTTTTATCGTTCTGTTAAATAAACGAGTTATGTAGTAAAATTTTAATCAAATCTGATAACGAGTGATCGTGATCTGAAATTATTTTTTGAAAAATATTTAAAATTAATTAATGCTGACATGGTGAAACGATGTAGTTACGGGCTGTGTGACAGTGATGTAGATATCCAGATCGATTGATAGGTGACGTTAAATTAAGCCTAAAACCTAAGACAAATCTTGAAAACATGTCTAAGGTGGATTAAGTTGTGTGAACGACCAAACGACCAGCTGAATACATCCAAACTTAATGCAAACAGATACATTTGCACAAAAGTAAGTTGAAATTAATTTATTTATGCATAATAAAATATTTCGAAAAAATATATTCTGCATTAATAGATCTACCGTTCACAAGAGATATGTGAGTATAGTGGTGATTATACATGTGGTTCATACATATTGTCGTGAATGGTGGACTAGGAATCAGATAGTAGTAATAGTACCCATGCATGTGCAGAGCTGTGGGATTCCCATATTAGCTCAGTGAACGTACTGGTGTTCAGTTTTTGGGCCTAATGTTCGAGTCTTCTAGGAGGCATAGGGTCGAGTCTCTCAAGACGGTGGCATATTTCATTTCTTTTGATGTCAAAGTTGACACGATGTGGTTGTTCACTCTTCCGTTGACTGCGCAAGCATTTACCACGAACACTTAACACGTCCTCATCCGTATATCTGTACTTTAGAGAAATAACCTTCACACCTACGTCTATTATGAGATGGGCTGTTGACAAATTAATCAATTACTGGAGAATATATTATTTTTCACACCTTGATTGGTCGGCTCAAACATTTGTGATGCTGGCTTGTATGCCCATGTTTTATCAGCTTTAGAGCTGAGCCGTGCCATATGTCCAAGCCCTTGAATCATGTATAAATATCATGCTCTTCACATCAATTTCATTACAACCATGGCGTCTATTTTTCCATGCGTTTTTTGCTCTCGTCACGTTTCCAGCCGTATGCATGCTCTTAGCTGCGATAAGTGCCACCGTTGGAATCATCGAAAATGCGGAATGATTTATTTATTCTCCCCCATTCACTTTAATTAATCTTGATTAGTGGCCTGAAACCTAGATAGATAATCACTCCTGGTATGGCAAACACACGGCTACATAGTCCCATTCATAATTGTGTCTAATTACCTAAATAGCTAATAATAGCATTATTATAATGGGCCTGTATAGTGCAGTACTATATATATATAAAATACGAACCTGTGATTATACAAATGCACTAGTATACGAAACTACCATTAGACGAACAAGGGATTATACGAAATCACCTGAATTCACCTAAAACCCTTGCCTTCTTGCTTTCAACGAGCTATTTTTATCTGGGTGAAATAAAACCGAGAAATTCGACGGAATTTTATCTGGATTAACTCGATGCAGGTCTGCGTTAGACGCCATTTTGTTAGATAGCTTGTCTCGCGTGGTTACAGCGAGCACCTGTAACTATGGGGGGCGTGCCTAAGTAGCGTTTGCAGAAAGATCAATTAAGCACTATCGAAATGTGTTACACTTTAGACCACTACTGTTGGTCGATTGCACATATATACAGTGTCGCAATATAGTTAGCGAATTAATGTGCATCCTCTGTATACTGAGCTGAGCCTTTCTTGTGTGACCTTTGGAGCAAGCTTGGCCTCATTGACAAGAACAGAATACTGTTATGCGCCAACCGGGGTCAATCTAGTGGGTAGACGGGCGGGCAGAGGTATGTAGATCACAGTGGAAAACTGATTGAGTGACGACAATGGTACATATATTTGTTTATCTATGCGGCGTATGGAACACCATTGCGTAGCGTCCCATGATGGCGGCCTACATGCTAAACAAACTCGGAAAATAAACTCAGAGGGTAAGCTAACACCTAGGGTGTTACAATACACGGTATGCCAGATTTGAGCTCGAGCAACTACACCTGTGTGTCTTGCATGGCATATCACCCACATATGAGCACTATCAGTTCCCAACAACTCCTGTGGGACAAGAGGGACTTTGTCCGGCACTGTTATGAGTGCGAGTGATTTGGAATTGTCCTCTCTGGACCAACGATTCGTGGCTGGATCTAGCATTGGTGTGTTAGGTTCCAAGCTACTCTTCAACTTGGAGGAGAGCATGGGATACTTTTTCCTGGAAGGATTCATTGGTCGGTAGTGGCGATGCAGTTTTGGCGACTTCTCTAATGTATGAGGACATTAGTAGGAGTGGCCTATGTCATGGACTCGCAAGTGGGTTGACCCATGTATTCAGTAGAGTAAGAATATAAGTGGCTTTCACCGACATCTGCAATGGTTTATTCAGGACATCGCTAATGGTTCTTTCACGACATCTGCTAATGGTTCTTTCACGACATCTGCTAATGGTTCTTTCACGACATATGCTAATGGTTCTTTCACGACATATGCTAATGGTTCTTTCACGATATCTGCTAATGGTTCTTTCACGACATCTGCTAATGGTTCTTACACGACATCTGCTAATGGTTCTTTCACGACATCTGCTAATGGTTCTTTCACGACATATGCTAATGGTTCTTTCACGACATCTGCTAATGGTTCTTTCACGACATCTGCTAATGGTTCTTTCATGATTCCCAAGGAGTTTAGCATATGGACATTCTGTTTTAGTACTTTCAGAGCCACACCATGGCTTATTCCAAAACATTGTTTAGCAGTATTGCATCCAGTAAGACCATATGCCGCCAGTAGCATTAATATCGATTACTGCTCGCCACTGGATTGAGGAAACCACCATGACGTGGGACCGAATGTCACCATGAAATCAGAACTGCAACAAAAGTACAAAGATGCATGTGTCATCTGCAACCACAAGACGGTTATGAGCCCCCATAGTTGAGACGTATTGCACACTAATGGTATCACCCTCCTCACGAGTTGTAGACATATTGTGTCGCCGAATAACTAACCCTTTGTTTTGATATCAAACGGAACTGGATCGCTTCCGGTGAAAACAAGATTGTGTTGAAGAAAATCTACCTTGTGCAGTACGGCGTTTTAACAGAGGAGATTAATCGGCTGTGCTTTGTTGTTCATCACTGTTAGGATAACTTTCTCTGCAGGTAGGCTTGAAGTATTGCGTAGCCTGTAGATCCGACTTGTCCCTTGGTCTCTGCCAAGTCGTCTTGATTCCTTTGTGCTACCATCGTCGTTATACCTTTAAATATAATTGTGCACGTATGCATGATGCTTGTTTGAGCTATGACCCTCGATCAACAACAAAGGTCGTTTAGAAAATTCGGGTGTCTGAAAGGACACCCACGGAACCTGTCAAAGGTAGTCTTGCACTCTCTGGAAGCTGGCCATGAAACCACCCAGAGAACCGCACATCCATGCAGAAATGTCACCCCAATGTCCTTTTCTGAAGATATTGAGGATGTCTGGCTTTAGTGTGATTCCAATAATGCCACTGCGCCTATGGTCATACCTCATGTAGGTTGTTCCAATAGCCATATCATTCCATAGGTCATTACATAGGCCGGTTTTGTGATGCATTGTGTGCTCACCTTTCAGGAATTTCTTGGCGACAACATCGAGAAGCCCTTCAATTGATCGTATTTCGTACGAAGCATAACGGGCGTAGTGTGTATATCCAACGGCAAATAACAGAGGAAACATCTCCTCTACTGTATATGCAGCGCCCAGTCTGCCTCTCGCTCGTATCTAATGTACTTGGGAATGGTAAACACTGGTCGGATGAAACAATCCACCCAATGTTTTGCAGTTGTACTTTTTGACCAAACCTCATTCAGGATATGTTGGAGGTCAGCCATGGAAGCCATGTCATGCTTTTCAAAGATATCTCAAAGAGGTTCTTCGACCAGCATCCTGACCATTTTCAATACACCCCCAACTGGAACACTGAGGATATCCACTATTCCAGAGTCAGCCATAAGAGTACCAACACTACTACAATAACTCATTAGTCGATGCATATACTCACATCTTAAGTGAAAGTTGATGAACCAGCCTGGGTTCTCCCACAGGACAAGAGCAACTCTGTATAGTTGTTGATCAGGTTTGAAACACGTTTCCTATTTCCTGTGAGATGTCTTCTGCCTTTACTACAGATGCCGTCATAACTGTATGTAACACGACCGTCATTCGTGTGAATTACTACCATCTTTGATAGCGTCAAAATAGCATTCCTGCATGGCACATGGCGTTGCAAAATGTATCAATTACATCCCTGTATTGAGACACAAAACATGCGTATTTCGCGTCAAATTTCTGTATATTATTTCCTGTAGATGATTACATATCGGTCGTCATTATTGACTACATATTGGAACAGTAGACATGGTTTCTATAAACAAAAAATAATATGTACAAATGTGTGAAATGTGTGACCAGAACAAATAGAGCAAATACACGACAATTTTAATTTTTGGCGGCCATCTTGAATATTTTAAATTGCTCAATGGTGAGAGCTTCACACCCACCTGGATCCCATTATATACATTACTGTTATAGTAAATAATCAACAGAAAAAGAGAAGCTGTATCAGATCATTTTGGGTTGTGTTGAAAATCAGCAGTTCTCGACGAGACCATAATATCCCATGTTATGGCTGGGTGTAATGCCGGGGCGCATTTACTGGATGAACATTACAGTTGCAACAATGGGACATTATCAAAAACAGTGAAATATGTTCGCATTATTTTAATAGATGCGTATTAGATCATTATATCAATGACCCATAGGCATGCTATCATTGTCATATTTATTATATTGTAGCGTCATCAGCACGGCAAACACGGCAACAACGGCAACCAGGTCATGATTATGGTAATTAAAATCTTTGACACCATCCTTTAGATGCGTATTAGATCATTATATCAATGACCCATAGACATGCTATCATTGTCATATTTATTATATTGTAGAGTCATGTACCAGAAATGTCGTTAAGATACCGTCCATTATACAGTGGGATATTATACGTTAGTATCCCTAACTTAAGGTTCATCTGTGAACAAATTTAAAAGAAGCTAATTTCAACTGATTTGGGTAGGTATGGGTATGGACAACTACCAAAAAAAAGTAAGGAGGGGTTGGGGAAACCTTTTTTATTAGAGGTCAAAGGTCATTGACCTCTGCCTAAATCAATAAATTGTATTTCAGCATATTGCATGATCGAGAAACAACTGACAACGAAAGACGCTGTTCCACCAGGTGAGAAAGCAACTCCTCAGCTGCTGCCACCACCACCACCGCCACCACCTGATCATCTGGATAATTAAAATCTTTGACACCATACCGAAGACTATCTGGCTATCTGGATGCTTTGAATGTATGCCGCCATCCCGAATCCCCACAATCACGTGACTATCTGGATGCTTTGAATGTCTGCCACCATCACGAATCCCCGCCATCACGTGACTATCTTGATGCTTTGAATGTCTGCCACCATCCCGAATCCCCGCCATCACGTGACTATCTTGATGCTTGGGCGGTCAGCCACCATCACGAATCCCCGCCATCACGTGACTATCTTGATGCTTTGGAGGTCAGCCACCATCCCGAATCCCCGCCATCAATATTTTAAATTGCTCAATGGTGAGAGCTTCACACCCACCTGGATCCCATTATATACATTTAGAACAGGAGCCCAGGGGTGTCAGCCTAGCTGGAACGTTAACCAATTTTCATGTATATAGCAATGGTCCATGTGCATTCCCATGTAAGGAAATGGACGTCTGGCATGCTCATTCTGGTGGGTGTGGTCAGGAGGGCCATGAGAAAGGAACCCCAAAATTGAGCTAGATCAGCTCATGAGCTAACCTGGTGAAACTTATTGTAACATGTCCGTCATAGTCCCAGGTATCACAGATGGCCACTGCCAGACATTTTCAGTGGTGGGTTGTGCCCGCCAGACTTCTATAACCGATACCCCAAAATTGACCTAGATCAGCTTGTGAGGTAACCTGATGAAACCTACTGGAAAATGTTCGGCATAGTTCCAGGTATCATGAATGGCCATTGCCAGACATTTTCAGTGGTGGGTTGTGCCCGCCAGACACCCCCAAATGCCCCTACCCCCAAAATTGACCTAGATCAGCTCGTGAGGTAACCTGATGAAACCTACTGGAAAATGTTCGGCATAGTTCCAGGTATCATGAATGGCCATTGCCAGACATTTTCAGTGGTGGGTTGTGCCCGCCAGACACCCCCAAATGCCCTACCCCCAAAATTGAGCTAGATCAGCTCGTGAGTTAACCTGATGAAACCTACTGGAAAATGTTCGGCATAGTTCCAGGTATCATGAATGGCCATTGCCAGACATTTTCAGTGGTGGGTTGTGCCCGCCAGACACCCCCGAATGCCCTACCCCCAAAGCTGAGCCAGATCAGCTTGTGAGTTAACCTGATGAAATTTACTGGAAAATGTTTGGCATAGTTCCAGGTATCATGAATGGCCATTGCCAGACATTTTCAGTGGTGGGTTGTGCCCGCGACACACCCCCAAATGCCCCCACCCCAAAAATTGATCCAGATTAGCTTGTGAGTTAACCCTATGAAACCTACTGGAAAATGTTTTGCATAGTCCCAGGTATCATGGGGGGGGGTAGTAATTATATTTTGTAAAAATAATAGTATATATAACCGTCTCCGTGGCCTAGTGGTTAAGGCGTCCGCCTACGCAGCGGGAGGTCGAAGGTTCTAATCTCGTCAGGAGTTCGTTCTGATATGGCCGGTTTGTGGGCCGCCAATGAGTTAATGAATGGTTACTGGTTGTCTACCAGCCTGGCACCAGGCATACAAGCATAGGATTCGGGAAATTACTGATGTTCATAAAAAATAGGTGTCTCATAAGTCAGAAATGCTTAGCCATTTAAATAGGGGTGACACTATAATAAACAAACAAACACAATCATATAATATATATAATGTATATATATATATAACAACAATTCTGAATGTTTTGTGAATTCACCAAAAGGTGACACATAACAGAAATACACATTTAAATTCAGTATTGATTTTAAATGTAAATTATCTATGGTTGAGTGTGCCTGCTATATACCTCCTCCCCCATTCCAAATACAGAGCTAGATCTGAATTAATGAGTTACCAAACTCGATGAAATTGACTGAAAAATGTTCAGCATAATACGTTATAGTCCTTAGATTATCTAGAGATGTTATCTCCTACAAGTAATCCCCGTCTTCTTTCTCTGAATCTGAATCTTCACTCCATGCTTTGCCATTTGAATCGCTCACTTGTCCATCAGTAGTTTCTACTTCCATCTCAGACTCTCTGTCGCCTTCAACCTCCATGTCCTCTGCATTGTTACTGCCATTCGTAAACAAACTATTTGGTAGGGCTGGCCTTTCAAACCAGGTTGGCATCAGGAGGTTGTCCCTCACATACCATCCATAATCAGTTGGTGACAAACCGTCCCCAGGAGATGCTATCATGGCATGTGTCCACAACGCTGTAACATACCGCGTTCGAAGAATCTTCATCTCAAGGGTCCGTTGAGAAGATGGCAGCAAGGCACAGTCGATACATTTGATATTTACCAGTGGATTCTCCTGAAAGTCAATGAAATGCATGATTAGAGCTGTTGTAACAGGGGCAGATCCAGGATTTTTAAAGGGTACGTGCAGTCATCAGTTATGCAGCGTAGGTCCAGAACAGAGAACTGGGGGGGGGACCAATAGTCTACAGTTTACACTTAATATATGGATGCCGGCTGTGTGCACATTTTCTTCCACTATAACTTTGTTAATAATGGTCCGATTTGAAAAAATTAACATTCTACAGAGGTAAATTTTAGTGATTTTCAAAATTTAAATTTTACTGGTACGCCCCTTCCATCCCCTCTAAATCTGCCCATGCTGTAAGGTATTCTAATTTTATAATGATGCTAATATTAAAGGTTCTTGTGCCTTAATTACCTGATCAACTTTGCCAGTCATTTGCATCAGTTTGTTGTATCGTGCTTCATTGACATCTTGAGTCTTGCTTTGTGCATACATGCGGCAGACAAACTCTGATGCGACATCCAGATCAACACTACCATGTACCTCGCCCATACTGATGAAGAGGTTAACGTAGCGACCAGTCCCGTCCTTCTCTATGAGGTCGAGGGGTTTAGTTTTGCCTTTCCTGAAAAATCAAGTACAAATTCAATCACTGCTCAAAAAATTTAATACGAATCCGGTTACCCCGATTTTTTTCATTTCACATTTGTTATCAGCACAACAAAATGCACCATATATCAAATTTTACAAAAATGCTATGGCTAATTAAATCATAACACCAACACCGTAATAGAGACATTTTACTGAGAAACAAATATATTGTGCCTACCTGTAAAAGGCCGATGTAAAGTCACATCCAGTGAAGGCATGGTATCCGGGCAGTGCTTTGGGAAGTCCAGGTTTGCGCTCTTCAAGGACGTCAGCAATGTTGGTCACATTGATGTACCTCCTGCTGTTTCCCATCCCACAGTCCATGATGATGTTGGCCATAGCCCGGACTTCTCGGCGTTGCTGTCCAAGGGCACCAATCAGTATCACTAAGACATCGGTGTCAGATGCCCTCACCATGACATTTCCTGCTGTGATATTTGCGATGTGGAAAGCAATCAGCGTATCGGCCTCTTCATGGTCACCTTGGATGGTTACAGTAATATGATGGTGCTCATCAGGGACATACTGAAAGCACTCACCACCATAGGAAGCAAGCAAGGTCTTTCCACCAAAGATATTCCAGTAATGATCTTTCCTCCACTCTTTCAAGAGAAACTTGGCAAGTTCATTCTTGAATACTCCATTGGTGAGAAGTTTTTCCCCACTCTGTCTGATTGTCTGATCTGGCCCGGTTATGACATATACTGAATCAACTGCACCCCGCAACTTTCTCTCACTGTCCTTGATGGAGTTCTCCATGTACTTGTCGAGACAAACATGTGCTTCATATGCCCTCCCTGAACATACCACAGACAGCATGGTCCGAACAATTGATGCGTATGATGCTCCCATGTTTGTTTGTGAGAGGACGGAATGAAGAAGAAGTTCTCCATCATAGACCTGTACATAACTCCTCGGTAACTCGGCTTCTGTGATTGTTCCTGTCTGGAAGGACTCAAGCTTTTTCAGCAATGCTGATTTCTCACTTTTCATAGTGTGCGAGTGACAGTGGGTATGGCGTAATTGGGCAGGAGAGAACATTCCGAAGGTCAAATGCTGTCTTCTCAGCAACGACTACGATCATACGGACAAACGTGTCCCTCAGGCTCTCAGCATTTGTCTTCTGTGAGGAGGGCAGCTTTGCTTTCTTCTTCATGTTCTGAGCAGCAAAGTTCTGTACACGCGTACGTTTCACAGGTTGAAGAAATCGATGGCTGTTGCTGTCCCATTCATCTTGAAATTTATCCCTTTCATCCTGACCCCTTTTCAGCATATTGAGTAGATATAATTCAGTAGCCTTAGATGCTGCTTGACCGGTTGCAACATTCACCAAGGAAGTTGGAGCATCATCTGTGAATGGATTGCAGAATTCGTCAATTGTTCCACTCAGTTCCGCTATCTGACTGTTGTCCCTTATGATTCTTGAGGGACGGCATTGAGCTGTTGCATTTCCCCCCAGTTCAAGTCCAGTGAATGTTCTAAGCTCGGTGATTGCCATAGCTCGCTGGGTCATAGTCAATGACCATCGGCGCATTGCGTTCTCAGAATTTCGGAAGGCAACAATTCCCTTCATTTTGGATGCAGCATCACGGTTGACCGTTTGCTCCAAAGAGAGGTCAACAGCCGATCTACAGTAACACTTCTTTGTGCGCCCTTCTCCAGTACTTCACGCAGCTTTGGTCTGAACTCTTCAACTTCTGCAGGAAAAGTATTCCCCATCTGGCATAGTTTGGTCGGTTCAGGGCGAAGTATACTACAAGCATCATTGGGAATACATGGATGTAGCCACTGACGTCATTTGTCTTTATGCATCTCTGCAGCTCTCTGTGGAGGCGATTGATCAGGAAGATGTAAATGGCCCAGAATCGAGCTGTTGACCCAAGATGTCCATCCAGAACCGATTGGAAATAGTCCTCATACATCTGCAGGTGATGGGTGACAACTTTATCTGATAGGTGTTGTTCTGCTAGAAATGGGTCCAAAGGTACTGTGGAAATCACTTCTAGGAAGGAATTGTAGTCTTCTTCAGGTATGTTCAGGACAAAGCGTTCATACAACTTCTGCTCCAAAACATTAGCAAGTAGCTCATGAATCCGGGTGCATCTGTTGTAGAACTTCTCCTTGATAAATCCCATCATTGAACCTTCGGCCAAGATGTTGGCTTCAGTGAGAATGAATTATATTCCACTTTCATTTATAAATGTGCCAACTGCTCCGTAGAAAGCCAGCTCGATGTGGAAATTGCCCAGCATTATCAACAGCTTGTCAAACAAGGGGGTTTCAATTGCTTGTATTGAGTAGGCTTTCAACGCAATGGCCAAATTATATGTGACAACTGCATAATCTTGTCCTGTTTCCTTTGCAACGTTCATTGTCCGGATCATCGTCTCTCTCACCACATCATTGTTGGTTGGGGATCTGGATATTGGGTCCATGTAGCATATTCGTTGAAGTGGTAAGGGATCCTTGATGTACTTGCTCATGAATCCAGCATGCAATGGTGTGTTCCCTGTACTTTCTATTTCTATTATTTAACAGGGTTTTCATTATTATGAATCAAGAATGTGATCTACACTGCTGAGAAATGACACCCTGCTGATATTTAGTACTTTAGATTTTGTTCCCAGCACCATGTTCAGAAAGATTTCTTGTGAGACCTATTATATTATTGTATTCTGTAACTGCCATCTATATACATGATAAACATCAACATGTTTTTACTGAGACTTATATTAACAATAAATTATGGCTGACACTTTAACCCCTATGATATGGAAAACATGTTATTTATTAGTGGAGGCCATCTTTAAATGGTAGAAATAAATATCAGAGCTGGTCAAAAGTAGAATATTTTTAATTATTGCCCCCCCCCCCACAATATATTTTGACACCAAGATTATGACTATGGCAATTAGGACTTGAGATATAAGAAAAATAGGTTTTCATGGCGGCCATCTTTAAAACTGTTGGGGGTGGGGTGCATTTGGTGGGTGTCTGGCAGGCACACCCCACCACTGCAAATATCTGGCAGTCGTCAATCAAGATACCTGGGACTATGTTGAACATTTTCCAGTAGGTTTCATCAGGTTAACTCATGAGCTGATTTAGCTCAACTTTGGGGGTAGGGGCATTTGGGGGTGTCTGGCGGGCACAACCCACCACTGAAAATGTCTGGCAATGGCCATTCATGATACCTGGAACTATGCCAAACATTTTCCAGTAGGTTTCATCAGGTTAACTCATGAGCTGATCTAGCACAATTGTCGGGGTAGGGGCATTTGGGGGTGTCTGGCGGGCACAACCCACCACTGAAAATGTCTGGCAATGGCCATTCATGATACCTGGAACTATGCCGAACATTTTCCAGTAGGTTTCATCAGGTTAACTCACGAGCTGATCTAGCTCAATTTTGGGGTAGGGCATTGGGGGTGTCTGGCGGGCACAACCCACCACTGAAAATGTCTGGCAGTGGCCATTTGTGATACCTGGGACTATGCCGGACATTTTCCAGTAGGTTTCATCA
>CM026387.1:40257977-40370397 GCA_014843695.1 Archivesica marissinica
TATTCCATGTGTTTGCAACTAATAAAAAAGTAATTGGTTTTTAATTTACGCTTTTATAGTGACCGAAACAACAGAATCACGCCAAACTATTATAAATTCCAGTATCCGTTACCCAGAAAATATGTAAGGTCCAGTGATTTGGAATCGAACGGTCCCGCTATCGATACTCGGTCAGGTCACGTATATTGCCATTGCGCAAGGCACCTCGTGCACATTGCTTAGTACTGGTTAACCGCTTAGGACGGCTAAGCCTGCCCAGGAAAGTATGTCTAGGTTCCGGCATTACCATTGGCGCACCGGTAATCGGCCGTCTAAAGTTGTTCAGTGAATGTCTTCTAGTCAGTCTCTTTTACGACAAGTGGAATACTATTACTAAGTAAACTGATCATTTCTGCATTTAATGCAATTGTCTAAACTGAGATTGCATAACAAATGTTCAAAATAAAATACGCATTCACTCGCTTGTGATATATCAACATGGAGTCATTTCTATTATCGGCTTTGAAAATTCATGTAACAGAAATGTTGATTACAATTAAGTTTCAAAAAGCTAATTAACAGTGGGCATAGTGATATGTGTTACTCGAAATGGAGGTATTTAACACCCGACAAAGTATGCTTACTCTTCAATATGAGGTAAGTTGTGACATGGAGAGAAATGTCATTTAATGTGGAGAGTGGCACAGCATACTTTCTTGCTGCCGATTTTATTGGCATGTCCCCAACAACCTGATATGTATTTGTCAGTGCACTTGGTGAATATAGACGCCAGATTGGATTTGGAAAAAAATGGATGAAACTGAATTAACATGAATAGTAAATATCTTGGACAATAGTATTTTTGAAGAAAAATGTTAAAAAGCTGTAAGAAGAACTCTATATTTGAATTGACCTGTAAAATGTGCATTATGACATTGTCGCATAACTGTCACGTGACCTTCCTGAGCAGACGATGAAATTTCTCATTTTACAAAAACAAACACATATTCCTTTATATTTACCTCTGTTTAAGAGATTTTTATGCTTACACATAAATGGGATTAATGAAAACATCAACATGTGCATACTTTCAAAGAAATGTGACAATGTATCTGCTCTACGCGCAGTTTGCTCTTTGATAACTAATATGTGAACTCCATAAGTACCAAAGCACATGTTTTGCTAACAAGGACGTAATTCGCATTCCAGATGTAAACAAAAATCACGCGAATAAACAAAGGCCGAAAACAGGTGACGGTCGATATCAGGGATGTTGACGAGATAAATGGAACAGACATAAAAACAGACCCCTTATATATAATGCCACTGAATTGTTGTGGTGTGTACCAATCTTTGCGTCAACCACAATCATCTAACACATGCAATGAATATGAATTAGTATTAAGAATTGTAATCCCACTCCCCTGTACATCATAAACTCAGTACAATAAGTACTAAACATATACATGTGTACTAGTATGTACACTATATCTTCAGACGGGTAAAGAGGTCCAGTGAATAGCACGCTGGGTTGCGAATCCAGGAATCGCAGGTTCGATGCCTCGTCTGACCATGATAATATTAGCATTCATTCAGGTGTGATCATATAAACTTCAACTTTTTACTGCCAAACAAGCAGTCATGATTATGATTGGGATTCGCAGTCTAGAACAGTTAGTTAATATAAAATGTTATGTGCAAGTTAAAAAGATAAATGCATCTACAAAGCTATAGTCACAAGTAGACAGTACACTGAATAGAGGGATTTCAGACAACATAATTATGTCGGTAGACTGTTCCATAGTGTGATTGTTCTGGGGGGGGATGAGTGTGCATGATATTGGAGTTTTGACTGTGGGATTATATAGTTACGGTTTCTTGTGGGTGTAAGGTGGTGGTGATCTACAGCAACTAGTTCATTTCTTATTTTGAAAAAAAACATGATTAGTGAGGCTTAATTTCGTCTATGTTCTAATGTGTTCCAATTGAGGATGGACACCATTTGTGATACACTACTAATGTTGTTGTAATATTGAATATATACCGGGCTATTTCTATTGTGTAGGTAATGTGCTTCTGCCAGGGATACCAGAACGTGGAGCAGTATTCAACCTGTGGGCGGACATAAGTGATAAATGCGTTTTCTTAGACCTGTTTGTTATTTGTTTTGACATTCATTTTGATGAAAATAAAGGTGTTGTTAGCGTTTGAGGCAATATTATTGATGTTTTGGGCACAGTTAATGTTCTTACTAATGGTGACTCCGAGATCCGAGATAGTGGGTGTACATATTTTTAATTATATATATATATATATGTATATGGAACGTTTTAGCTGTACAGCATTTGGAGATGTGACTGTCTTGCCCAAAACTATTGTCCTTAAACGGGAAGAAGAAGAGATATTTGGAGTGTTCAGTTGACCATAATTGTGTGCTATGCAACATGTATGGGTAAATGATGGGGTTTCTTTTCCTATGGATTCTTAATATTTCGCATTTAACAGGGATGGATTCCATTGGCCATTCCTTTCCCCAAGATTCTAAGAGGTGTACATATAGTTCATGTTGTAGAGATTCTGCTAAGGACTGGGCTTTGATGGTGAGGTAGACAATGGTGTCGTCAGCAAAGAAGCGGGCCCGACTGTTGATTCTGTTTGGTAGGTCATTTATGTAAGAGTATTGTGTTTATGTAACGAGACAGAGCCCCAGGACAAACCGTTGGGGGAAAACATGAAAGAACTGGTAACCCGTCGGAGCATTTACCTTCGGATAACCTGTTGTGACTTGTTTTTGAGAAAAGAGTGTATCCATGATGTGGCTTTATCATTTATACCAAACTATTTGAGTTTATGGATGAGCTTGTGGTGATCTTCTTTGTCGAATGTTTTACTGAAATCCATTATGATGACATCCGTCTGGTGACAGAGCTCGAGATTATCAGCTATCTATTGTGTGAAATCAATGTGTTTTGACCTGAACCAGTGGTGCTGTGGGTTAAGAATATGGCGAGAGTCTAAATATGACATGATGTTGGAAAGCAGGATGTGTTCTAAGAGTTTGGATGCTATGCATGTTAGAGAAATGGGGCGGTAGTTGCTAGGTTTGGACTTTTGACCATATATGTATATGGGGGATATAACTGTATGACTCCAATCATCTGGGACAACGCCGGTGTCAAGATACCATTGAAAGATATATGCGAGTATGGGGGCAATTTCGCTGTGCAGTTGTTTAAGTAACCTACGTGTGATTTCATCAGGACATGGGGCGTTATTGGGGCTTAGACCTGACAGGAGCTTATCAAAATATTTGAACTGTGATAGTGATTGGTGGCATGGGTGGGTGCATGGGCATTGAGGCTGAACCTTTTGACAATTGTTTGAGACAGGGGTTAGGACGAGAAAAGACAAATTCAAACTGTCGATACTACTGAGTGGGGCTATTCCCGATTTTTCAGTTTTGCTGTATTTGATGATGAGTAGAACTTTTTCTTTTGACCTGCATTACTGATGTCATTACAGATGACTAAGTCTAAGTATGACCAATACGAATGTCTGATCCTTTTTTTTGTATGATGGAGTTCAATGATATTAGTGACCTTTTGAGTTTTGAATAAAGTTTGTCCCTTTTTCTAATGAGCTTTACTAATGCTTGTGATAGTCATGGGAGGTCGACACGTGACTTGCTTAACCTAGATGGTATGTACATTTTGGATAACCTATTTATATCGGCCTTGATACTATTGTAGCAGTGCTGATTTTAGCCTTTTTTGTAATAACACACATAGTTCCCTTAATGATTGCATTTACCCCTGTTATGTAATGGAATGGTCCAAATGGTTGAATTCAATGTAGTTCAAAGTTGGAAGGTTACTTAGGTCAGATGAATAGTTATGATTTCCCGCGGTTGGTTTTGATTGGTAGATTAGGTGAACAGTGATTCAGCTGTTGATACGCCATTTGTAATTGAGATGCCAGTTTTGACATTTGTCTAGTTAATTTAGTTAGACATCTCTTTTTAAAGTATTTTAATCAACCAGGAATCTGTTGTAATGGTTAGTATTTGTTATGGCATTGACTGGGTTTTGTTGTAGCAATGTGTTATTGCGGTTCTAAGATTATCGCTTCGGTAATGTCATATATTTTCGCGACGGGTGTAAATGATTGACTTGTCTATTGCCGTCATGTTTCTTGCTATTCTAACAATGCATGTTACGAATACATAGTTCCCGTGTGATGTCATCATTCCTACTGTGGCTGCCATTTTGACTGGCAAAGTTGATCAGATATTATATATAATATATAGTAGCGTAATTTTGCTTTCTTCATAAAATATTTATTTTTCATCCCATCACCATGGTTCATACATTGTTGGAAAGCTCTCAATGGACATATTTTTTGTATCATTTCACAAATTTCGTATCAATGACGAATACATAATAATTTACCTGTATATTAATATTTCAACTGTGAAAATAGACTTTCAAAAATAGGTGCAAGTTAAGTTCTTATAATTTATAATCCATACATCATTGTCAAAAAATAAATTAATATTTAAAAAGTGCATTTCGATACCTTTAAAATCATACCAAATTTTATATTAAGAAACCAAAATTAATAAAGTTATTGCAATTAAAGAATTACTAGTAAAATCATGAAATTGCCGTTAATAAAACTTGCCAGTCAAAATGGCTGCCAAGATAAGATTTTATCAGTGTTTTTGACTGCCGTGGGAACTATGTATTGGTTTTGGTCTTACAGTAACTGCACAGTATGTGAGCAGAGGAGTTTGTAGTCGTGGCATGATGGTGAAGAGGATGTTGTCTTATAGACAAGATATGTAGAGAATGACATGAACTATCATTCTATGTGCATATATGTTTTAATATGTAATTAGCTGAACAATGTCTGTGAAAGTTAGAAACAGTTAATCGTACCACTATGCGTAATTACTTGATTGTATCTTTTAATGTTGTACTTACGACAAACCGAGATATGTACATGATCGGTAATGATAAAGTTGTAAGTTGTCATATACCATAAACTGTTACATTGATAAATGTATTGATGTATGTATGTATGTATGTGTATACCTTATAGTTATTATGCTTAATGTATAATTACAGATCTTATAAACGAGAGAGAAATAAAAGCTTCATTGGATCATCATCATAGAGTTTTCGTCTTATTCATCACGGTTTTATTCATGACTTATTTCTTCACTGGGATTTACTCTAAACATTATGATGTACTTGTACAGCAAGATTACACTATTCCAAAAGGTAGTTGGATCAGTGTGGTCTAACTGGTCAATTAGTTAAAAAACATCCCAGATCCTTCTTGCAGCTTGACCAATCGGCCCTACTGTATGATCTGACCACCTGTTATGTTTGAGCTCATGAAAAACAACGTCATGGTCCAAAGACCTAATGCTGGGAAGGGTTTGAATATTGTGGATAACTGCTGCGGTGTTGGTTAGGAATTGATCCAAGATATGTTTTATCTCTGGTGGGGATTTTGACCATTTGTTCGGAGAAGGATTCGTACATTTGTTTGAATTTACAGGGTAGGGAGTGTGACTCAGTGGACCAGTTCATATCGGGCATGCTTAGATCTCCCGTGACTTATTCCCAGTCCATCTTGTTAACCACTGTACTACGTATCCGTCTGTTGTTGTACCTGGGTTTCTGTTGCTGTTGAAGGAGGTATTCGTCCCTATATACTGGTATGTGGTCTGAATTGTAGCTCAAGGTGACTTGTCATGGCGTCATCTAAAAACTTTACCATTCTAAGAGTCGTGAAGTCCAGCCATGTAATATTAATTCTGTAATTGTACAGGAACCGACTTGAAGAATTGGTGCATATACACTGCTATATGGGACAATGCAATGAGATACATCGGTATGTTATTGCCCCCGAATACTCCCTATTGCTATATAGGTCATCATATGTGGTTTTCTCGTGGTTTATTATTGGCTTTAATGCGAATTTAGTTAATAAACAAATTTCGCCATCAATTGATCGACACCGCCCCACGACACATTCTAACACCAACTGGTTCCAGTACAAGAGGTCATACAAACAGATACGGACATATTATGCTGATGTCTACCAGCACGATGTCAATTGCGAATATACCTATGAAGAGTAGGTCCCCGCAATGGATTTGACATTAACGATACATACATACATAGAGTGCCACAATGACTCAAGATGATGATGCTTGTGATAATGATGAACAATTCAATCTTCGAAGTCCAACATATACACTGTTTCTCCATACATCCCAGATCCTTCTTGCAGCTTGACCAATCGGCAGTTCTAACGTACACCCGTCAGTTTAAATGATTGGAAAAACATAACACGGATTTGCTACGGGAATAAAACTTGAAGTCTATGAGTTGCTTCCCATAGCAATAAATCCGCCATTTGTTTCAGTTCAAGAGCAGAACTTTCAACTGTTGTTTGGGATTCACAATCTAATCACACAAGTACGTTGTCTGACACGGAAAGAGCTAACTATGGAGCTCGTAACGTATTTGGGCATGGTGTTAGACACGGCGATTGGAAGTGTGGTGTGTTGGCCGTGGGGGGGGGGGGGGGTTGCGAGGTCCTCGTCCAAATTTTTATAATTTAGACTTGAAAAATGTAACGTTTTACTATCAAAGCATTTTTCAAAGTCTAAGCACTAAACCTCAATTATGCGTAGCATATTTTATATTATAAAATGTCGTTATAGATTAAAATTGTTAACCACAGGGATTCGGCACGTTTGGGGGTACTAGTATATATATTTAAGTACAGGGATTCTACTCTGTGGGATGTCAGATTTCGCATCGATCAGTAAAATGGCCCTATCTGAAACAATTTTGTACAAAGCTGTCCAAATATAACGCCTATCCCGAGTCTTTATATTGTTCTTCAAATAAAACACAACTTTAAGCTGCATGCATGTATACTTTGCAAACAATTGCCACAGACATTGGCCATAGCAGGTCACATTTCCATACTAGGACACGGGTTCTGTCAGCAACAAAAATAAATCTTCGACGGGAGAGTTTTAACTGTGAATAACATTATCAATAAAATGTGTTTCCACTAACGTGTAGGTTTATTCGGCAAAAATGTACGTCAAAAAGAGATTTCGTAGCATTTTCAATTTGTTTTGAAAATTCTCTAAAGCGGCGCAATTCACGTTGAAACGAGCGTTCTGATTGGATTATTAGAATGTAACAAGATGTTTTTTATATATGAAGAATAATCATAATCCAATCAGAACGCTCGTTTCAATGCGAATTGCGCCGCTTTAGAGATTTTCAAAACAAATTGAAAATGCTACGAACCTGGGACACCTAAACGCCATAAAGTAGACTGTGACACTCCTAAGTCTAAAGTGAAAAGAAAATTCAGGTCTGAGTGGCTTAATGAATTTGGGTGGCTGGAAATGAAACAAACTGATGATCAGATTCTGTTGTATTGTACTTGGTGTAGAGATGCTAAAAAGAAAAATCCCTTCGCTAACAGTGGTAGCACGAACCTACAACAATTACATGTACGTAAAGTACCAACATGCATATATTTGACTCTTGAAAATTCCAGCTTGACTCTTGAAAATTCCTGTTTGACTCTTGAGATTTTGACCTCAAGGGTCATTGACTCTTGAGTTTCAAAGTCTAGTGAACGCCCTGAATATATGCAATGGGTCCTTATTTGTAAAAGACTGTTATCAGTTAATTAACATGATTTTGATAAATTTATCGATGAGCCGGCTCGTGACGAGCCGTCTCATCAGGATCTGCACTTTTTGCCAGTAATGTTACTATTTTTAGACAAAATTACTCATTTTGATAAATGAATGAACTGGTCCAAATGTAATGTTCTTATTAATTTATTGGTCTAAGAATATCATGCACCAGTCCATGTCAGTTACTTGGTGTTGAATGGGTTAATACTCTCTATTTTTAAGTAGATAGGTCCTATTACGGTAAGTGTTTTCCTCTGTTTTTATCGTTGTTTCCTTTGCATAACATGCTAGCAATGTTATCCCACTATCGCTTCTTATGATTATTAAATTACTATATCTCAAAAAATCTACAATACCCGGTATATGTGCAATGTGTACTTATTTGTAAAATAATGTTATCACTTAATTAACACGTTTTTGATAAAAATCACATTTATCATACCGCAACATCTGGTTAAGGCACAACAGTAAAAACAAAGGATTCTAACTAATTCACATTTTGGAATAAATAAGACTATCTGCTAAGGGAGGTAATAGAAAATTACAGATGTCTCTCATTCTCTTTGCAGTATGAAGCCATGAGTGAGGAACATACTCACAACTGTTTAGAGGAGAAGATGGCCATGCCAGAGGGAGGTACGTTGTATATTTCTGATATTTGAGCGACGGGCAGTTTACCTAACAACACTATTTCCTAGCTAGGCTCCAGCGGTTAACCAGTACTTGGTGCGCCAAACTCTGTAAGAATTTGTGGCCAACTTTTTCATATACTCGGTCTGAGCGGGACTCAAACCCGTGACCGTCAGTGATGATAAGTTTCAGTGGTATACAAGTCAGCGACCGTAACCACTCGCCCATGGAGGCAGGCTTTTTATGTTTCGTAATGCATTCATTAAATTTCATTTATATATAGTTGTTGTAGGATTATTTAACGCTTCAATGCAGTTTCCTGGTTTGACTGTACATTGTATTTTCTATTATTAAGGTGTAGAGGAACGTATGGATGTGAGTGAATGTTTTGAAGACGCCGATAATGATGTTGACGGTTACGTGAGCGTAAATGTTAAAGGACAAGGACGACCTATATACATTCGATCTGGAGACAAGTTAGTACTGCTTTAAGGTTTACTGTGACCCTAGTGCTGATGGAGTGTTGACTTGAAATTACGTGCCATTCACAGCTATATGTTCGAATACTGGGGGTGACGAATTATTTCATGTGAGGAAGCTATCCAGTTGAATTGCTGATGGTTGATGGTTATACCTGGGTGCCCAGCCTGTCTGTGCCTGAAATAGGGCCTACTACTCGGAGGGGTACCCGAGATCTTCACATGCCAATGATACCTGGAGAGTTACCATATTACTTGAGCTGTTGGTGCTAACTTTCAACCCCAAAGCACATAAAATGTGTCCCTGAAAATGACTCCAAAAAATCCTGAATTTGATATATATATTTTTTTCTTGTCTATATAATTATTGTGACTTCTTGAAGAAGTCTTCTTCCTCTCATAATAAGAGTTATTGACAGTTAAAATATATTATGTACAGAGATTTCATTACCGGTAACAGTAATTGGACTTAAAATGTGTGACTTAAAATGTGTCCCTGAAAATGACCCCAAAAAATCCTGAATTTGGTATAATTTTTTTCTTGTCTATATAATTAATAGTTGAATGTTCGTTGTCATCCCTAATAATTATACACTCAACAAAATTGCAGATTCTCGGCGGCATTGAGTCGGATCATAGAAAAGGAACGAACAGTCGCGGCGTTACCCGATGTTTTAAACAGACCTGAAGCACAAGCTGAAGTAAGGAACAGTCTTGTATTGCTTTGTTTGTTTATTATACCTATAACTGTTTTCTAAGAATGGATATGCTGGTGTAGCTGCCGCCGTGATGTAATGGATAAGGTGTCTGTCTTATAACTGACATGTTGTGAGTTTGAACCCTGTATGAACCACGGTAGTGACCTTAGGCAAGGCACTTAAATTCCACATTGCCTCTTCTCTCTCCCTCATGGCGATGAATTCCATCAGGAATGAGGTCTCTAGAACTTTTAATCTAATGTTGTAAAAACTTGTTTCGCAATCCATTTAAAAACTAAAAAAAAGCAAATCATTGGGAGAATATTTCCGGCGAAACTGTTGCGGTGTATGAGCAATTTGGGTAGCTATCCGAATTTAAAAAATCTACACTAACCTGAAAAATAGTTTCTATACCATTTCTGATTAAGACCAATAAATGTTTTTACTCAATGATGTACTATATCAAAATATGATATTCTACACATTTTGGTGGATAAATAAAAAATAACAAGTACGCCGTGCATAGGTGCCCTGAAGTCTTTAACTCCCCATATAAACGGGTGCCGACCGACACCGTTGCGATAGCTGTATTGAGCAGCAAGGTCACGTGATGAAGCTAAAACTGTCGAAAATAGTGTTTTGAAATTTGTTTTCACGACTTATAAAAATAATAATATACGGCATATGCATTTAACAGTTTATACTGGTCATTATATGTGGGATTTACGCCGAGCATAGGTTCCACCACTCTATATAGAATAGCATTTCTCTTTGCCATCCTAGTACTAAATTTAGTCCGCCTCCGTGGTCGAGTGGTTAAGGTCGCTGACTTGTATACCACTGTAACCTATCATCACTGATTGTCACGGGTTAGAGCCCCGCTCAGGCCGTGTCTCATTTATATGAAAAAGTTGGCAGTTTCTTACGGAGGTTGGTGCACCCAAGTACTGGTTAACTGCTGGAGCCTGCCCAGGAAAGGTGTTGTTAGGTAAACTGCCCGCCGGCGATATAGCCCAAAATGGTGCTGATGCAGGCGTAAATCCAAAATATAACATAACTCTAGTCAGGGGTGATCTCTATTCAGGGTTGATCTCTATTCGGAGATGTACTCTATTCAGGGTGATCTCTATTCAGGGGTTATCTCTATTCGGAGATGTACTCTATTCAGGGTTGATCTCTATTCAGGGTGACCTCTATTCAGGGTTGATCTCTATTCCAAGAGTGGTCTCTATTCAGGGTGATCTCTATTCAGGGGTGATCTCTATTTGGAGATGGTCTCTATTTGGAGGTGGTCTTTATTCAGAGGTGATCTCTATTCGGAGTTTATTAAAATTGGAAGGAATGTGCAAACAACATAGATGCCGATCAGCCGCGTCTGATAAGGATCTATGTTGTTTGTTATTCAGCCGTTGTATTATATCCACTAAAAAATGTAGCAAACAGCTTAGAGCCTGATCAGATGCGGTCTTGTACAATAATTGCACATGTTGTTTCTTTAAGAGTACCGCTAAAGTGCAAGTTAAAGTAGGAATATTTTCATTTCATACCGATTCCATGGAATACCATGTTTTGTATTACTGTACCCAAGGGGGGTATGGTATATTAATTGAGGTCAACAGGGTCTGAGGTTATAATATAGGTTTTCTCTGATCTCAGTGATTTGATTGGTTGAGTCAGTAATTTACACTCGGCTGAACCAATCAGAAGCTTGAGTTTGAGATTGGTGAAAAGTTTTCTAGACCAAGGTTCAGTATTAGAGTATCGGATTTGGAATCAAGGGTTTTCGGGTACTTGGTCACAGCACGTATGTAGTGTTCTTGAGCAAGGCACCTTGCACACAATGCTCAATACTGAAGTGCTTAGGTGGGCTAAACCTGCCCAGAAAACATGTCTAGCACTGAGTAAGGGGTTTGACATTAATGGAACATACACGCAATTATATTCTATATGGATTTAATACTTTTCAGAGAACATGTAGAGCAGAGCAGCCAAGACCTGAGACTGAGGGAGTAAATGTTGCATCTCCAGGAACATGTATAGCAGAGCAGCCAAGACCTGAGACTGAGGGAGTAAATGTTGCATCTCCAGGAACATGTAGAGCAGAGCAGCCAAGACCTGAGACTGAGGGAGTAAATGTTGCATCTCCAGGAACATGTAGAGCAGAGCAGCCAAGACCTGAGACTGAGGGAGTACATGTTGCATCTCCAGGTAAGCAGTTACAGGTAGTCTAAAAATACAATGAAAAATCAAAGACGGATAAGAAAGAGGCTTAGCGGTTGTCACTTTGGTCTGCGAATCCAGAGATTAGATCACCAGCGGACCCTAATAAAAAGAATGGCAATAAATGGTGATTTTGACATTCTAATGAACTTCCCAACGAATATTCGCTAATTTCTTCAACTTCCGAAATCAACATTTTTTCTACTATCTTTTTTTCTTCAGTGCTGCGATGTAGCACCGTTTCGTGGCTTGGTAGAATTCTGTGAATGCGACGTCTACTGTACAATATATATATATTTATAAACCTGGACTGGACTGTATGTATGTACCAAAAATCAATTATTCCATCTGACCATTTTCAAAATATTGGCCGGGTAGATATATTTATTTATACTTGAAAGACAATAATTCTGAGGGCCTAATGGGTGGGCGACCATTGGTCTCTCACAATGCCTTCGGGCGGGCAGACGGGGCATTCAAACTATTCAGTAGTACAATCCTTGATCAGATAAATATTTTATCCAAATTTGATCGAGTCCCAGGGTTCCCTCTGTCTGAATATTTGTCTGCGCCATTTCTGTAGCCAACTAAGAGCCATATAGTTCACAGATAAATATTTGACGCCATGTATTTGACAAAACATGTGCCAAAAAAATATTATTACGCCAAATAATTTTCGCCAATTCACAAAATTTAGCGCCAGTCGGACAACAAGCCAGATACATCAGTGAGTTATAACCCTTTGGATGCTGTCCACCCTTTACTTTGTTTATACATATATATACTGAAAGGATAAAGAAAGCGCAGGGTAACAAAATATTCGACAATAGTGTAAATCCTTGGCCTAAAATTATGAAAACCGGTCACCTGCCCATCTTGGTCACTGTGCACTAAAACCGGTGGCTAAAGTTACTTAACCGTGTCATGCACCGTGCCAGATAAATATGATAAAAAGCAAAAACCATGTGCAGAATAATGATGTCAAGTTTGTCAAAACATTTTGTCATACCACTTGATACTCTTGAGGTATACACATCACTTTCCGCTATTTACATTGAATTTGAAGATATTGCAATCATGGTACGGCTGACGAAGTTCAGAGAGGCCAGGCTTTTGCATTGCTAATGCAAGGTCAACGGCAACAACAGGTTGCTATGCAGTTCGGTGTGAATGTTTCCACCATAGAACGTCTTGTCCGTCGCCCGCGATCGGGAATTCTGAGCGTAACATCGCGACGGCTATTCGTCTTGCCCACCTGCGTAATCGCCACGTTACTGAAACTGCTGTTAATATGGTAGGCAATCATAATCGCCACATTCACCCCAAAACTGTAAGGAATGGATTGCGCGAGGTTGGGATGCTAGCACGTCGTCCATACGCTGGTCTGCCTCTCGCGTATGCACGTCACCCGCATCGTATGCCTTGGTTGGCAGCACATGCTCCCAGACGATTTCCAATGAGCCAATTGAGATGGGTCTTTTTTACAGACAAGTCCCGGTTCACTCTAGTTTATCCAGACCGTCGACGTCGTCTATACCGACGTCATGGGGAACGCTTCCCCGACCCTTGCGTTTTTGATAGGTTTGGGGGTGGCTCGTTTATGGTCTGGGTAGGGATATCTCACAGGGTAATGTCACCGTTGATTGTGGTAGCCGGGAATTTAAACGCCGTAAGATATAGGGATGAAATCCTCCGCCCGGTCATAGTTCCATTTGTGCAACAGCATCACCTAATTTTCCAGCATAATAATGCCCGGCCCCATGTAGCTAGAGTTTGTCAAGACTTTCTCGCAAACCATAACATTAACCCACTCAACTGGCCGCCGTACAGTCCAGAGTTGTCGCCAATCGAACATCTGTGGGACGAACTTGACAAGAGGGTAAGGGGGCATCGGAATATCCCCGTTACTCTCGATCAACTAAAGACTGCCTTCTTGCAAGAGTGGGACAATATCCCCATGAGAAGGATAAATGCACTGATGAACTCCATGAACCCTTAGAGGGCCCTAAGGAGGATTAGTTCAAAACTAATTAGGTCACCCTCTATAAATAAAGAAATCTATCTATCTATCTATGCACAGGAGAATCAGGGCTGCATCAGATGCGCGAGGGGGGCATACAAGATACTGACTGAGTTGATCGATTTCACTTTGCGATATTGGGGGTTACCGTCAAATGTGTTACAATTATTAATGAATTATAATTCAACAATCTAATGGAATTTTGGTATTTTGTTGATTAAAGGCTGTTTTTATGCTCATATAAAAATATTGTATATTACATCAAACACATCACTTTAAATCGCCTCAAATGTTTACCCTGTGTTTCTTTATCCTTTCAGTATAGTTTGTTTATTATAGTGTGTCACCCCTATTTACAGGGCCAGCCATTTCTGACTTATGGGACACAATTATGAACATCAGTACCGAATCATATGCTTGTATGCCAGGCTGGTAGGCTGGTAACCATTATTTAACAAGCTGGCGGCTCAACAACCGGCCCTATCAGAGCAAATCCCTGACGCGATTCGAACCATCGACCTCCCGCTCCGCCTTAACCACTAGGCCACGGAGATGGTCCTATTCCGAGAACCAATTAACTAATCATTCCGTTACTAAAATCACATTTACTCTTTGCACGCTAGCGCTGGAATTAGTAGTAAAATATGTCATGACATTTCATTAGAATTGTGTTGTAACCGGAGAATTCTAATGAAATTCCATGACAATATTTCCAGAGATATAGGCTACAAATAAGATGAAATTCCATGACAATATTTCCAGAGTTATAGGCTACAAATAAGATGAACACATTAAAGAATTGAACATTGACTACTACAATGTTTTGAACTATTTATAGCCTTTATTTTACCCCCGACGAGATTCGAACCTTCAACCTACCTACTGCTCCGTAGGCAGACGCCTTAACCACTGAGACGGTGTATATATTAACATATATATATTTATGTATACTGTAGGAGACAGCCAAAGTATCGGTACCAAACGAAAACTATTGGACAGCGAGAATCTACAAGACGAGTCATCTTGTAAAAAGCCAAGAAATAGGGCATACGCAACAGACCAGAAAACATTGCCGGGAACATGTAGAGCAGAGCAGCCAAGACCTGAGACTGAGGGAGTAAATGTTGCATCTCCAGGAACATGTAGAGCAGAGCAGCCAATACCTGAGACTGAGGGAGTAAATGTTGCATCTCCAGGAACATGTATAGCAGAGCAGCCAAGATCTGAGACTGAGGGAGTAAATGTTGCATCTCCAGGAACATGTAGAGCAGAGCAGCCAAGACCTGAGACTGAGGGAGTACATGTTGCATCTCCAGGTAAGCAGTTACAGGTAGTCTAAAAATACAATGAAAAATCAAAGACGGATAAGAAAGAGGCTTAGCGGTTGTCACTTTGGTCTGCGAATCCAGAGATTAGATCACCAGCGGACCCTAATAAAAAGAATGGCAATAAATGGTGATTTTGACATTCTAATGAACTTCCCAACGAATATTCGCTAATTTCTTCAACTTCCGAAATCAACATTTTTTCTACTATCTTTTTTTCTTCAGTGCTGCGATGTAGCACCGTTTCGTGGCTTGGTAGAATTCTGTGAATGCGACGTCTACTGTACAATATATATATATTTATAAACCTGGACTGGACTGTATGTACCAACAATCAATTATTCCATCTGACCATTTTCAAAATATTGGCAGTTAAAGTGTATCGCTAGAAAAATAATATGCAATATGTCCATAGAAAATAATATTCTAAAATGTTTCGTTTTTAATGCCGTAAAATATATATTGTTTGAACAATGTTATCTATTACAGTTGAATTAAGTACAACAGTAGCCCAGAAGAAGGATGCTGAAAATGATTGCCCATCTACAGATAATGATGAAACTAGTGTACATGCAGATTTGGGGTTTCAGTCTCCAGCTAAGGTATTAACTTCAGATCTTCTAGATGGCCAATGCAAAAAGAAGTACAAAACAGGTCTACCAGAAACTCAACAAAATTTTGAGGAACAAAATAATCAAATTCTACAAGAGCCGGGGGAACAAAATATTCCTTTAAGCTTACCTTTTACTCTTTCAGAACTCAAGAAATGTATAGATAGCATGTATAGATATTCCTCCGCGGGGCCGGATAAAATATCTTACCAGATGTTCAAGCATATGCCAGACACGACCTTGAAAATCTTGTTGAACAAGTTCAACCAGGTGTGGAAGGATGGGGCCTATCCATTATTATGGAGGGAAGATAGTGTTATTCCTATCCCAAAACCAGGAAAAGACAAAATTGATCCAAAATCTTCTAGACCTATTAGCCTTGCATCTCACTCAGGGAAATTGCTTGAGGGGATGGTCAAGGAACGTTTAGAACACTTTATAGAAACCAAAAAGATTATCAGTCCCTTTCAGTCTGGAATTCGAAAGGGTAGTAGCAATTTAGACCAACTTGCTCGGCTCCAGCATGACGTGCTCGCAGCTCAAAACCAAAAACAATCAGTGATGGCAATCTTTCTAGACCTCCAGGCCGCATTCGGTTTAACCTGGCACGTTGGGGTTCTTCACAAACTAAGAGAACATGGAATAACAGGATCTTGCTTCCAGTATATCAGTGCTTTTCTGCAGGACAGGAAAATTCAGGTTCGGGATGATGGAACGCTCTCTGAGAAAGAAACTCTCTCCAGAGGCACCCCCAGGGCACGATTCTATCCCCGTTATTATTTTCCATCATTATGAACGGGCTACCCGACGCCCTCCAGGGGATGGAGATGGTCATCGGCCAGTTTGACTCATGCATCTGGAAAACGGGAACCAGCCTTGTTAAACTATGCATCTGGAAAACGGGAACCAGCCTTGTTAAACTAGCCAAGGATGCACAGGCTGGATTGGATTCTCTCTGGGGATGGGCAAAAAACTGGGGCTTCAAAATCTCTGAAACTAAAACAGTAGGAATCCTATTTGGAAATTTACGACAGCACAGTTTGAACGTAAATTTAGGCGGCACACAAATTAAATTTGAAAAAGTTGTGCGATATTTAGGCATGCTTTTGGACCGTACGCTCTCATTCGCACAACACATTGAAGATCTAGTCACAAGGTGTCAAAAAGACATTCAGCGTATGCCAAGCGGCACAGATTTTGGTTCAGATAAAAAAAGCCTCTTGTTACTGTATACGTCTTCAATACGTTCAAAAATAGATTATGGTGCTGAAATCTATTCTAGTGCATGCCCCACTCATCTCGAATCCCTAGATAGGTTACAGAATTCCGCCCTGAGTCTAGCTCTGAGAGTCCTTCCCTCAATCCCAGGTTATATTCTTGAATTTGAGTCAGGGATTGAGCCGTTGGAGATCCGACGCCAGGCTCAATGCGTTAAATATTGGGCCAGGGCCCAAACAAGAAAAGATGACAATCCCGTGAACGCGATCTTCGGGACCGGATACTACCGCAAGGACCGATTCAGTGACGAACCACTCCCTTTCGGAGCCCATGTCCAGGAACTTGTGGCTGGGTTCGGTCTCGAGGGTGTCCAAGTGGCAGACTTCAGGCCTAACTTGATACCGCCCTGGACACAGTCAGATCCAGTGATAGATATATTTTTATCAGAAAAAGTGAAGAAAACCGATCCAGCCCACCTTGCTAGAGTGAAAGTCCAATGCCACATAGAGGAAAATTACAGTCAACACCTAAAAATATATACAGATGGATCAAAATGCCTTTACTCTGGCAAGGTAGCTGCAGCCGTAGTCATCCCATCCCGACAATATGAATATGTAGAAAGGTTAACCGATAAGGCATCCAGCAATACGGCTGAGCTAATTGCAATTAAGAAAGCAATGTGCTGGATAATAGATAATAATTCACCGAAAAATGTGATATTATCTGACTCACTCTCATCACTGGTCTCCTTACAATCAAGGAATAGTAAGTCTAGACCAGATCTAATTACTGATATAGTCGAGTTATACAACAAGGGCTTGAACCAAAACCTCAAGGTTACCATAGCATGGTGTCCAGCACATATTGGCATCATTGGAAACGAGATGGCGGATAGGGCTGCCAAGTCTGGCCTGGAGCACACTAATGTGGAGAATAGGGTACGGCTCGCACCCACGGAGATCTACTCCATTGTTAAGGCCCAGACGAATCTACGTTGGGGCCGGTCATTACAATTAAACCTACAAAAGGAGCTCCGTGGGGTTCAGCCGTCCGGTGCAATATTCTAAGTCTAAGAATAGACAAGTGCATCACTCGGCTGAGACTTTGGACAAACCTGTTGGCAGGCAATTGTGGCCAACATATACTAAATCTAAATCCAGTTTGTCCCAAGTGCGATGTCAGATACACTACTGAACATTTTCTGCTGGACTGTTGCAATCACGAGACTCATCGGGCTGCCTTGCGGGCGGCAGTTGCCGGGGTTGATAAAACTTTCTCAATTGAGAAAATACTCAACCCCAGCAAGGCTGTCCGCACCTCAGTATATAAAGCTCTGGAAACGTACATTCTAGACTGTCAGATGTCCGACAAAATTTAGAGGACATTTGCAGTTATTAAGCTCAGACAAGGATCTCATATCTCTCCAGGTTGTTTGTGGATAAATTTACCCTTCTGTAGTGCTGTTATTGGCCCAACCGGAGCCCCTTTCGAAAAGCAATTCCATTGCAGGCTTCTCACCTGAAGATGAGTAATTTCCGACCCCAGATGAAAGAGTTTACTTAAATTTCATCTTAGGGGCTCCGTACGGGCCAATACGAGCACAAAACCTGCTTTCGTATTCTAATATACTTAACTCGATCGCTTTTACAGATCGATGTACAAATCACTGAGTATCTTTTAATTATTCATCTACTCAGATGAAACTTGATACAATCTACCAACTCATTGTTTAATGGACACAACCTATTAATATGCATATTACCAGTGTCTAATGTACATTAAGCAACCAAAAAACACCACACGCCACCTCTATGTTATAAAATATATACAATATTATATCAGTGTATAATATACAATTGTTGACTTTTTGAGTTAACATCACTTGCAACTCAGTATTGTAAGTTTCATAAATACCGGTTGTTTAAACATCACAACAACTTCATTTCTACATCATTGGAATAAGTAAACCAATGTGGGACAATCCACAACAACCTGGAAAATCCAAACCCACACAAACCGTCTCTACCTCCCAAACTAAACTATTAAGACAGATTTCTGGCTATGCCCCTGTCAAACCAATATACAAACTATATCATTTAAATTAGTGACCCTCCTGTTTTTTTTATTTTTTATTATTGAATATATTTATTTTGTTATTTAAACACATTTCACAAAATTATACATTTAACAGTTTGATAATAACAGAAATTATTTGCAAATGTGTACATATTTATCAAATGTGGTGAAGTTACAAAAATATTTAAATCTATCATTCTCTCTTTCTCTCTCACATACATAGCCTCGTATTCACACTTACATCCCCCATTCACTCACACAACCAACACCCACGCACGCATTCAAACCCAGCAAGTACAGAAATATAGGACGTAGCTGTATATATTTTTTAAGGAATAAATATGCATGTTGGACAGGAGGCATCTTTTTTTCACTCACTGTTTGTGTGTTATCATTTTTGGTATTTGTCAGTTATGTTAGGGGTATATTTTCCATTTTTTATTATGTTTTTCTATTTTATCTCCTGTAAAGGCGATATGTTGTTCTATGTTTATTCTACTCTTTAAGTAATTTTTAAAGACTGGTAAATTTGGTAACGTTTTTCTAAACTTATTTATGAAGATATAATACTTTGCTAAGAGCAATATAAAGTTTTTGGCATCAGCGTGATTTGTCTTGTCTGTGTGTAAGAAACAAACTAATTCATAATTTATACAGAAATCAAATCCTTGTTGCTTGAAATAGTTACACAAATCATTCCAAAATGTTTGGATTGGCAAGCACTCCCAAAACAAATGCTCTATGCTTTCGGTATACATAGAACAAAAGTCACATAGATTGCAATTTACTATATGTTGTTTCATTAATAACTTGTTTGTTGGAATCGCTCTATGTAAAAATTTGAACTGAAAGTTCCTAAGTTTTGTGTCAATAGTAGATGTAAATGTGTTGCTGTAAATAGTTGTCCAATTAAATGTACTGTTTGATATGACTGTTTCCCATTTACTATGCGATGTTACTGGACTAGTTGCCTCATGTTTCAATTGGAACTGATATAGGTATTTGTTTACTCTCAGTTTGTTTATGAATTCATTTAGTGTTCTTGCATGTTGAGGTTCGATGTATACTTGTTCCAGAGATATTTTAATTTTGAAATGGTTAGCTTGCTATTAGTGAATTATATTTAAGAAAATCATTTATATGTATATCATATATGTTTGTTAGGTCCGTAAACGAGTAGAATGTATTTTTTCTGAAATCATATAAGTGTTCTAGATATTTAATTCCCTTGTTGTACCATGTTTTATAGTAAAATGTGTTATTATTATTTTGAATTAAACGATTATTCCATAATATTTCTTTGTTCGTGTTTGCTTGGTTGCTTACAAGTTTTATCTTATTCCATGACAGTATGATATCTGTCAAAAACGGTTTCCCTTTAAGTTTATTTTTGACATCATTTTCATTTATATTACATTCAAAGATTAAATTTCCCCCAAAAGACAGTAGTTGTGAACTGTATATCTGCTTTATAAACGATCTGTTATTAGTTTCTAATAAACGTTGTACCCAACTGCCTTTTGTGGCGTGCAGATACTTTTCAAAATCGATCATTTTAAGTCCCCCTTTACAGTAGTCTTGTTTGAGTGTTTCTCTTTTAATCTTATCCGGTTTTCCGTCCCAAAGTAATGTGTGTGTTACTTTTTCTATATGTTTAATTTCAGACTTGTGTAAATTTGGCAACATTGACATAGGGTAGATTAATTTTGGGAGTGCAAACGATTTAATTACAGTGACCTTTCCCAGTAACGTTAGTTTACGATGATGCCATTGCTTCAAACAGTTTTCAAAATCCCTGATTTTCGATTCTATGTTTTTTGTGTAACAATATCGTGTTTCTGTATAAAATGTTATTCCTAAAGAATGTGCACTTTCTGATGTCCAGGTGAACTTTTTACCTTTTAGAAATTGTATGTCTGTTTCTTTTAATGAACCAGCTCTTAGAGCTGTGCATTTTTTCTTGTTTAATTTTAGACCAGAAATATAGCTGTAATTGTCCAGAATGTGTATAAGTGTTTCAAATGATTTTCTCGAGCCATCCGTAACAAAGGTAGCATCGTCTGCAAAAAGAATATTTTTTATTTCCAAGTTATTAATCTTTATACCTTTTACATCCTTATTATTAGTAATACAGTTAGACAATAATTCGATGCATATAATGAATAAATACGGCGATAAAGGACATCCTTGACGTACGCCCTTTTTAATGCTGAAAAAATTGGACATATGGCCATTACTAATGACACAGCTCTTAGCATCCTCGTAAAAAAAGTTTGATCCATTGTATTAAAGTGTCATCAAAGTTAAAGTGTTTTAGAGTGTCGAATAAGAAGTTATGATTTAAGCTATCAAAGGCTTTTTCAAAATCTGAGAAGAATAATATTGATTCGTCCGGTTTATTCTCTAATTGTTCAAGAAGTTCTATAATTAGACGAATATTTTCACCTATATAGCGGCCTTTCACAAATCCTGTTTGAGATTGATGAATAATTTTTGGAAGTACTTTTTTAATTCGGTTTGCAATAACTTTGGTAGCAATTTTGTAATCGGTGTTCAATAAACTAATTGGTCTCCAGTTTTCTATGTATTTTGTATCTTTATTTCCTTTTGGCAACATTGTAATTATTCCTTGTTTTTGAAGTTCTGTAAGTTGTAGGTTTACATATGAAAAGTTAATGTTTATGTAATATTGCTTAAGATCATTCCAGAATATCTTGAAAAATTCTGCAGTCAGACCGTCCGAGCCAGGACTTTTATTATTGTTCATGCTTTTTAGCGCTATAGCACATTCATCTTCTTTAATAGTATCACCTTTACATATTAGTGTTTCTTCTTCATCCAAAATATTCATATGTATGTCCATGAAGTTGTAATAAGATGGTTGTTGGTCTACATATCTGTATAATTTTTCAAAGAATTGCTTTTGTTTCTCTATAATTTCCGGTTGATTATTTATAATAATTCCGTTGACAATTAGCTGCGACATAACTTTTTTTTGTGAGTTTCGTTTTTCTAGGTTTGCAAATAATTTACTGTTTTTTTCACCAAATTCAACTTGTGAGGCCTTTGATCGTATAATTATTCCATTTAGTCTATGTTCATATATATTGTCTAGGTTTTTTTTTAAAGTATCAAATGTTGTCTTAAGCTTATGTAATTTATTTTCTTCAGTTTCTTTCGATATTTCATTTTCTATTTCATTTATATGATTTTTTATATCATTTTCACTTTTTGTTTCTTCCTTTTTCTGTTTCGATGCATATTTGATTGTTTCATTCCGTATGTTACCTTTAATAACTTCCCAAATTGTATTTGGATTAGCTCCTTTATTGGTATTGGCAGTTTCAATAATAATTTTCCTTATTATTTCTTGGTAATCTTTCTGAAGGATAAGACTATTATTTAATTTGAAATATCCTCTTCCTTTTGCTTGATTAGATATATTGAGATTTATAATTACGATAGAATGGTCTGACTTTATACCTACTTTAATTTTACAATTGGTAGTTTTATTTAAAAGGTTATCAGATATTAAAAACAGATCTAGTCTACAAAATATAGGAGGTTTATCGTTTGAATGCCAAGTAAATTGTGATTTCTCCTTATTAAGTACTCGCCATGCATCTACCAGTTGAAATTGGTTTATTATTGACTGTAATTTATTTCTACATTTTGTATGTGTGTTTTTCTGTCCGTTTTTCTTATCAATAGCTGGGTCCAGAACTACATTATAATCGCCTCCAATTATTAGATTTTTTTCTTCGTTTTCCTTTAGAAACTGGTTTAATTTTTCAAAAAATATTGTTTCATCTTTGTTTGGACCATACATATTCATCATAAGAAAAGATTCATCGTGATATTCAAATTCCATTGCTATTAGCCTTCCACATATTATTTCAGTGTACTTTATAGATTTAAGATTGAGTTGTTCGGCAACTAGAATGCATACGCCTGCGCTGTTGCTTTTGTTGCCACTAAAATATGCTTCCGTACCCCAGTCGTCTTTCCATTTTTTAGCATCATTTGGATTGTAATGTGTTTCTTGTAAAATACAAATATCAAAATTCTTGTCTTTCAACCATGCAAAAATTTGTTTTCGCTTTAAAATATTCCCTAATCCCCTAACATTAAACGTGCAAATTTTCAAACTCATGTTATAGCTGTTTTTTGGTATTTCAACAATTTTTGTGAAAAAAGAAGCCTCCTACCAGAATGCATGATAATGTAAGTTAAGTATATACTTTTTATATACATAATATGTAATAGAAGGTCCACGTAGACTGATGTATGTATGTTTATATCATTTTTGCAGTTTTGTTATCACAAGAGCTATTAGGAAATATCGCTCTCGACTGTCCGATGCAGTAACAATACATTGCATTAACAAATAGAGTATAATTAGAAAACAATATAAACGACTGGCATAGAGTGCACCGGACAGTTGCAATACAAAATATCCTTCCATTATTTAAGGATGTCCAATGCTAAGTCGTCATGTTATGTTTGGCTTAAAGCTGTATTACTGTTAAAGAGAGGTTGGGGTGTAAACGAGTTTCCTGTACTACATGACACTTGTTTCACCAAAACCAGCTAAAAGTCATGTACACATATTAAGTTCATGGTGTCATAGTGCCGACCAAACAAAACCCCCAACCCAGTCAAAAACCGGACTACATGTAACCCAACCGTGCCCAAGCACGTCAAAGCACAGCGGATGGACTTCCCCTACACATAATGAGAGCAACACTGGTCCTGCAACGTACACAACCGCAGGATAGCAATTTGTCTAAACTTGTGATAGTCAGTTTGAACAGTAATATAACTTTAAGTTTGTAATGATGACTAAGTTTATCTAAGGATGTATTGGTTTTCCTGACATATATATAGTTACGCATGTATCCAGTAATATACAGTCAAACCCGCCTCAAGCAGCCAGCCAAGGGAACCACAGAAAGCGGCCGCTCAGCACAGGCGACTGCCCAACAGAGGCCAAATATATAATAAAACAACACATTGGGAATCTCGAAACTGGCTGCTTAATACAGGTTGGCTGCTTAATGGAGGTGATCACTAACACAGGTTTAACTGTAGAGAACAAATTGAATACAAGGAGAAATATCTCTCGGCAGAAATCCCTTAATTTTACTTATTCCACCAGACTATTTCAAATACATGTGTATATATACACACACATACATATATATACACATATACACACGTACATACATATATATATATATACACATCTATACACATACATGCATGCATGCATGCATACATGCATACACACATATACCGTACATATATATATACCCATCATGCACACATACACATGCATGCACGCATGTATACACACATATACCGTACATATATTTACCCATCATGCACATATACACATACATACATACATACATGCATGCACGCACGCATACACACATATACCGTACATATATATACCCATCATGCATATATACACATACATACATACATACATACATGCATGCATGCACGCACGCATGCATACACACATATACCGTACATATATATACCCATCATGCACACATACACATACACACATACATGCATGCACGCACGCATACACATATATACCGTACATATATATACCCATCATGCACACATACACATACATACATACATACATGCATGCACGCATGCATACACACATATATATACCCATCACGCACACATACATACATACATACATACATACATGCATGCAAGCATGCATACACACATATACTGTACCTACATATACCCATCATGCATATATACACATACATACATACATACATGCATGCAAGCATGCATACACACATATACTGTACCTATATATACCCATCATGCATATATACACATACATACATACATACATACATGCATGCAAGCATGCATACACACATATACTGTACCTATATATACCCATCATGCATATATACACATACATACATACATACATACATACATACATACATGCATGCAAGCATGCATACACACATATACCATACATATATATACCCATCATGCATATATACACATACATACATACATGCATGCAAGCATGCATACACACATATACTGTACCTATATATACCCATCAAGCATATAAGTATATTTGCTTATACTCGTGTATCATCATCAGAATAAGGTATTGTATATAAATCATATGTCAACTATTTATATAGTTTGCAAATATTTTTACCTTTTTTAATTATTTCATTTATGTAAATGTTTCTTGTATATTTTTTCAGTATTTTTGTTTACAAAACATTAATGAATCATGTCACCCAAATATAATATATAAACTGATTCATGTCATATAAAGTCTCTCTATGCTTTCATTTTCTTCAATTAAAAATAAACATTAACTTATTTGCAATTATATATCCCAGTGTCACTGTTGATCAACCGCCATTTACAATATTATTGGTTGTTTGTAAGGAAATATTTAAAAAAGGGAGGTAATTTGCAAGTCATAATTTCAAAAAACTTAATTCAAATGTGACAAGATCTTCAAAAAAGTTGCTGAAAATCTAAATTAAATTACTATTAAAAATTGGAGATACAAGAAATTATTAGCGGATTCTAAGCATTCGTTCCCTAGAACATATCCGTGTGTAGCACCAGCCTAAGCAAAAGCATAAAGGGCCCTTAATATATGTGATTATAGTGTACCCCGCTGGAGCCGTTACGATTGTGTCCTTAGGCAAGGCATTCAAAATCCACGTTGCCTCTTCTCTCCCTCGTGGCGATGGATTCCATCAGGAATGAGGTCTCGAGAGTGATTTATATAAGTTGAAAGAACTTGTTTCGCAATCGAGCTAAAATAAATTTGTATAAACTAAACTATTATATTGTACTACTAGCAGTGTTACACAAAGCACCAAAGATTTTTAGTTTTACTGGTGGTCACAGTTATCAGCTATTATGTCATTTCAGGTAGTACTCTAATTGGTGAACCGTTTAATGAGTTATAAACAAAATCCCAAATTACACTTCACTCAAAAGGTTGTAGCCCACTTTAATCTACATTAATGTTATCTGGTGGAAATTGCTTTCTGACCCTCCTGTTTTACTAATTCTTTTTTTACCTTATAGCCAGGATTACCTTAGCTATCCATAATCGCCTTTCCCCCCTGTGACCATTTAAATAGAAAAAAATAGTATTTAGCAAATTAGTACTTGAAAATCCCCAAGCGATTAAGCTTGTAAACATGTATATGGGAACATACTTGTCTGAGAAATTTAAATTGGGACCCAGAGCCCCTGGTCCAAATTACCCGGATTGGTAGTATGACTGCACGCAGAACAACCAATGTGCTCATTCCGGCCGGGTAACGCCCATACTGCCGGTGTTTTGTGACTAAGAAACTCTAAAACTAAATAAAGCAAGTCTAAATTGTATTGGTAGTGATCTATAAGATTCTGGAAATTTTCATCTAAATTTTTTTTGTAACAAGGATTGATAAATCCCATATATATAAAATTTTCTAGTAACTTCATATTGTTGTTTATCCAAAATAAACATCAACATTTTCTTTGATCCACCAATTACTTCATATTGTTGTTTATCCAAAATAAACATCAACATTTTCTTTGATCCACCAATACTCAAATTGAGGCCCTTATGCTATGTCATAAGCGAAATGCTCAATTTGTAAAATTTTGGCCGGTTTTTGGTCAATTATAAAGTCAAAATAAAAATTAAAGGGTCTCTATTCATAATCTACATGTAAAGTTCTATTTCGAACTCTAACTACATCAATATCACACCCTTAGTACAATATATCTAAAAAAATGTTACCTGATAATTTTAATTATGTTTAGTTGGAGCGGATTACCATCCTGGTATAGTCTCAACAAGTACATATTCATCTTAAACCTAAATATTCTTGTAGATGAGCATGCTTTATTAGATACTCAAGTTCCTAAGTTAAGGTTATGTAATTATCTACCTCATTCATCTTGTTAGGACACTCAACTTGACCATGTGGTTGAATTGAGGCCCTAACTTTTCTACATAATAAAGTACGACAGAAATGTCTAATTTCTGTAAATTCAGCCAAAATACTACCAAATTTCTGGTGGTTGTAATTTAATTTTTTAAAGACTTCTCTACATTACTAGTAACATTAACATGTTATTGACTTGGACAGAACTATTATTCTGACCAGGCCCTGTCAGTATTCACCTTGAGGCCCTTCTCCTATGGCACAAGGAAATATCCAAAATCACAAATTTTCCATAGTAATTTGGTAAATTCCACTACCATACATGGATATTATTATTTTTATACACCTTGGTACATTGAACCTACTATCCTGTAGACTATCTATCACATAATTGTTATATCAACACAGTATTTGGAAAAATGCCATCTGAAGTTTCAATATGCAGTTGGACATTTCTATTTACCGACTCTGTGCAGCCATACTGCAAAATTGTGTAATTTCAATCAATGATCTAATGATCATCTGATTAAATTATCTAGAGTTTTTAGTCTTCTCTATTAATGTTAACATTATGTTAACAAAGTTTGATCAACTTCAAGAAGTAATCTTCAGTAATTCTAAAACTGAAGCCCAAATGCTATGACACTAGTCATTAGCCCAAATTTACGTCTTTTCTAACAATTCTTCATTACTATTAACACCACTTCAGTAGGTATTAGACTGTAAAACTTAATCTCTAAATATACATAAGTTCTGAATAAGCCCAACAATAAACTTAAGACAAACAAGGACACCCTACAACATCCTCAACTTTAGTTAAGGTCATCAGACACCCTTAAGTTGCATGAGTAACCTGGCCGGCTGAGTAGTTATATGAGCAATTACTGCGTGCGGTCAGTCGGTCTCCGAAATCGCCGAGTAAATAACGGAACCGGTACTCCTGCCATGAAATCTTCGTCTCGCGAGCGATCGCTAATTTTTATTAGTTTGGCATTCCCCTGTGTGAATAAGTTTTATTGTAAATAGCTAAGAACTGATTGTTTTTTATACTTAAAATGTAATTTTAAAGGCCCTACGAAGGTGACCGTTGTTTGTACGGAAGTGTATTTTACCACATTATTTTTAAATGTTGTAATGCAGGGGTTGTTAAGCCGCCTTTTTAGATGTAATTTTTATGATCCCAGTACACGGGGGCTTATGGGGGGGGGGGGCATTATTTGTGGGTACACTTATCACACATTGTACAACCTACTATGGAATTAGTTTTATGTAAATATTTTTAGGGGCAACCCATGATAGTTTAGTTTGGTGATACTTATATATGTTAAAAAAGTTGACCAAACATCATAGTAGGCTGATACCTCTAACGGTTTAGTCGTTTGTGATATGTGAAGTTCTCCTTCCTGTTGACATTTTCCATAACTATGGAAGATATTTTATTACCAGTTATATATCTGTATGACTGGTAGTAACTATATGTACTTGGGATCAATCAACTAAATATCTTAGTACAGATACATATTAAGATAGTCCATGAATTTTAATCTTCGTAGCAACTTCAATACTGCTGTGCACTACACAAGGTAAACGGGCACCTGCCATATCTCTTTCTCGTTCGCGCGAACGTAAAATTTTCAATTGTTTGTTTACATTTGCAGAGGTCAGTCAGTGCACATTCCTGAGCGCTGGTTCTTATTTGCTCAAGGACACCTGCTATTTTTCACACCGGTTTGTGTGACTAGCTAACTACTTGCCATTATGTCTTACTTTTAATTTTCGTAGTAATATCTTTATTGATATCTATTAGTACAACCCTCAATGGGCAACGCAGTCTATATGTTGCAGGTTTGACTATGTGTTACTAGGGATCTTGGATATATGAAGGACACACCTATGAGCTGTTGATTTTCTTCTGACAGACAGTGTCCTTCTACCTTCTTCCTACTTTATTTACTCTATCTCTCTACCTTATGCAACCCATTATAAATCACCTACTCTAAATACATTTTGGTGATGGGGTATGCTGATATAAAAATATACCCGAAGATCCCTAATAAAGGTCAAACCTGTCTCTATATTATTTATCTGCTGTTATGGCTAAACTAGTTATTTTTTTTATATGTTGTTTTTTTGGATCAATCAGAGTTCCATGCATATATCTCATTGGTCCACTCCTTCTAATTTCTTGTTCATTTTGCTTAGGACACACATTTCAAAAACCTAGTGTGTGTCCTTGTTATCTTCTACACTGGTTTGAATGCTACTTAGAATCAAATATTTGCACGGTTTTTATCTCACCAAGGACATACGGTATAAATCGGCTATAGAACGGACTAACAAACAATTTACTAACCAACTTATGTCTAAATCTTCTTAGAATTAGTAATTGCACTGGGTAATTTTTTCACCCGGTCTACCTCCGACCCCTGTTGGTACACAATCGTGTGCGAGCGGGGGTGGGAGATAAGAAAACCGAACACACTGAGATTATTGCAACCCACATAGCCCTCTAAACACCATAGCATTGTAATTATAAGTTTATTAACTATCTATTTGTCTTCTGCTAATGTCGAACCCCTCGCGGTTCTTTGAATCATCTTAGCTTATTTAGTCGCCCAAATGCATTTATGCGGTGGCGACTTTAAATAAATTTATATAGGTCAGAAGATAAACATTATTCTTGCATCTGTACCGAGTTGTAGGGCCATCTGATATGAAATATACAGTATCAATTTCTGGATAGTTTTTGGCAACATGATTAAACACTGGTCTCATATGAGCCCATATAGCAGATGGATCATGCCTCCTACAATCGGAAATTGAAGCAAAACCAACTGTGTCATTCTTGGTATAAAGTAAGCCAGTGTGTAGAGTGGCTTGGGCATTAGAGGCATCGAAATGCACACTTTGAATCTCACTGTGATACTTAAGAGAATAGTTCTCACTGAAGTCGATATGGACCATCATTTCATTTTCCGCAAGAGCAATTTTCTTCCCTTTGAGTTGCTTATATTGGTGCCGGATGTTGAAAACATGTCGACCAAGTTTTCTCCCTAGATTTTCCTCAAACAGTTCAGCAAGCCGGCCCACAGTACCTTCTACCCGTACTTTAGACGTCTTCTTAGTTGTCTCCGTTTTACCTGTTGATTTATTCTTATACTCATATTCTTATACTCATGGTCTTCTAAGCTCCATTCATACCACCATGTCATTTCAGTATGTTCGTATTTCTCGAAAGGTACGCGAATATTCTTGCATTCTTTGCATTCGCGATACATACAGTCATAGTTTTCTACAGAACAACAAATGGTGTGAAGGAGTTGTTCTGGATTTTTCTCCTTGATAACCTTTAGACTGTACAATGTGTCGGCCACGAGTTGGACGTTTTCATGTGTGAGGCATTGACATGTGTCTCTATCGCCCACAGTCGGTTTTACTACCCAGAATGGCTTTTGCTGACAGAAGAATGGATAGGAAATGCGTAATGTAGGGTTCTCAAAAACAAACTTGATGTAGACTTAACATGGAGTCAGAAAGATAGCGTTTCTGCTTTTTCTGCTTGGATCTAGTCACTGTGTCCCTTTTTCCGGGACGCATTGTACTATTATCGTCTCTCAGAAAAAAGGCATTGATAGCATTTAGTCTCATCCGAGTGTCGGTCACGACGGCGTTTTCTATCAAATTCACCAGGTTTTAGAATATTCCTTGAAATACCCAAGGCTTTTTCAGCATGTTTTATTAGGCGATATTTCCTGAGGTATGAACTATAGAATACCTTTCTCAGAAGTTGCTTTTCCCGCTGCGTTTTAAGATTGCGGTATTTTTCTCTGATGCTATGCTGAAGGCCGAATGAAAATGTGAGACATTTCTGAATTTTAACTGGTTTTCCTGTTATTCTGATGTCAGAATTATTCCAAATAATGTGTCTAATAACTGTAATATTATTATTTTCGTACATATGTTTTATTTTAAACCAGGAAATCAAAACGTCTTTTAGGAAAGGTTGTGTTTGGCATAATTTATTTATGTCTTTGAGTGATAAATTACATTCAAATAAGAAGTTTCCACCAAATTGTTTTAGATACTTATCATAAAAACATTTCCAAGAACCTGTGTTATTGTTTGTTATCCTTTTCACCCAGCTTGCCTTAATTGTATGTAGAAATGCATGTATATTTGTTAATTTTATTCCTCCATATTCATAGTCTTGAACAAGTATATTACGTTTTATTTTATCTGGTTTTCCTTCCCAGATGAAGTTAAATATTGCATGATTTATATCCGCTAGCACTTTTTCTGTTGGGTTTGGTACAACGGTAAATAGATAGACCAGTTTTGGGAGAGCAAATGTCTTTATTACTATCACTTTACCTAGAAGTGTCAGTTTACGATGTTGCCATTGTTTCAGACAGTTATAAAATTCTCGCAGTTTTGGTTCAAGATTTAGATGCAGTCGGTTCTTTATTGTTGCTAAAATAAATGCCAAGAGTCTTTGTTTTTTCAGATGTCCATAAAAAGTCTTTCTGGTTGCAGTAAGATGTGTTTGTATTTCGTAATGATCCAATTCTTAGTATTACAGATTTTGATACATTTAGTTTTAGACCACTTATGATTCCAAATTCAGTAATTACATCTATTAAATGTTCAAATGATCTTTTTTCCACCATAAATACACTTATGAATTTAATCAGTACCGTAACGAATGATCAGTACCGTTACACATCCTTGTGTTACGGTACTTATGTTACGGTACTGACGCATATCTACACAAGTTATCGATTCTCTTCTTGCCTCATGGAGTATCAGCGGCTGTGTTGATTCCAAGGGCAAGGTGCAATCCTACTCTATGCACCCATAATATTAAATTGTACTCCAAATGTTTAGTTAGATGCAAATCTTGGGTTACGGTACTGATTCTGAATAAACATACTTTAGACTTTCGGAACTATAATTAGCTAAAAAATTTAAAAACTTACTTCAATCACATCGCTCTCTGATCCAATGATGGCGCCATGTCTACTTTGATTGTACCACGTGACTTTCTAGTGACGTAATAACACAAGCCGAGAGATAGAGAAAATTACAGTCATTCGTTACGGTACTGACTTGAAAATAGCGACGACGTTATAAAATCAAATACTTTGGGTTTGGTAGTAATTTAACAGAATACTGGAGCCACAGAATAAAACAGCACCGTATGAGTAAAAAAGAGATTACATTTTATTACTTAATGGGGTCGTATTGACCGTTAACTTCAACACCAAAAGTACTCTCTTTTTGTTGCGACAGAACATTTTAGCCAGATCACGGGTTGTGTTGGCCTTTTTTACTCAATTAAAAATATACAAACTTATTTTTTATAAGTAAATGTAGAATGCAACATGCTCTGTATGGGTTTCCGGAAATTTTGAATTAATAATTTATTACTCGAAGTGTTCTAATCATGAAATATATTCAGGCGACAGCAGATACTTATTTTATTGGAAAACAACCCATCTACAACTTTTTACTTGACACATAATATTTCCAATCTATTTCCAGTTATTCAATATCTATATTATCCCATGGGTACGTTTTGACTATGGTAGGGTACGTTTTGACTGGAACCCAGTGGAATTATCAATTGTCGCGCATGCGCGGAGAAAAATGGCAGACTAAAAACCAACCTGATGCCCAGTGGATTTGTTTGTTTGCGAAGAGAAGACATACCTTGATCTTTCGAGGTAATACTTCGTATCAGTTCTTTAGCCATCTTACCTGCATGTGATAAATGCATGACGATGGACTTCAGACACAAATAATGGAGCAATATTATGAAGACCACAGGAACTTGAAATGTTATCAATAAGCCACCAACGGTCTCTTGCCTATATCCTAGGACACCCCCCTCTATTAAACATTTTTAATAGAGGGGGGTGTCCTAGGATATAGGTCGATACCAGAGCTAACTGGCAATCTCATAACCCGCGAAACAGTAGCTAGAGGCACGATACCCAGTCATAGTTCGCAGTTGAACACTGATCAGAGTGATGAAATTGTGTGTGTATGCCAGCAGGCATATGATAAAAATTGTGATGACGTAATAGGATGTGACAATGAAAAATGTCGCTATAAGTGGTTGCACTTCAATTGTATTGGTTTAAAAAAAATCCCCAAAGGATTGTATTTTTGTCCAGATTGTATTAAGCAGAAAAAAAAAGAGCAAAACAAGATAAATTGATTGTGAAATTACAGGCTTTGTCGCATTGCTCTATGTTCACTATATTGTTGCATCCTAGCTTGAGATAATCAATACATTATTTGCATTCTATTTGGATTTGTACGAGTGTACTTATTAAGATGAGTTACTTATTGGTTATACATGTATATATTATAGGCTGTTATGTACACAGAGAAGTAACATAATTCACATAAAGTCAAATTCCTGTATTTTCTGTACGCGTTTTGTTATTCTCCAGTAACACAATACTTGCCTTTGTACAAGAAATATTGGTCAAATTGACAATTAACCTGCTAGATTAAAGCTAAATCACTGCTGATGGTTCGAATCCCACTGTGAGTGTCAAATACCTTTCATGTGAGGTCGGTGGTTCTACGTGGATGCCATCCATGACTGCATCACTGCTTGGTGGGTCAACAGGAGTGTTGGTGCAACATTAAACCCCAAAACAAACGTCATAATCAAGTTTAAACAAATGATGTGATCATATATTTTATTACATCAAATGAATGCAAATAAAGTTTAAACGATTGTGAAACAAACTTAAACAACTTGTTAAGCGACAAAACCTGGCGACCACTGTACACATACTTCCCGGTCCGAGGATCGTACCCGGGTTGCATTGGTAAATAGACGAAGTTGTGATAGCTCAGTTGTAGTGCGTTCGCTTCAGGTCCAGAGTTTGAGCCCCGCTGGAGCCATTACTATCATGCCCAGGCAAGGCAATTTAAATTCCACATTACCTCCTTCCTCTCTCCCTCATGGCGATGGATTACATCACAAATGAGGTCTCGAGAGTGATTAATATAAGTTTATTTACTTTACAACGATTGCGAAGAAAGTTCTAACAACTTATATCAATCACTTTCGTTGGCTATAAGTGAAAGAACTTGTTTCGCAATCGAGCTAAAATAAATTTGTATATGTTAAATAGACATACATCAAGGTGCACAAAACTAATCGTACAATACAACTGAAATGTGCAATCACTCTATGTACATGCAACGTTTTGTGTGCACTGATGATGGCATGAGGAACTGTTAGCTTCATTAGTTGAAGGCCACAACTGATTCACATAAATTTGAAAGTGCACAGGCCACAGTTACAATTTTGTCTATCACTGGTAACCCATCTTCATTAACCATAAAATATATAGGCAACTTAACTTAAGCATTGTATATTTATTTCTAACCAATCCGATTACTCGTTCCACCTGTATCCTAACACTCGCTATGTTCCGAGTTGTTTCGATGTCTACTGGAGAAAGATGAGATTTCCCCTTTGTAAAACTAGGAATGTTGACTTGGGCACAACACATACCCACACTTTCTGCTATATCGAATCCTCGATCTGCGAGAACTAAATCTCCAGGTAAACGTTTTTCCAGCATACCACAATTCTCTGTGATATACTTATCACTGGCACGACCACCCCATGCCTTGGAAAGGAAGGACACTGTTCCCTGAGGTGTAATCCCAATGAGGAATTTTACTGTATTATTATGTTTATAACTTGACCAGGTCTGGGCACGAGCCATTAGGTTCTTTGGCCTTTGAATAAAGATTTCGAAACAATCAATAACCACTGCAGTTTTCTGTCCAAAATGTCGTCTAAACTCGATTGGCATAGTTTTTCTCAATTCTTCTCTTTGTGGCCAGTAAATTTTATGCTTTAATCGGACAGACAAAACATGTATGACGGTTGTAAACGTTCTTGAAATAGTAGATGCTGATGTTCTAAATCGGAATGCTAGATCCTGAACTGGAAAGTTCAATTTCAGTCTCATCAAACAAATCATCAATCGTTCAAATTTTCCAAGATCTTTAGAACACGGCAAATATTCAGATACGAATTCAAAAACAGCCAGTAATATCATGTAACCTGGAAGGCCTGTGTAGTATTTTACCTTGTCATCGTGCCCAATGAAACTTTCCTGATTTAGTTTATAACCGTTTAATTGTTCTTTATATAACATATTCTCAGAAATCAGCCTTTGAATTTCACTGTCAATTTGACTATTGGTCACTGGACTATAAATTACATCCGATTGGTCTGCATCATCAAGATGGCCTACTGACATGAACTCGCATACACGTTTCGGCTCCGGTGTAAGGGGAGTGGCAGTGTACTCCGGTTCACTCAACTCCAGCAGCGCTCGTGCAACATGATGCTTCTCCTTCGTCTGTTGTCGCCCCTGGGCCCGATTGTATCTATGGATAATATACAAATAGATCAGCATTTACAAGATGTACATAGTTCTGTAAAAAAATATGTCTTATTAAACTGCTGTCTTGCTGTATACTACGTAAAGTTTAAAATTAGATGCCGACACAAAATATGCATGCATGAAATAGAGGCTGTATTAAGAAAAGGAGTACAGTCCACAGAGAAAACCAGTCCTATTGGTGTTTGTTTTGTTTACCTTTATGTATCGTCGCTACCGGTTGCCCATATGAGCGACGCCTCCTGAAGAGATTAGTTATTTTAGATTTTGGAGGATAGTGCAATGATACAGACAGAGACAGAGACCCATTCCAGAATCTCTTCTGGTTCTTTTACGTGCACAGTGTAAAGCACCGACACGAGACCTTGGTTTAACGTCCCATCTGAAAGACTGTTAATTTTATTATGGTCAGACGGAGGATCGAACCTGCGATCCCTGGATTACCAGTCCAGCGTGTTACCACTGGAGGTGTTTGGTTAACAACCTTAATTGGTATATGCCACGGTCACTGGTGACAAACTGTCTGCTGATAATTATATGTGCAAGTCATTGAAGTCAATATGCAGCTAATACATATAACAGTATAATAGTAGACTGCTAGTTGTTATGAAGGTGGAATGTGGGTGTGTACCTTTATCTATATTTCCCATTATGCCTGCATTGAATTACTTAAAGATCTAGAATACATGTTCACCCTAACACAATACATGTACATGTAAATTGTTATAATGGGAGATCATTATGAAATAAACGAACCGTTTAATATTTGTCTCTGTTTGTTGGAGTTTCTTCACCAATTGGGATTTTGTGATGGTAGCTGTCAGTTTAAGAGTTGGACACCAGTCTGGGTTGACCCTATCATACAGTGTAGCCGGTTTACCTTAAATATAAATACACACCTAATAATTGAAAATCACATGTCATACAATATATTCAATAAATGTCTTCCTGATTACGATTGGCAGGTTCCTTTCATATTTTTAAGAAACGTGTATTCGAGGAATAGACGGAGAGACAATGTGAAATTTAAGTGCCTTGCTTGGGCACCAATTTGATGCGAACGCACTACACGCTAAAACACGAATTCCTACAGGGACTAATGATAACCACTTTTGCCCAATCAATAAGGAAACGCAATAGAGTAAAATACGGTTATCCGTTTGTGAATGCGTACCCTCTAGCAAGCAATAAGAGAAATAAATTGAGAACATTACAGTAAAGGTTAACGGCATTTTGAGCCATAAATAAGGAACGTGACACCACTGGTTATGGATAGATGTGAGCCCATATCCATTATGCACATAATACACATAACCCAACTTTCTACATTGGGATTGGATACCCAATTTAAGGGCTCTTTAATATCACTATCTTAATTCAGAAATAGAACCGAAATTCGATATTGATGAATGACATCTGGGGCCTTAAATAAGGAATATGACGCCACTGAATATGCATAGGCGTGGGCCCCCAAGCAATACACACATACTACATACACCGATAGGTTTCTACCTTGGGGATGGATACCCAACATAAAGGCTTCTCTAATGCCACTATTTGCATTAAAATATATATGAAACAAACAGCCGACATTGGGCAAACAGTCCACTGGGCTTTAAATAAGGAATGTGACACCAGTGACTACCCATAGGCAGGGACCCACAAGCAATACACACATAATACATACAACAATAAGTTTCTACCTTGGGGATGGATACCCAAAATAAGGGCTCTTCCATATTACTATGTAATTTCAGAAATAAAAGTCGAAATTTGAACTTGATGAACGGCCCCTGGGTCCCTAAATAGGGAATGTGACACCAGTAAAACTACCCATAGTCAGGGAACTACAACCAATACAAACATAAACCATACACCAATAAGTTTCTACCTTGGGGATGGATACCCAAAATATGGGCTCTTCCATATTACTATGTAATTTCAGAAATAAAAGTCGAAATTTGAACTTGATGAACGGCCCCTGGGCTCCTAAATAGGGAATGTGACACCAGTGACTACCCATAGGCAGGGACCCACAACCAATACAAACATAACCCATACACCAATAGGTTTCTACCTTGGGGATGGATACCCAAAATATGGGCTTCTCTAAGACCACTATTTGCAGTAAAAATATATATGAAACAATCAGCCGACATTTATTCACCAGCCCACTGGGCCTTAAATACGGAATATGACACCAGTGACTACCCATAGGCAGGGACCCACACGCAATACACACATAATACATACAACAATAAGTTTCTACCTTGGGGATGGATACCCAAAATAAGGGCTCTTCCATATTACTATGTAATTTCAGAAATAAAAGTCGAAATTTGAACTTGATGAACGGCCCCTGGGTCCCTAAATAGGGAATGTGACACCAGTGACTACCCATAGGCAGGGACCCACAAGCAATACACACATAATACATACAACAATAAGTTTCTACCTTGGGGATGGATACCCAAAATAAGGGCTCTTCCATATTACTATGTAATTTCAGAAATAAAAGTCGAAATTTGAACTTGATGAACGGCCCCTGGGTCCCTAAATAGGGAATGTGACACCAGTAACTACCCATAGTCAGGGAACTACAACCAATACAAACATAACCCATACACCAATAAGTTTCTACCTTGGGGATGGATACCCAAAATATGGGCTTCTCTAAGACCACTATTTGCAGTAAAAATATATATGAAACAATCAGCCGACATTTATTCACCAACCCACTGGGCCTTAAATAAGGAATGTGACACCAGTGACTACTCATAGGCAGGGACCCACAACCAATACAAACATAAACCATACACCAATAAGTTTCTACCTTGGGGATGGATACCCAAAATATGGGCTCTTCCATATTACTATGTAATTTCAGAAATAAAAGTCGAAATTTGAACTTGATGAACGGCCCCTGGGTCCCTAAATAGGGAATGTGACACCAGTAACTACACATAGTCAGGGAACTACAACCAATACAAACATAACCCATACACCAATAAGTTTCTACCTTGGGGATGGATACCCAAAATATGGGCTTCTCTAAGACCACTATTTGCAGTAAAAATATATATGAAACAATCATCCTACATTTATTCACCAGCCCACTGGGCCTTAAATAAGGAATGTGACACCAGTGACTACCCATAGGCAGGGACCCACAACCAATACAAACATAAACCATACACCAATAAGTTTCTACCTTGGGGATGGATACCCAAAATAAGGGCTCTTCCATATTACTATGTAATTTCAGAAATAAAAGTCGAAATTTGAACTTGATGAACGGCCCCTGGGTCCCTAAATAGGGAATGTGACACCAGTGACTACCCATAGACAGGGACCCACAACCAATACACACATAATACATACACCAATAAGTTTCTACCTTGGGGATGGATACCCATTTTATGGGCTCGTCCATATCACTATGTAATTTTACAAATAAACGTCGAAATTCGACTTTGGTGAACGGCCCCTGTGCCTCTAAATAGGGAATGTGACACCAGTGACGATGCATATACATGGACCCACAACCAATACAAACATAAACCATACACGGACAAGTTTCTACCTTGGGGATGGACACCCATAATATGGGCTTCTCTAATGCCACTATTTGCAGTAAATATATATATATATGAAACAAACAGACAATTATTCACCAGCCCACTGGGGCTTATTTATGGAATGTGACAAAACTGACTATACATGGGTATGAGCCCGGGTCAAATAGGCACACACTACACATACGCAACATCTCATAGCTTGGGGATGGATACCCAATTTATGGGTTCTTCCATATCACTATGTAATTTCAGAAATAAAAGTCGACATTCGACTGATGAACGGCCCCTGGGGCCTTAATTAGGGAATGTGACACCATTGACTATACATGGATATAAGCCCGAATCCAACAGACACACATTACACATACGCCCAATTTTATACCTTGGATGTGGCTACCCAATGTATTGGCTCTTCCATATCACTATGTAATTTCAGAAATAATAGTCGTAATTCGACATTGATGAACGGCCCAGTGGCATTAAATAGGGAATGTGACACCACTGACTATGCATGAGTGTGAGCCCGTATCCAGTAGACCATAAGCCCAACTTTGTACATTAGAGTTGGATACCCAATTTAAGGGATTGTTTCATATTACTATGCAATTTCAGAAAAATGACAATATTATTGATCGACATATGTGGTAATAACCACATATATGCACAGGAGGTGGACCCACAACCGCTACACACGTGATATATACCAGCCCAACGTTCTACTTTGGGAATGAATTTTGTACACACTTCTAGATTTTTAATCTCTGCGAGCCGATCCCCACGTACACTATGGTGATACATATGTGGCTATCCGATCAATGCGCTTCCCAATGTCACAGTACAATATAACTAACCTGAAATGAAATTCCGACAGTATTGAACCGCTGAGCCTCTAAGCAAAGCATGGGACACAACAATCTATACTTGGGCATGAACCCATAACCATTACCCACATACTGCACATAAGTCAAATTTCCTCCCTTGGTGTAAACATTATGTATTCAAATTATACATATAACATGTGCAATATATGTGTAAACATGCCTTTAGCAAAAGAAATGCTGTTTTCATGTGCTATAACATTTATTTTACAACGATTGCGAAGCAAGTTTTAACAACCTATATAAATCACTCTCGTTGGCGCGGATGAAAGCGGTATGACATATAATATTTTTTCTAAATTTACAAATCGTCAGATGGGACGTTAAACCGAGGTCTCGTGTCGATGCTTTACACCGTGCACGTAAAAGAACCAGATGAGACTCTGGAATGGGTCTCTGTCTGTATCATGCACTATCCTCCAAAATCTAAAATGACTAATCTATTCAGGAGGCGTCGCTCATATGGGCAACCGTTAGCGACGATAAATAAACGTAAAAACACACACACACATGGTTAAAGCGATATTACAATGCACACAAACTGTATTTTTACACATAAATAACAATACAACTACAAATTCTTCCGAAATAATTCGAACATTAACTTTCAATCAATAAATAGTGATTACGCGGTCTACACACTCTCAAACGTGAACGTAGGATTTCATATAACGGACATGCAGCAGTACTCCTGAATTGACGTTGATTTATTATTTGAGTCTATACTAAATGTGTGATATTGTTGTTTAAAGAAAATGTAAATGATAATAAATATGCATTGTGAGATATAATGGTAAATCTATATCATAAAGTTGTTACACGCCCTGTATTACGCATGGCTGTTGACCATATTTACATGCATTTGTAATGTCAACAGACGTCGTATATTTATTAGTTTCTGTGGCCAATCTTCTTAGGGAAAAACACTAAAATAGGAAAGTACATTCTGTAAAATTTTCATTTTTTCACAGATGTAGTGTCGCTTTAATTGTATTCGAAATAATTACATGCAACATATATCTGTATGTGCCACATGAAACCCAAAACACCCTGCAATATATAACCTATATCAACGAACAGAAAAGTATACATTTTCAGCTTGTGTTTTCAGTTTATATAGGTCTGCCAGTCGGAAGACACTGTACGTTGTCACGAGCCTCTCTTTCTCCTTATGTCTATTTTCCGATATATTTGCTCTAACCAGGGTCTACCCTATCGTAGACTCGCTGGAGTTGTATAGGGGGTTTCTCTACGGTCCTTCAATAATGCTCTAACCAGGGTATATCCTATCGTAGACTCGCTGGAGTTGTCTAGGGGGTTTCTCTACCGTCCTTCATATATTATAACTCAACACAGTCTATCATTTTCCTTGGTATAATATCATTTACAACAATCTCATTTATTTCAAATCTATAACATGTATCATATATTCGTGATATCTCGTATCTTATTATTCGCCTCACTATTCCATGTGTTCATAATAGTTCTATGACTATACTAATTCCCTTCCTTTATCAAACTATTCCAATAGATATATTAGCCAAAACAATCGTTTCTTAAAAGGCCTAATTATCTTCCGTTCACGTATTTAATACGACTTTAATATTTAAGAGTTAATACTTCTTTAAATATTAATTTTTCTAACTATCATAGAAACAGTTTATATTCTAATAGTGAGTTACATATTTCCTTAACGCCTCCATGACTGGATAAAACTGCACTAATTTCTTCATCATTTTTCATTTCTTAAATAGCAAAATTAACTACTATAACAGACATAACGGCGCCAAACATATGTGATGTTATATAATAGTATTACATGTTTATCTGTCATCAAGAAAGCGGCGATTATCTTATATAACTGACCACCTGCACTCGGTGGTGTCAAAATATATTTTGCTCCCGCGCAAACAGAGAACGGATAATTTAGGCGCGAAAATAATAGTAGACGATTATACATAATACATAATAATCATACATGGTTAACAATGTGTCATATATATAAATAAATAAATGTATTTATATAATACATTTCTATTTATATATGACAATAATTTATTCGTGCAAATATATTGTTTGTTTTTTCTATCTTTTGCACAACGTGAGGGACGAAAGGTCGCTGGTGATTTGAGACTTGCTACCGATGTGTACCCATCACGCATTAAAGTTTGAATAGTCAATTTTGATGAAAGAAGCTGTACATTACAGACGGATCTTAGTCCAGTGGTAACACGCTGGACTGGTAATCCAGGGGTCGCAGGTTCGATCCCCGTCTGACCATAATAAAATTAACAGTCTTTCAGAATATTAACAACTGCAGCAACGAGGACGACGATGGAAACCACAACTAACAACAACCAACTACAATTAGGGGTCGCATGTTCGATCCCCCGTCTGACCCTAATAAAATTAACAGTCTTTCATATGGGACTTTAAAACGAGGTCTCGTGTCGGTGCTTTACATCGTGCACGTAAAAGAACCAGCGGAGACTCTGGAATGGGTATCTGCCTGTTTCATTGCACTATCCTCCAACATTCTAAAATGACTAATCTCTTCAGGATGGTCGCTCATATGGGCAACCGGTAGCGACGATAAATAAACGTAACACACAAGCTAGACATTTAATGACAACATTTTGTGAATTTTTATTTCAAGTTATAATGGTTTACAGTTAGATTTTGCTAATCTTATATTGTTCTCCAGTTGTTATTCGTTGAGAAAGATCCCGGGTACCCATACAAAACGTATTTCAGGCACGGGCGGATACCGAGATTCGAACATACAGTGATGATGGGCACCTGAACTATTTCTGGAAGCCTGGCTGGTTTTCTCTAAGCATATGATCAGTATGTGACTCCAAGAAAGTACAGTTGGTCTATGAACAGCTGAGCGCGATACGAGTAACGCATCGTTCTTTATCAAAGGGAACAATCTGCTTCTTCCATTTAGTAATAGGCTTATCAATGGGAAATATCTTAATGTTGTTGTCTTAAGTAATTCGTTCCACAGCTTTCACAGTGTCTGTTTAGTGTCTAGTTAGTGAATGATGGGGACCATATTTTACACACAAAGTGTGGGTGTGAATCCCACTGCATATGTAGTATTCTTTCATGTGATGAAACTGTCGAGTTGGCTTGCGGAAAATCAGTGGTTCGACATGGTTACTGGTGATTGAATGAAATGCTGCTAGGAGGTGCACCCGGTGTCTTCTTACACCAATAACAGATGGATAGTCGTCATATGACATTAGCTGTCGGTGCAACTTTAAACCCCCAACAAACAAATAGTTATAACTATTAAAATTATCACCCAAGATCCGCAACTTAATTCTCAGTCTGAAGCTGTTTATCAGTCAGTGTTTACAATTTATCTTTATTACAGTAATGTCCGTCCCTTCAAGTATATTTTCAGGAGAGAGAAACCGTAAGCTGTCACTTGCTTTCCGTCCACTAAGTGTTGTAAATAATAATGTACATGATAGAAAATAAATATGCTTAAACTAAGTATATTTTACTTCAAATGACTACACATATACGAAAAATTGATTTCAATAATGTTTCAACTTAAATTGCCTTATTTCCTAATCATAGTCACATATTAACTTAAAAAACTACTCTTTCCTAAATATTACCTTAGAAATGACTGAAACTCTTGTATATGAAACGTCATCTATGTGGGGAAGGACATTACGAGGATGGACATTACGGATAACCTTCCTTTTTTGTTAATATTTTTTAAATTCATACCGAACAAATGAAAATGAACTGTTGCCGTGATGATAGGATGTTTTTGGCATCATACATCATATATTTTGCAGAAGAAATAATGGGGCGATTCATTTTCCTATCACAACTTATTTTAGATTTACTGTAGGATATATATATTTTTTCAAACTAAAAATATATCAGTTTATTATTCCTACATGAACTAAAACATGGGATACAACCGTATTATAAACCATTACAAAGCATAAATGTGTTACCACGAAAACGTATTCAGTCATGATACAACTTCAAATTAAGGGCAATGGATTTTTCTAAATGATAAAAAAAGGTTTTACCATCTTTCAATTTTGGAATGTTTTTGACATGCAAATAGTGAAAATATGCAATATTCATAATATGCAAACTAGCTTAATACACTTCATAATGTGCTAAGATTTCGTAATGAACTTTTGCGCACATATACAACATATCAATTAATTTGACCTGCTGTATTTGTTATTCAAATAAATTCATTATTGTGGGTGGAATAAGCATGTACAGCTACTGTTCTTGAACTTGCCCATTTATTGTGCACCAGACCAGCCATAAGTTTTTAATCTCACAGCCTCTGACCGCACGGCGTGCATACTCTGATATAATAGGGTGTCCGGGATTCCAACAAGTTCTTATGTCCGTAATATGAACTGTCTGGCCCGTTATAATCACGCCACTGATGATCGTCGTTAAAATAAAACCTAACAAATATAGTCAGTATATTTAAAACGACGCGTTTCCTTTGCATACGTTAGTACCGATTCCCTGTTCCACCACAATCACCTCAGTCACTGTTGTTGGGTTAACCTATTTCCAGTCCGACATCGAAGCAGCTGTTGGTGGTTTGCAACTATTGTCTATGGGATTACTGTAATCCATCTGAACAATTAATAAATACATAGTTACACATGTGATTAACAACGATACTGATGTTGGTTGTGATGATGATGATGATGACGGCGGCGACAACAACGATGTTGGTTGTGATGATGACGTCGACAACGCAAATGATGATTGTAGTGATGACGTTGATGATTGCGATGATTAAAATGATGATGATGACGGCGACAACGATGATGATATGATGATTGTGATGATGCTTGTGATAATGATGGTAATCGTGATGACGATGATGACTATTATGGTGATGACGTTGACGATTGTGATGATGACGATGGCGACGACGATGATGATTATGAGGATGATGACGTCGACGACAATGACAACAACGATGGTGATTGTGATGCTGACGCTGATGATTGTGATGATGTCGTCGTCGTCGACGACGAAGACGATATCGAATATAATGGTGATGACAATGACAACAAATGATGACGATTGTGGTGATGATGATGATTATGACAACGATGATTATGAGGATGACGTCGACGACGATGACAACGATGATGATTGTGATGCTGACGTTGATGAGTGTGGTAATGGCGATGATGATGACGATGTTGAATGTAATGGTGATTACAACGACAACGATGATGACGAGTGTGGTGATGATAATGATGACGACGATGATGATACTGATGACGTCGACGACAATGACGACAACGATTGTGATGCTGATGATTGTGATAATGATTGTGACGCTGCTTGTGATGATGATGATGATGATGGCGATGATGACGTCGTCGACGACGAAGACGATGTCGAATATAATGGTGATGACAATGACAACAAATGATGACGATTGTGATGATGACGGCGATGCCGACAATGATGATTATGAGGATGATGACGACGATGACGACAACGATGATGAGTGTGATGCTGACGTTGATGATTTTGATAATGATTGTGGTGATGACGGTGGTGATGATGACGACGATGTTGAACGACAACGATGACGAGTGTGGTGATGATGTTGATGATTGTGATGATGACGACGACGACAACGATATTGAGGATGACGACAACGATGATGATTATGATGCTGACGTTGATGATTGTGAAAATGATTGTGGTGATGACGACGATGTTGAATGTAATGGTGATGACAACGACAACGACGGGTGCGTGATGACGCTGATGATTCTGATGATGACGACGGCGACGACCACAACGGTGATGATGACGATGTCGATGATGATGATGACGTCGACGACGATGTTGAATGTAATGATGATGATGACAACGATGATGTAGACGATTGTGGTGACGAAGTTGATGATTGTGATGATGACGATTATGATGATGATGACCACGATAATGATGATGATTGCTATGCTGAAGTTGTTGATGATGAGGATGGTAATCGTGATGGCGATGATGACGACGATGTTGAATGTAATGGTGATGACAACGACAACGATGATGACGATTGTTGATGATGTTGATAATTGTGATGACGACGGCAACGACAACGATGTCGATGATGATGATGGCGATGATAATTGTGATGCTGACATTGATGATTGTAATGATGATTGTGATGATGATGATGATGGTGGTGGTGGTGATGATGATGATGATGACGATGATGCTTGTGTTGATTAATAAAGAGAAACAATTATGTCATTGTAATGATTGTGATTATGATGACGATACCTGTTTTCGCTAGCATGTTCCAGGAACATCACGGACGACGACGCCGATGATGATGATACTGATGACGATGATGCTTGTGTTGATTAATAAAGAGAAACAATTATGTTATTGTAATGATTGTGATTATGATGACGATGATGACGATACCTGTTTTCACTAGCATCTTCCAGGAACATCATTGCCCTGAAAAACAGTATGCTATATAATAACTGCTACATAACAGAACATAATTTTATTACTCAAAACATATGAATGCTACACGAGTTAATAACTGGCAAAACCATCAAACATAAACATATTATTGCAACAAATGGAAATGACTGCACGATATCAGTATTGTAAGGGCCATATAATGAATGTAATTGTTTACAATTTATATTGAACAGTTTGTATAGGCCATATCAAGTAAATTGACCTTTTAACTGATTTTCTTTAATGCAGTGAGCAAGGCATGTAACATGACTGTTTGCGGAGCGCATGGTGCATATTTGCCTGCTTAAGGGGGGGTGGACGGACGGACGGACTAGTATATTGGGTCCATATGCTGGACGGCACTGCCTTGTTCTCGGTGTGATGTTCCTGTGCACTTCTGCGAATGGACCCTTTTTCCGCTGTGAATTATTCGTTCACATTGTTACTGTAATTATTATTATATGTAACCCGTGTCTCCATTCCCAAGATACAAACCTATCCTTGTGTGTGTTATGTGTGAATTGGTTATGGGCCCACGTCTATGCATAGTCACTGGTGTCACATTCCCTAGTTAGGGCTCCAGGGTCCGTTCATCAAGGTCGAATTTCGACTTTTATTTCTGAAATTACATAATGATATGGAAGAGCCCATAGGTAGAAAGTAGAGCGTATATGTATTGTGTGCCTATTGGATCCAGGCTCGCACTCATGCATAGTCAGTGGTATCACATTCCTTATTTAAGGCCAAGTGGGCCGTTGAATAAATATCGGCTATTTGTTTCATATATATTTCAATATTTTTACTGCAAATAGTGGTATTAGAATAGCCCATATTTTGGGTATCCATCCCCAAGGTACAAACTTATCCTTGTATATGTTATGTGTGTATTAGTTGTGGGTCCACATATATGCATAGTCACTGGTGTCACATTCCCTATTTAGGGCCCCGGAGCCGTTCATCAAGTTCAAATTTTGACTTTTATTTCTGAAATTACATAGCATATGGAAGAGCCCTTATTTTGGGTATCCATCCCCAAGGTAGAAACCTATTGTTGTATGTATTATGTGAGTATTGCTTATGGGTTCCTGGCTATGGGTAGTCACTGGTGTCACATTCCCTATTTAGGGGCCCGGGGGCCATTCATCAAGTTCAAATTTCGACTTTTATTTCTGAAATGAAATAGTAATATGGAAGAGCCCATACATTGGGTATCCAACCCCAAGGTAGAAAGTTAGGCTTATATGTATTGTGTGCCAATTTGATTCGGGCTCATGCCCGTGCATAGCAAGTGGTGTCACATTCCTTACTTAAGGCCCAGTAGGCCGTCGAATAAATATCGACTATTTGTTTCATATAATTATATTTTAATGCAAATAGTGGCATTAAAGAAGCCCATATTTTGGGTATCCATCCCCAAGGTAGAAACTTATTGGTGTATGTATTATGTGTGTATTGATTGTGGGCCACTGTCTATGGGTAGTCAATGGTGTCACATTCCTTATTTAAGACCCAGTGGGCTGGTGAATAAATGTCGGATGATTGTTTCATATATATTTTTACAGCAAATAGTGGTATTAGAGAAGCCCATATTTTGGGTATCCATCCCCAAAGTAGAAACTTATTGGTGTATGGGTTATGTTTGTTTGGTTGTGGGTCCCTGCCTATGGGTAGTCACTGGTGTCACATTCCCTATTTAGAGGGCCCAGGGTCCGTTCATCAAGTTCAAATTTTTATTGATGAAATTACATAGTAATATGAAAGAGCCCTTATTTTGGGTATCCATCCCCAAGGTAGAAACTTATTGGTGTATGGGTTATGTTTGTATTGGTTGTGGGTCACTGCCTATGGGTAGTCACTGGTGTCACATTCCCTATTTAGGGGCCCAGTGACCGTTCATCAAGTTCAAATTTCGACTTTTATTTCTGAAATTACATAGTAATATGGAAGAGCACATATTTTTGGTATCTATCCCCAAGGTAGAAACTTATTGGTGTATGTATTATGTGTGTATTGCTTGTGGGTCCCTGTCTATGGGTAGTCAGTGGTGTTTTTTTTGGGTGGGCTGTTGAATAAATATCGACTTTTTGTTTCTTATATATTTCAATTCAAATAGTGGAATTAGAGAAACCCATAGTTTGGGTATTCATCCCCAAGGTACAAACTTATCATTTGATGTACTATGTGCGTATTGGTTGTGTGTCCACGTCAATGGCTACTCACTGGTGTCACATTCCATGATTAGGGTATTAGGGGCTGTTCAACAGGTAGAATTTCGACTTATGTATCTGAAATTACATAGTGATATGGAGAGGGTATTTTGGGTATCCAATCCCAACCTCAAGGTAGAAAGTTGGGCTTATGTGTAGTCTGTGCCATTGGATCCGGGCTCACTCCCATGCAACCCGAGATAAAACATGTGTAGACGGGTAAAGACATCGTATATATGACCGACTCATTCCCTTATCCGACTACTATGACACTGTTAGTCAAACATCTTTACAATTAAAGTGTACCTTGTCATGTGCGATGCTTGCTTTTCATCTACGGAACTCGTGCTGATATCCATCGCTGTGAAATTTATGTCACCAGAACGCCTGGTGTAATGCGTCAACGCCGAATATACAAAATGTCTAGTAAATATTACCGGTAAAGGGACGCAAATCATTCTGATTTTGTGTACGACAGTTACGCCCCATTACCAATTTCCCATAATGCAACCTATTGCTCAAAACACTATTGATTGCTAGCTTGTTTTCACTTATCGATTGGGTCCAAAACCATTTTTTAAAAATATTTTAAAGAACATTTTGATCAATCATAGGCTTGACACTACATATACAAACAATTTAGTCCATATTCAAGCATATTTAATAATGATATCTATATTTAAACATGTCTGTGATTATATCCCGTCACTATCAGAGTAATCACCTGCTCAGTATTGGACCCCTACGAAATAACAGACATCAACAACGTCGCGGGACACGATTCGTTAAACACTAGACTGATAAATGTTTTCTATCTCTATCTTCCTGGTAGTCAAAGCCCTCTTCGGGACATGTATATATTTGATTATCACCGACACTACTGGTAATGAAGTAAATTGCATTCATAGGCTGTTAAATTCAAATAATACCAAGGGGGAGACATGTTCAACCGGTCTGACCACAACGCTGAACTCGGACAACATTAGGTCATGACCTATCATTAAAAGCATATTCCCGTTCAAATTGATAGATCTAATCACAATGTCCGCAAACGAAGGTTAAAACCTCGTTAGAGTTTCTTCTGACATGGTGGTGACGAGCGCCAGCTAGATAAAATTATTAGCTTGTCGCCTGGCCTGTACGGATTGGATTCGGGTAGTAGGCTACTTATAAATGTCCATGTGAGCTATCTCAGAGTCAGAAATGGCTGCCATATTCAATAGAATCGACTCTATATAATAGACAAACTGACTGCCATATATATATAAGAGCACATGGAATGAATTATTTAGGGATTAAGGCGGATCGGAACACACATTTAGAGTGGTGGAACCTATGCTCGGCGTATTCCTATGCTCGGCGTATTTGTCCAATTGATGTAATTTATTTAAAATATTTATATAGTTCTAGGCTAATTACGCTGACAGAGCTGAAGCATTGTTCAATAGCATTCCGTTGCGTGTATCGGTAGCCTGATGCAACTGTCACGTGACTGGTCCAACAGACGAATATATAAACAAACAAAATCATTGGTAAAATATTTACACAGAAACTGATACGGTGTATTAGCAATTTGGGTACCTATCCGAATTTTAAAAATCTACAACTAACCAGAAAAAATAGTTTCTCTACCATTTCTGATTAACATCAACACGAATTTTCCTTTTACTTTATTTTAATGTTACTATTTCAAAATAAGATATTCAACAAGTTATGGTGCATAAATAAAAAATAACAAGTACGTCACTTGATGAAGCTAAAACTGTCAACAAGAGTTTTTTGAAAGTTGTTTTTACGAAAATAATAATATACAGCAAGTGCAATTAATATTTTTTACTGGCCATTATATGTGGGATTTATGCCGAGCATATGTTCCACCACTCTATATACCACCACTCGGGTAATTTATACTGTTTCCAACTAAGTATATATATATCTAGTAGTATTTATTTTAATCTTTCTAACTACTGTCCATGAAACAAATCACAGCCAAACTCAGAATTTAGTGGTCTGTGCAGTAGTATCGGATTTCCTCCAGTCCCGGATAACAAGCTATATCAGATATATACTGGTATCTTCTTGTATCGCGGCACAAAACGATCATATCAATAATGTGTACAATAAAACACTTGCCTCAAATTAACTTTATCCTGTCAGTTACGTTAACATATTGTCTTCATGTTCGCACAACAGCAATTACTCGGTCATATTGTTTCATTTGTTTATTTTGTTATTTTCGTAGGCCATGTTTGGCATTGTGTCAAACAACTACTTCCTGTTATATCGCGTCATCCGTGTTTTTCCAATTATTGTCATAAATATTGAGGCCCCGATAAGTGTTCTTTATACAAATGTTACTTAATAATATATTTAGCAGTTTTAAACGCGCAACACATATTTTAACTTGTAGCAGTTTAACAAAACAACTATAACTGAACTGTGTACTGTTTTTAAGTTTATTGTTCTTGTGGTGGGCTGTGTGGATATCTGAATACGCTGTCACCTCACAATGATCTGACACTAGTGCATACTTTGATGTGTGTAGAGTGATCACATACCATGCATTTACCCCACGTCATTATGCCAATACCCTCACATTGCAGTTATGGACATATTTATACAAACTATGTCCAAATTAAGACTAAGATCTAAATTTATTATATTTTTATGATTTTCTAAAAATTCTGTTAGGGCCTCAAAAAGTTATGCCCATATTTGGAAACCGGTGATATCGTAATATTCACATTTTGTGAGATTTACTATTCCCATTAATAAAATATAGTAACAGACCTATGTTTTGGTAATACATTTTTTATTTCCGGTTTATGTGTTTTCAGCATCTTTTAGGGTAGAGGGTGGGGCAACATGACTAGCTTCGTGAAAAACATATACTAAAAATAAACTGTACTTAACATTTTGTGTTGATATTTAGTTCATTCTGTGTACAAACCAGCAATACATTGGTTCTACCCTACGGTACCCACTCGCGTCTGTACAAACCAGCAGGGCATTGGTTCTAACCTACAGTATCCACTCGCGTCTGTACAAACCAGAAAGGCATTGGTTCTAACCTACGGTACCCACTCGCGTCTGTACAAACCAGCAAGGCATTGGTTCTAACCTACGGTACCCACTTGCGTCTGTACAAACAAGCAAGGCATTGGTTCTAACCTACTGTACCCGCTCGCGTCTGTACAAACCAGCAGGGCATTGGTTCCAACCTACGGTACCCACTCGCGTCTGTACAAACCAGCAGGGCATTGGTTCTAACCTACAGTATCCACTCGCGTCTGTACAACCAGCAAGGCATTGGTTCTAACCTACAGTATCCACTCGCGTCTGTACAAACCAGCAAGGCATTGGTTCTAACCTACAGTATCCACTCACCGTCTGTACAAACCAGCACGGCATTGGTTCTAACCTACGGTACCCACTTGCGTCTGTACAACACAGCAAGGCATTGGTTCTAACCTACTGTATCCGCTCGCGTCTGTACAAACCAGCAAGGCATTGGTTCTAACCTACGGTACCCACTTGCGTCTGTACAAACAAGCAAGGCATTGGTTCTAACATACGGTACCCACTCGCTCTGTACAAACCAGCAATGCATTGGTTCTAACCTACAGTACCCACTCGCATCTGTACAAACCAGCAATGCATTGGTTCTAACCTACAGTATCCACTCGCGTCTGTACAAACCAGCAATGCATGGTTCTAACCTACGGTACCCACTCGCGTCTGTAAAAACCAGCAAGGCATTGGTTCTAACCTACGGTACCCACTGGCGTCTGTACAAACCAGCAAGGCATTGGTTCTAACCTACGGTACCCACTGGCGTCTGTACAAACCAGCAAGGCATTGGTTCTAACCTACGGTACCCACTCGCGTCTGTACAAACCAGCAAGGCATTGGTTCTAACCTACGGTACCCACTCGCGTCTGTACAAACAGCAAGGCATTGGTTCTAACCTACGGTACCCACTGGCGTATCCAAACCAGCAAGGCATTGGTTCTAACCTACGGTACCCACAGGCGTCTGTACAAACCAGCAATGCATTGGTTCTGACCTACGGTACCCACTGGCGTCTGTACAAACAAGCAAGGCATTGGTATTGGGTCTAACCTACAGTACCCACTCGCCGTCTGTACAAACCAGCAATGCATTGGTTCTAACCTACAGTATCCACTCGCGTCTGTACAAACCAGCAATGCATTGGTTCTAACCTACAGTACCCACTCGCGTATGTACAAACCAGCAATGCATTGGTTCTAACCTACAGTACCCACTCGCGTCTGTACAAACCAGCAAGGCATTGGTTCTAACCTACAGTATCCACTCGCGTCTGTACAAACCAGCAATGCATTGGTTCTAACCTACGGTATCCACTCGCGTCTGTACAAACCAGCAAGGCATTCGTTCTAACCTACGGTACCCACTGGCGTCTGTACAAACCAGCAAGGCATTGGTTCTAACCTACGGTACCCACTTGCGTCTGTACAAACCAGCAAGGCATTGGTTCTAACCTACGGTACACACTGGCGTCTGTACAAACCAGCAAGGCATTGGTTCTAACCTACGGTACCCACTGGCGTCTGTACAAACCAGCAAGGCATTGGTTCTAACCTACGGTACCCACTGGCGTCTGTACAAACTAGCAATGCATTGGTTCTAACCTACAGTATCCACTCGCGTTTGTACACACCAGCAATGCATTGGTTCTAACCTACAGTACCCACTCGCGTCTGTACAAACCAACAATGCATTGATTCTAACCTACGGTACCCACTCGCGTCTGTACAAACCAGCAATGCATTGGTTCTAACATACAGTACCCACTTGCGTCTGTACAAACCAGCAATGCATTGGTTCTAACCTACAGTACCCACTCGCGTATGTACAAACCAGCATGATTGGTTCTAACCTACAGTCCCACTCGCGTCTGTACAAACCAGCAAGGCATTGGTTCTAACCTACAGTATCCACTCGCGTCTGTACAAACCAGCAATGCATTGGTTCTAACCTACGGTATCCACTCGCGTCTGTACAAACCAGCAAGGCATTCGTTCTAACCTACGGTACCCACTGGCGTCTGTACAAACCAGCAAGGCATTGGTTCTAACCTACGGTACCCACTTGCGTCTGTACAAACCAGCAAGGCATTGGTTCTAACCTACGGTACACACTGGCGTCTGTACAAACCAGCAAGGCATTGGTTCTAACCTACGGTACCCACTGGCGTCTGTACAAACCAGCAAGGCATTGGTTCTAACCTACGGTACCCACTGGCGTCTGTACAAACTAGCAATGCATTGGTTCTAACCTACAGTATCCACTCGCGTTTGTACAAACCAGCAATGCATTGGTTCTAACCTACAGTACCCACTCGCGTCTGTACAAACCAACAATGCATTGATTCTAACCTACGGTACCCACTCGCGTCTGTACAAACCAGCAATGCATTGGTTCTAACATACAGTACCCACTTGCGTCTGTACAAACCAGCAATGCATTGGTTCCAGCATAGATTACATAATATTTAATGTAGTCCTGCTTGTTATTGACTTTAATTGCTGATATATAAAAGTATATATATATCCCATATCTAAAGAAACAAAAACGTATACATGTAATTCTTTTATTACGAATACTTATAACATATAAAGCTCCAATGCACCTCGAAATAACCAATGCACTGTGGCCCTATTATATTTTCGGTAATAAGTGTTCTGATATTGAACTGAAGCACATTCATCTCAATTGTACATATATAACAGTATATTATATATACCGCTACAACAGACGGCTCTGTAGGACTTCCAGTGGTAACACGCTGGACTTGTAATCCAGGGATCGCAGGTTCAACCCCCCGTCTGGCCCTAATACAATTAACAGTCTTTCAGATGGGACGTTAAACCGAGGTCTCGTGTCGGTGCTTTACACCGTGCACGTAAAAGAACCAGAGGAGACTATGCAATGGGTCTCTGTATGTATCATTGCATTATCCTCCAAAATCTAAAATGACTAATCTCTTCGCTCATATGGGCAACCGGTAGCGACGATAATAAACGTAAAACACACACAACACTACAAGAAAAATATAAAATTAAATTGTGCTCTTATTACCAAGATGAACGTTTTATTCTAGGTTGCATAAAGTCAGCAAGGGAGAAAACAATGGACATGGTACGACATCTGCTCAGATGCTGCGTGTTCAACCAGCGAGACTGGCAAAACCAAAGGTCTGTAGATCTATCAAATCCTGTGTCTTGTCTTTACAACGACTCTGTAAATCATGTACATGTAGTATGAAAATTATTGAATCGGAATTCCATTTTACTGGTCTATCCCAACTACAGGGATTTGAGGATAAGGTACTTTAAACCCTATTTCTGTCATAGTATTAAGGAAATGACTGGAAAACATAATTTTGGAGAGAAAAAAAACATTTTTGAAAATTTCACCCTGTGGGCCCCTTTTGATAAATCGTCACATTTATCTTCATATATATATATAATTATATATATAATGGATATTTCCAAGTTCATAATAAATAGTTACATTACTAGCTGATTGCTTAACACACATAACTAACTTGCACAATTTCACGTGCAACGTCTCCAGTGAGGTTTGACTTTTGAAAATGCCCATATTTCACTTCCGTAATGTAAAATAGATGACACTATAGCATCGAAAAGCTGGAATTGTGTTCTTTATGTTTGCATATCACACAAGGTTTTACACAAACACTCATTAGGTGCATTTTGTAGCATTTCCCTCACTACACATGTTTTATATGCTACACTATTTATGAGCACATATGTCCACTTAAAGAGTGGAGAAGTGTAATGATTCGGTGATGACTGGATGAGGTCTCGAGAGTGATTAATATAAGTTGTAAGAACTTGTCTTGTAATCGAGCTAAAATTAATTTGTATAAACTAAAAATTGTCTAACACTTTATAACCAAGCTGGCTAATTTTTCACAAATCTTTTATAAATCAAACTTTTTCTTATTCTTTGTTATTTTGTTTTTATAATTCTACAACATGTATTTTTTCAGAAAAAAATGATTTTGTGTAAAAATATAATCGTTATGTTTCTATGTTTATAAATGCTTTAAATCATTAGTCGCTATTTCTTTTCACTTACTATCTTGTCGGGTAGGGCCGTAACTAATGTTGCTAGAACTTGTGGCCCGACCCATTTACCTTTCTTTAATTTGTGGTTTGTATTCACATGTATATGTAAAACGAATCGAGCAATAAAATATGATTAAACTTAGTCTAAATCTTTTATAAGATTTTTTCTTTCGGTCACATCCTGCAATATTATTGTGTGTGAATATTTCATTCATGTCTAAACCAAATATATCAACATATTAGTGCCATATTGAATGCCACCTGCCTTGCACTTGTAAGAAGCTGTGTACTGTCTTATTATAAACCTACATTAGTCGCGGATGGGATGAGGTTATTTACCCTCGTCACTGCAGATCATATGGGCGAGCAAAACGTGCTGGACACCGTCGATTATTCGATAAATTGATGTGGTGTCGATGTCTTGTAGAGTGTGGTTTGTCTAGTAGATGTTGTAGTTCTGCGAAGATTCAGTACCAAGACGATTATTTTCTAAGATGATTGAATTCTTAAAGATGTAGTTCTGAGTCGATTAAGTTCCAAAGATGAGTTGAGGTCTAGAATGTAACGTAAGTGGTCTGCTTCAAGTAGGTCAGCCAATCCTCGCGACGTGGCATGGCTGCTATCTGTGACCTAGTTTGATCTCTCGAAGGTGATTATTCGCTGTGTCTGCTTCAAGTAGGTCAGCCAATCCTCGCGACGTGGCATGGCTGCTATATGTGACCTAGTTTGATCTCTCGAAGGTGATTATTCGCTGTGTCTCTTGGACTCATTTCTTTTTAGGGCCACCCCTCACTGTTAGTCATCCCGCAGCAGCATATAAACGGATCTGACAGCTACACATCTGATCGTCTTGGTCGCTCCAGGGTCTGTCCAAACCTCCACAACTTCCGTGAAACAGCGGTGGTGAAAAGTGTGTCCTGTGTTGTAAGTTCGACAACCAAACGACCCCATGCAGTATCCTATGCTGCTGCTGTGAGATGTGCCCCGACCGCGACGTGCACGCCGTGAGGAGATCAGCCGGGACACATTAGTCGAGGATCCTATCCTACGCTGCTGCTGCGAGATGTGCCCCGACCGCGTCTTGCACGCTGTGAGGAGATCAGCCGGGACACTTTAGTCGAGGATCCTATCCTACGCTGCTGCTGTGAGATGTGTCCCGACCGCGACGTGCACGCCGTGAGGAGATCAGCCGGGACACAATATCGGGATCCTATCCTACGCTGCTGCTGTGAGATGTGCCCCGACCGCGACGTGCACGCCGTGAGGAGATCAGCCGGGACACAATAATCGGGGATCCTATCCTACGCTGCTGCTGTGAGATGTGCCTCGACCGTGACGTGCACACCGTGAGGAGATCAGCCGGGACACATTAGTCGAGGATCCTATCCTACGCTGCTGCTGTGAGATGTGCCCCGACCGCGCCATGCACGCCGTGAGGAGATCAGCCGGGACACTTTAGTCGAGGATCCTATCCTACGCTGCTGCTGTGAGATGTGCCCCGACCGTGACGTGCACGCCGTGAGGAGATCAGCCGCGACACTTTAGTCGAGGATCCTATCCTACGCTGCTGCTGTGAGATGTGCCCTGACCGCGACGTGCACGCTGTGAGGAGATCAGCCGGGACACTTTAGTCGAGGATCCAATCCTATGCTGCTGCTGTGAGATGTGCCCCGACCGTGACGTGCACGCCGTGAGGAGATCAGCCGGGACACTTTAGTCGAGGATCCAATCCTACGCTGCTGCTGTGAGATGTGCCCCGACCGTGTCGTGCACGCTGTGAGGAGATCAGCCGGGACACAATCATCGGGGATCCTATCCTACGCTGCTGCTGTGAGATGTGCCCCGACCGTGACGTGCACGCCGTGAGGAGATCAGCCGGGACACTTTAGTCGAGGATCCTATCCTACGCTGCTGCTGTGAGATGTGCCCCGACCGTGACGTGCACACCGTGAGGAGATCAGCCGGGACACATTAGTCGAGGATTCAAGGGCAACTTTTATACACACTACTTCGCATACCTAAGCGACATTTACACGGTGATAAGAAGATAATCACTTAATTGTCCATTAATTACTCACGCATGTGTTTAACGAAAACGCAACACGAATTTATCCAGGTATTGTTTTATAATTCTTCTATCTTACGCAACGCGATGTTTCGAGGAGGGCGTAAAACCACACTGTTGTTCGAACGAGGTAGCTGTTGATAATTAACATAGCGACATTATTCTCTCCCGTGAGCACCTGCGTGTGCAACATTCACAGAACAGATGGTGTCGGACCTCTGCGCTAGTTACGCTTCGTACGTGAGCATGGTGTCGGACCTCTGTGCTAGTTACGCGGCGTACGTGACCATGGTGTTGGACCTCTGCGCTAGTTACGCAGCGTACGTGACCACCTGAAAATATATAGAAAAATAATAATATAATACATTTTAATTTAATAATGTTTCATTGCAACTTTTTATCACTGACGATAACAATTTACAATTACATATCACAATATCATTACTGTCACATTTCTAACATACTTAAATCCTGCTAATTTCCATATACATATACATGGCATAAGTTTAATCATATTTTATTTGCTATTTTACATATATAGTACATATAGACTTAACATTCATTATATGTGATAAAATGCAAAATAGGTTGGGCAACAAGTTCTAGCAACATTAGTAAACTGCCCTCCCCATGACATAAGTGCAAACGGATTGGGCTACACGTTTTGAAAACATTAGCAACAGCCCTTTCCAATATCTATTTGTTCCGGTGTATGTAATACTAATATAAGTAAGTCTTTTGTCAAGAAAATCATTGCTTAGATTGAATAAGAAAATGACGGGATACGCTTAACAGAATACAAAAGATTATTGTTGTGTATAAGTTGTGATTTCATACCATATTTTATGAAACGAGTTATGAAATCACCAATCGCTCTACCACAATAACAACAACAATACATTTGAAGAAAACATGCATTTCTGTTTGTCAGTATAGTATTTAGCCTTATTGCATTGTGGTGTATTCGTACGCCGTAGTAAATAGTCCTTGCTAATCAAACCACTTTTATATATTAATATTTTTAGTCACTGTATTTCGAGTGTTCATATTTAGAATTTATTGATTAAGCAGTTGATTTTCAACAAATAAAGCACGCGCCATGTATATTGCAAGCTGTCAATGTCATGCCGCAACCAATCAGCACCCCCTATGTGTTATTAAACGTGTGGTCATATAAGAATTTATGAGATGACTGTATGGTATTGAATACAAGCAAAGGTTTCTGATAAATAGAGTTTGAGATACTTTGGAATCAAGTTTACTCTGATGACTTATGCTATCTTAAAACAACAGAGAGGTATAATGCCCCATTTAGCTCCTGTTAAGTGTAGTTCAGTGGTAACACGCTGGACTGGTAATCCAGGGGTCGCAGGTCCGATCCCCCGTCTGAACCTAATACAATTAACAGTCTTTCCGATTTTTGACTTTAAACCGAGGTCTCGCGTCGGTGCTGTACACCGTGCATGTAAAATAACCAGAGGAGACTCTGGAATGGGTCTTTGTCTGTATCATTGCACTATCCTCCACATTTCTAAAATGACTAATCTCTTCAGGAGGCGTCGCTAATATGGGCAACCTGTAGGGACGATAAATAAACGTAAAAACAAAACAAAAACGTTAAGTTGTGCGTGGCACGCGGCGCAGTCACGTCACAATACCGTTGTCAAGTGGGGGTATTATCATATTATATTTATCAAGGGGGTATTTGTTTGCAAAATAACCTTCCAATAATTGCACCAAGAACAGCAACAACTTTTTTATTGACGTTAGGCTGCAGGTTTTGAAACAACATGACATGGATATGTTATATATTTATCCTAGGTTTACAGTAATTCGGGTAATGGTGTGTAATCAAGTGTTGTGTTTATATGCACGATTATTTCGTGCATTTTCGGTTAGTATAAATAATGGAATGTAGATAGTTATCTCCATTCGAAGTCGTTTGCATTACACTATGCACGTCAGTTTATTGGATTTATGGCTTCTAACGATATTTTAGGCGACCATATGCCACGTGGCGAATCCGTAAATTAATAAATATTGGATGCTGTGAAAGCAGATAGTATATTTGATGCTGTGAAGGCAGGATGCTGTGAAAGCAGATAGTATATTTGATGCTGTGAAGGCAGGATGCTGTGAAAGCAGATAGTATATTTGATGCTGTGAAGGCAGGTAGTATATTGGATGCTGTGAAGGCAGGTAGTATATTGGATGCTGTGAATGCAGGTAGTATATTGGATGCTGTGAATGCAGGTAGTATATTGGATGCTGTGAAGGCAGGTAGTATATTGGATGCTGTGAAGGCAAGTAGTATATTGGATGCTGTGAAGGCAGGTAGTATATTGGATGCTGTGAAGGCAGGTAGTATATTGGATGCTGTGAAGGCAAGTAGTATATTGGATGCTGTGAAGGCAGATAGTATATTGGATGCTGTGAAGGCAGGTAGTATATTGGATGCTGTGAAGGCAGGTAGTATATTGGATGCTGTGAAGGCAGGTAGTATATTGGATGCTGTGAAGGCAGGTAGTATATTGGATGCTGTGAAGGCAGATAGTATATTGGATGCTGTGAAGACAGGTAGTATATTGGAAGCTGTGAAGGCAGATAGTATATTGGATGCTGTGAAGGCAGATAATCTATTGACATAACATGTGCATCCTACATGGATTGGTGTACAATGTTTACGTTTTTAGGAAGGATATCCGACTTGATTATTGGATTGTTAAAAATTCGTAATGTATGCAGAATTATGGTAATTCTATTAGGCGTTTTCATATGTACGACTTGATTGACGCGAGTATCATTTAATATTATAGTTGGATATGCTTATTTTTATATATTTAGGTATCGACTGATAAACTTATGAATAATATCGCTATTTTCATAGCAAAATGTAAAACCGACATATATAGGGACGACAATTGGTGTTCGATAACATAAACTAACGGTGTTGCCTGCCCTGTTGCAATGTTTCAGAAATATCTAACATGTGCTATTATGTTGACGGGTCCAACGAATTTATTTTTCGTCAATTTTCGTATTTCAAGACTACGAAATGTGTCAAACTGAGAGGATCTCCTCTATCTTATTCTAGGTCTAGACATGATGATTTTTCTCAGCATGTTTTAATCTATCGGTTTACAAAAAGTATTTTGTTGGCGCAGCGAGAGAGCCAAGAATGGCTATGTGAAACACGATTTACTTGTTACCAAATTTATTGGTACCTAATGATGAATTTTACGTTGATATTATTGTCATGAATGTTCGTAAAATGTTATAGAATCATGTCAATTACATAATAATTTAAAACCAGAATACCCGTTCTTTGTGATTGTTCGAAATGATTAACATGGTAATGCAAATGGCTCATCCTAAAATCTTGTTTGTGATTCTTTCCCTCCTAGAATTATTTGATTATGGGATAAATGATTTATTTACGATTGAGCGGAGCGAATTAGGGAATAAATATATTTATCCTAGGTTTACAGTAATTCGGGTAATGGTGTGTAATCAAGTGTTGTGTTTATATGCACGATTATTTCGTGCATTTTCGGTTAGTATAAATAGTGGAATGTAGATAGTTATCTCCATTCGAAGTCGTTTGCATTACACTATACACGTCAGTTTATTGGCCCCCGCCCACCCACCCTGAATTGAATACGTCAGTCTCGAAAGATTAAGGTTCTGTTTTTGATGAAAATATTCTGTTTGCAATGGCAGCAAGTGGAGGGTATTGATCGTTGCAGGTCTTGGGGTACCTGGTAATTCTATTAAAATCGGAATTTATTTATCGACAGGTTCGACGCCCTTTACCAGGATTATCCAAGCGTTTATGTCCAGTGATTGATTACAAAGAGACGAATCGTCAGAGGAATGGCATCTACATAAATGGCGGCTTAGGAAATTAATTTCGGACTTTAGCTTTATGTTTTTACTTTGTCACCTAGCTACTCTCAATTACAATGTATGTTATTTAAGTTCTAAGACTGTTAGTTCAGACATGTTATATTAGGTTTAATCTACGTTGCGGTACCGATTTGAGCCGAAAACGAAAATGATATAATAGATGTTAAGTTTTTAGCCTCTTAATTTATGATACCATTTATTGTTATACTGCTCGTAGGGAAAGTCACGGGGCAGCAAAGAAGGCCATTTCACACTGGATAGTTGCATGGTTTCTTGCTACCTCCCCCTCCTCCTCCTCCACAAAAAAGAAATAATAGAAAAAGATGAGGAGATTATATTATATATAATATAATTAGGGGAGTGGGTTGGGGCAGCCGGCACTACAGTTTCGTATTTACGTGGCTGTCTTATATCGAGATGTGTACTTTACATCACATACTGATTTTATTTATGTTGTGAGGTTTTTAAGCATCCATATTCGCTATATTCGTTATTTTTATGGTCGCAGGTTTAAAATTGAAGAGAATGTTTATACATGTATATATTAATAAATGATTAACATGGTAATGCAAATGGCTCATCCTAAAATCTTGTTTGTGATTCTTTCCCCCCTAGAATTACTTGATTATGGGATAAATGATTTATTTACGTTTGAGCGGAGCGAATTAGGGACTAAATACACAATATAAACATTGGGCATAGTTTAAACACTACACTCAACAACATTCCTAATCGATCACGTGGTATATTATTATTTTTGGAGCCAACTAATAACCATAAAATATAAATAGTTGCATCTTGTCATTCAATGCATTTTATTCCAGATGATTATTCAGCAAGATCTGTAATAAAATGTATGTAATAAGATGACATTGATATATACTTCAAACACTATTTATTTCTTTGAATAAAGATAGTCAAGTATAAATAATATGTACATACATGTATGATTCAGGTTCGATCGCCCGTGTGACCTTAATCAAATTAACAGTCAGATTGGACTTTAAACCGAGGTCTCATGTCGGTGCTGTACACCGCGCACGTAAAAGAACCAGCTGATACTCTGGAACGGGTCTCTGTGTCTGTATCATTGCACTATCCTCCAACAATCTAAAATGACTAATCTCTTCAGGAGGCGTCGCTCATATGTGTAATCGGTAGCGACGATAAATAAACATAAAACACGCACATATTTAACAGTGAAAATACGTGAAACATATTCAGGATATATGCTAAACAATTTCTAATTGTAACGTGAAACAATTGATAATATTAGGGTGTAAATAGTTGAGGATGTTAAAAAAGAAAATGATTATCACTTATATAAATAGTTGACGTAAGTTGAAGAACACCACCAATCTGAGCACGAAGAAGAAGAAGAAGAGATTACTATAAAGAGAAGTTAGTTTAGTTTATACAAATTTATTTTAGCTCGATTGCGAAACAAGTTCTTATAACTTATATTAATCACTATCGAGACCTCATTCCATCGCCACGAGGGAGAGAGAAGAGGCAACGTGAAAATTAAATGCCTTGCATAAGGGCACACTCGTAACGGCTCCAGCGGGGCTCGAACTCCGGACCTTTCGCACCTGAATCGAACGCGCATCCACTGCACTATCACGACTTCCAAAGAGAAGTTAGTTGAATGAATAAATAAACCGGGTGGGTATACATGTATGGGGATACTGCAATTCTAGTACTATTCTAGTAAACATGTTAGGGGTATTTTCACGAGCCCGTTTGTGCAGGGGAAGGGGAGGTAATCAATTGATGCTGTGTAACAACAAACATAAGAACCAGCGCCAGTATACAGAGTAATCTTATCTATGTCTCTTGCATGTGTAACCTTGACCCCTCCCCGCTGCATGTGCAACATTGACCCCTCCCGCTGCATGTGCGCAACATTGACCCCTCCCGCTGCATGTGCGCAACCTTGATCCCTCCCGCTGCATGTGCAACATTGACCCCTCCCGCTGCATGTGCCCATTGACCCCTCCCTCTGCATGTGCAACATTGTCCTCCTCCCGCTGCATGTATAACATTGACCCCTCCTCATGTGCTGTTGCAACATTGACCCCCCCGCTGCATGTGCAACATTGACTCCTCCGCTGCATGTGCAACTTGTACCCCTCCCGCTGCATGTGCAACTTGACCCCTCCCTCTGCTTGGCCAAAACCTTGCCTCCTTCCGCGCATGTGCAACATTGACCCCTCCCGCTGCATTGCAACATTGACCCCTCCCGCTGTTGTGCAAACGTCTTTATTCCTTCCTCTGCATGTGCATTGACCCCTCCCCGCTGCATGTGCAACATTGACCCCTCCCGCTGCTGTGCATGTTGAACTGCATGTGCAACATTGACCCCCACCTCCCGCTGCTTGTGCAACCTTGCCCTTCCTCCCCGCTGCACTGGTGCAACATTGACCCTCCCGCTGCATGTGCAACATTGATCCCTCCGCTGCCTGTGCAACATTGACCCCTCCCGCTGCTTGTGCACTTTCCACTCCTCCCGCTGCATGTGCAACCTTGATCCCCTTCCCTGCCTGTGCAACTTTACCCCTCCCGCTGCATGTGCAACCTTGACCCCTCCCGCTGCATTGCAACCTTGACCCCTCCCTCTGCATGTGCAACATTGAACCCCTCCCGCTGCATGTGCAACTTGACCCCTCCCGCTGCATTGCAACCATTGCAACTGACGCTGCATGTGTAACATTGAACCCTTCCCGCTGCTGTGTAACATTGACTCTCACCGCGCATGCGGACCTTGACCCCTCCCGCTGCATGTGCAAACCTGACCCCTCCCGCTGCATGTGCAACTTGACATCTCCCGCTGCATGTGTAACATTGACCCCTCCCGCTGCATGTGGTAACATTGACTCTCCCGCTGCATGTTTAACCTTGACCCTCCCGCTGCATGTGCACATTGACCTCTCCCCGCCGCATGCGAACCTGACCCCCCCGCTGCATGTGTAACCTTGACCCCTCCGGCTTCATTGCAACTTGACCCCTCCCGCTGCATGTGCAACATTGACCCCTCCCGCTGCATGTGCAACCTTGATCCCTCCCGCTGCCTGTGCAACCGTGACCCCTCCCGCTGCATGTGAACCTGACCTCCCTTCCGCTGCTGTGCAACAGTGACCCCTCCCTGTGCAACCGTGACCCCTCCCGCTGCTTGTGCAACCGTGACCCCTCCCGCTGCATATGCAACCTTGACCCATCCCCGCTGCATGTGCAACCTTGACCCCTCCAGCTGCATGTGCAACATTGACCCCTCCCGCTGCATATGCAACCTTGACCCCTCCCCGCTGCATGTGCAACATTGACTCCTCCCGTTGCCTGTGCAGCCATGACCTCTTCAGAAAACAAACAACATTAAAGATTTATATTCTAGCATACATTGTTCTCATTAATTTGATACAAGCACTACTTTATTTATATTTAGACATATTTAGCATGTGTCCAAATAATAATCAGATGGTATAAGATAAGATAAATATTATTTTGAGTCGGCAAGATAGCAACAGTACAGCACAAGCTCTGAGTGAGCTTTTGAACAGACTATTATGGTATGAATAACAACAAAACACAAACTACATGTAGTTCATTATCATATCGTTACTAATTTGCTATGCTACTGGTTCACTGCGGGCGGTACATATGTACTAGGTCAGTTTCTAACCACAATGTCATCAATTATAAACGGTATTTATTTTACAATGATCGCGAAACAATATTTAATTAACGTATATTAATCACTGTCGTTGGCGCTGATGAAAGCGCAGGTGTGGTCATTCGTGTTGGAGTACCCGGAGAAAAACCCACATGTCCGCTCTAGCGACCACCGTACCATCACACGTACTTCCAGGTTTGAGGATCGAACCCGGGGTGCATTGGTGAGAAGCGAGCGGGAATAGTATTGCCTTTGGCCATAAATTACAAAGCAGCATGCAGCACATGCACCAGCTTTTCTTGTGTGTTAGTTTATACAAATTTATTTGAGCTCGTTTGCGAAACAAGTTCTTACAATTGATATTAATCACTCTCGAGACCTCATTCCTCATGGAATTCATCGCCACGAGGGAGAGAGAAGAGGCAATATGGACTTTAAATGTCTTGCCTAACGGAACACTCGTAACGGCTCCAGCGGGGCTCGAACTCCGGACCTTTCGCACCTGAAACGAAAGCGCATCCACAGCGCTATCAGGATTTGTGTAGCTGTTATGAATTCTATTTTATACAACTGTACATGGCCTATACTTATATATGTATATTTATCCTAGGTTTACAGTAATTCGGGTAATGGTGTGTAATCAAGTGTTGTGTTTATATGCACGATTATTTCGTGCATTTTCGGTTAGTATAAATAGTGGAATGTAGATAGTTATCTCCATTCGAAGTCGTTTGCATTACACTATACACGTCAGTTTATTGGCCCCCGCCCACCCACCCTGAATTGAATACGTCAGTCTCGAAAGATTAAGGTTCTGTTTTTGATGAAAATATTCTGTTTGCAATGGCAGCAAGTGGAGGGTATTGATCGTTGCAGGTCTTGGGGTACCTGGTAATTCTATTAAAATCGGAATTTATTTATCGACAGGTTCGACGCCCTTTACCAGGATTATCCAAGCGTTTATGTCCAGTGATTGATTACAAAGAGACGAATCGTCAGAGGAATGGCATCTACATAAATGGCGGCTTAGGAAATTAATTTCGGACTTTAGCTTTATGTTTTTACTTTGTCACCTAGCTACTCTCAATTACAATGTATGTTATTTAAGTTCTAAGACTGTTAGTTCAGACATGTTATATTAGGTTTAATCTACGTTGCGGTACCGATTTGAGCCGAAAACGAAAATGATATAATAGATGTTAAGTTTTTAGCCTCTTAATTTATGATACCATTTATTGTTATACTGCTCGTAGGGAAAGTCACGGGGCAGCAAAGAAGGCCATTTCACACTGGATAGTTGCATGGTTTCTTGCTACCTCCCCCTCCTCCTCCTCCACAAAAAAGAAATAATAGAAAAAGATGAGGAGATTATATTATATATAATATAATTAGGGGAGTGGGTTGGGGCAGCCGGCACTACAGTTTCGTATTTACGTGGCTGTCTTATATCGAGATGTGTACTTTACATCACATACTGATTTTATTTATGTTGTGAGGTTTTTAAGCATCCATATTCGCTATATTCGTTATTTTTATGGTCGCAGGTTTAAAATTGAAGAGAATGTTTATACATGTATATATTAATAAATGATTAACATGGTAATGCAAATGGCTCATCCTAAAATCTTGTTTGTGATTCTTTCCCCCCTAGAATTACTTGATTATGGGATAAATGATTTATTTACGTTTGAGCGGAGCGAATTAGGGAATAAATACACAATATAAAAATACCGGCAGGCTCCTGCGTCGCTTTAACTACTAAAGAAGCATGATTTCATTAACTTAATAATAGGACTGAATACCATTGTTAGAAATATAACTTATATTTAATATGGTTAATTAATAATGCCAAGGAACACTATATTAAATATGGTTAATTAATAAAGCTAAGGAACTATATATTTAATATGGTTAATTAATAAAGCTAATGAACTATATATTTAATATGGTTAATTAATAAAGCTAAGGCACTATATATTTAATATGGTTAATTAATAAAACTAAGGAACTATATATTTAATATGGTTAATTAATAAAGCTAAGTAACTATATATAGTTAATATGGTTAATTAATAAAGCAAAGGCAATATATATATATTTAATATGGTTAATTAATAAAGCTAAGGAACTATTATATTTAATATGGTTAATTGATAAGCTAATGAACTATATATTTAATATGGTTAATTGATAAAGCTAATGAACTATATATTTAATATGGTTAATTAATAAAACTAAGACATTATGCAACACTAAAAGAGCGTATGCTGCACAGGCCATAACTGAGAAATGGGTAGTTTATATCAATATTTTACAATGCTATTCTCTTTCTTATCAATATATAGATTGTATACTATATATTGTTATTATTTAAGTTTATTTAACGTTACTACCGGTTGCCCATGTGTGCGAAGGGCAGTTTACATATCATCACATTTCCTGGGCAGGCTCCTGCGGTTAACCAGTACTTGATGCACCAACCTTTGTAAGAAACTGCAAACTTTTGTGACATTGGAGTTTTATTTTAAAAAGATGTTATGTAATCTAAGTTTAGTCAAGCGTTTTAAATGCAAGAATGATCACTTTACATAGTAATAGTATTTATTTCATCTGCTATAAAAGAGACTGACTAGAAGTTATTCACATTCGTGTTAACACGCTGGACTGGTAATCCAGGGATCGCAGATTCGATCCCCCGTCTGACCCTAATCAAATTAACAGTCTTTCAGAGGTCTCGCGTCGGTGTTTTACACCGTGCACATAAAAGAACCAGAGGAGGCTCTGGAATGGGTCTCTCTCTGTGTATCATTACACTATCCTCCACAAATCTAAAATGACTAATATCTTCAGGAGGCGCCGCTCATATGGGCAACCGGTAGCGACGGTAATTAAACGTAAAACACACATTATTCACATCTTAGGTGACCGAATACCGGTACGCCCATGGTACGTAATTTAGTCGAGATAACAGTTAATATTTCTTTTTCAATATAATATATTATAGAAAATCATTATTCTATATATCGGAAGGTAGAACTACTTATATGTCCCAGGTCAATGAAACAATGGAATTAGTACCGAATTTATGGGACAAAAATGATAACAACCGTGACCTTGTTAACAACCTTGACCTTGTTAACAACCTTGACCTTGTTAACAACCGTGACATTTTGGACAGGGCTGCTGCTAAACGTTGTCAAAACTTGTTTGCAAATGTTATATATATATTTATCACATAACTTTGTTCGTATCCAGAGAAATACAGTCATATCATAATTTCTTATATGTACACACGTGTAATAACACATGGAAGCATTCTGATTGGTTGAGAGAATAGTCCTTATAATTTGTAAATTAAATTTTAAAGTATGAATATTTAGTGTTGGTGTCATATTTTCAAAAAGACATACCTTGCGTCATTGCGCACATCAACATCATTAATCCACGTATATTCCGTATACATGTCGTAAACCTGTGACTAGTCACGCTGTTGTGTCGTATATCTGGACAATCTATCGGAACAGTGTATGACATTTTGCATATACATACAACTGTTGACAAAACAAGAACGTACATTTTCAACATAATTTTTATTGTTCAAAACACCATTCAGTAGTTACGATTATATAAAACTGTCAACTGGTATGCGGCTACTGTTCATCAACACCGTGTTTATACAATTGCCTTCTCCTCAAAATGAATAATGCGTTAGTTGTTTACGCATGCGCACATCATATTATCAACTAGAATAATATTACAAAACAACAATATTATTGTTTCGGTACACTATGTGTATACTAAACAATGGTTTTTAATTCATCGTTGATCTATGTTTTATGAAGAATGAATACAGACAAAACTAGTTCACATAAAATGAATTCCTTTATTGTCCAGAGTTGATTACCAGTATATCAAATAAACAGATATTTACATCATTACAGGAAATAAAACTACTGTGAAGTTCCAGTGAAAGGTAATTTAGACGCCTCTTAATACACGGTGTGTATCCCTTGACCTTCTGGGATGATTCTCTGACACGATACACAGAGAGATGGGTTGGTACAGACAAAACAAATGCAAGAACTTATTCTTCAGATGTCCAGAACAAGCTAGCATAAAGCTATGATACAACTTCTGTATTGAATATAAGCCGAAAACGATCCAATATGTAAAATATTGGACTGTGTGAGGCGCGTAGGACCGAAAACAGTGCCGATATTTGACATATTGGATCTGTTTGAGGCTTTATATCTTACTTAAAACACACACATATATATATAACAAGATCTTACTAAATAAAAGTGTTATTTTCATACATTTACGCCTAGGATTTGATATAATACTCTGGCCATTTGAAAGCAGTCCAATATTAATAATAATGGACTGCAAGTACAAACGTCACGATTGTATGACGATAGTGTTTTAAAAAAATTAAACATCGCTCCGCACTTAAAATAATATTTGCATGTTATCACATGATAACTTTACTTGTATACAGTTTTACACAGCCATCACATATTGAATACACATGTGTAATACAACCTGGGAGGATTTATAATTAGCAGGCGAGGGGCTAGGACCTTTCACATGTAGATTAAAGGACGTAGGTGGGTCCGGGGGGTCATGGTCCCCCGTAAATGTGGGTTTTCCTTGGATCGACTGTTGTGCACTCTGAAGGTATTTCCACAACAAAATAGAAGACCCCTACATAGTTTTTCCTCTTAAATACCTGGAAGACCACGAGCTATATGTAGCATGGTTTCGTGTAGTACGGAAGACCACGAGCTATATGTAGCATGGTTTCGTGTAGTACGGAAGACCACGAGCTATATGTAGCATGTTCTCGTGTAGTACGGAATACCACGAGCTATATGTAGCATGGTCTCGTGTAGTACGGAAGACCACGAACTATATGTAGCATGTTCTCGTGTAGTACGGAATACCACGAGCTATATGTAGCCTGGTCTCGTGTAGTACGGAAGACCACGAGCTATATGTAGCATGGTTTCGTGTAGTACGGAAGACCACGAGCTATATGTAGCATGTTCTCGTGTAGTACGGAATACCACGAGCTATATGTAGCATGGTCTCGTGTAGTACGGAAGACCACGAACTATATGTAGCATGGTCTCGTGTAGTACGGAAGACCAGGAACTATATGTAGCATGGTCTCGTGTAGTACGGAAGACCACGAACTATATGTAGCATGTTCTCGTGTAGTACGGAAGACCACGAGCTATATGTAGCATGGTCTCGTGTAGTACGGAAGACCACGAACTATATGTAGCATGTTCTCGTGTAGTACGGAAGACTACTAACTATATGTAGCATGTTCTCGTGTAGTACGGAAGACCACGAGCTATATGTAGCATGGTCTCGTGTAGTACGGAAGACTACGAACTATATTTAGCATGGTCTCGTGTAGTACGGAATACCGCGAACTATATGTAGCATGGTCTCGTGTAGTACGGAAGACCACGAACTATATGTAGCATGGTCTCGTGTAGTACGGAAGACCACGAGCTATATGTAGCATGGTCTCGTGTAGTACGGAAGACCACGAGCTATATGTAGCATGGTCTCGTGTAGTACGGAAGACCACGAACTATATTGTAGCATGGTCTCGTGTAGTACGGAAGACCACGAGCTATATGTAGCATGGTCTCGTGTAGTACGGAAGACCACGAGCTATATGTAGCATGGTCTCGTGTAGTACGGAAGACCACGAGCTATATGTAGCATGGTCTCGTGTAGTACGGAAGACCACGAGCTATATTGTAGCATGGTCTCGTGTAGTACGGAAGACCACGAGCTATATGTAGCATGGTCTCGTGTAGTACGGAAGGACACGAACTATATGTAGCATGGTCTCGTGTAGTACGGAAGGACACGAACTATATGTAGCATGGTCTCGTGTAGTACGGAAGGACACGAACTATATGTAGCATGGTCTCGTGTAGTACGGAAGGACACGAACTATATGTAGCATGGTCTCGTGTAGTACGGAAGGACACGAACTATATGTAGCATGGTCTCGTGTAGTACGGAAGACCACGAACTATATGTAGCATGGTCTCGTGTAGTACGGAAGGACACGAACTATATGTAGCATGGTCTCGTGTAGTACGGAAGACCACGAACTATATGTAGCATGGTCTCGTGTAGTACGGAAGACCACGAGCTATATGTAGCATGGTCTCGTGTAGTACGGAAGACCACGAACTATATGTAGCATGGTCTCGTGTAGTACGGAAGACCACGAGCTATATGTAGCCTAGTCTCGTGTAGTACGGAAGACTACGAACTATATGTAGCATGGTCTCGTGTAGTACGGAATACTACGAACTATATGTAGCATGTTCTCGTGTAGTACGGAAGACCACGAGCTATATGTAGCATGGTCTCGTGTAGTACGGAATACCACGAGCTATGTGTAGCATGGTCTCGTGTAGTACGGACTACCACGAGCTATATGTAGCATGGTCTCGTGTAGTACGGAATACCACGAGCTATATGTAGCATGGTCTCGTGTAGTACGGAATACCACGAGCTATATGTAGCATGGTCTCGTGTAGTACGGAATACCACGAGCTTTATGTAGCATGGTCTCGTGTAATACGGAATACCACGAGCTTTATGTAGCATAGTCTCGTGTAGTACGGAAGGACACGAACTATATGTAACATGGTCTCGTGTAGTACGGAAGCCGGACTACGAACTATATGTAGCATGATCTCGTGTAGTACGAAAGGACACGAACTATATGTAGGATGGTCTCGTGTAGTACGGAAGACCACGAACTATATGTAGCCTGGTCTCGAGTGGTACGGAAGACCACGAGCTATATGTAGCATGGTCTCGTGTAGTACGGAATACCACGAGCTTTATGTAGCATGGTCTCGTGTAATACGGAATACCACGAGCTTTATGTAGCATGGTCTCGTGTAGTACGGAAGACCACGAACTATATGTAGCATGGTCTCGTGTAGTACGGAAGACCACGAGCTATATGTAGCCTGGTCTCGTGTAGTACGGAAGACTACGAACTATATGTAACATGGTCTCGTGTAGTACGGAAGACCACGAGCTATATGTAGCATGGTCTCGTGTAGTACGGAATACTACGAACTATATGTAGCATGGTCTCGTGTAGTACGGAAGGACACGAACTATATGTAACATGGTCTCGTGTAGTACTGAAGCCGGACTACGAACTATATGTAGCATGATCTCGTGTAGTACAAAAGGACACGAACTATATGTAGGATGGTCTCGTGTAGTACGGAAGACCACGAACTATATGTAGCCTGGTCTCGTGTAGTACGGAAGACCACGAGCTATATGTAGCATGGTCTCGTGTAGTACGGAAGACCACGAACTATATGTAGCATGTTCTCGTGTAGTACGGAAGACCACGAGCTATATGTAGCATGGTCTCGTGTAGTACGGAAGACCACGAACTATATGTAGCATGTTCTCGTGTAGTACGGAAGACTACTAACTATATGTAGCATGTTCTCGTGTAGTACGGAAGACCACGAGCTATATGTAGCATGGTCTCGTGTAGTACGGAAGACTACGAACTATATGTAGCATTGTCTCGTGTAGTACGGAAGCCGGACTACGAACTATAGTTAGCATGGTCTCGTGTAGTACGGAATACTACGAACTATATGTAGCATGTTCTCGTGTAGTACGGAAGACCACGAGCTATATGTAGCATGGTCTCGTATAGTACGGAATACCACGAGCTATATGTAGCATGGTCTCGTGTAGTACGGAAGACTACGAACTATATGTAGCATGTTCTCGTGTAGTACGGAAGACCACGAGCTATATGTAGCATGGTCTCGTGTAGTACGGAAGACCACGAGCTATATGTAGCATGGTCTCGTGTAGTACGGAAGACCACGAGCTATATGTAGCATGGTCTCGTGTAGTACGGAAGACCACGAGCTATATGTAGCATGGTCTGGTGTAGTACGGAAGACCACGAACTATATGTAGCATGGTCTCGTGTAGTACGGAAGACCACGAGCTATATGTAACATGATCTCGTGTAGTACGGAAGACCACGAGCTATATGTAACATGATCTCGTGTAGTACGGAAGACCACGAGCTATATGTAGCATGGTCTCGTGTAGTACGGAAGACCACGAGCTATATGTAGCCTGGTCTCGTGTAGTACGGAAGACCACGAACTATATGTAGCATGGTCTCGTGTAGTACGGAAGACTACGAACTATATGTAGCATGGTCTCGTGTAGTACGGAAGACTATGAGCTATATGTAGCATGGTCTCGTGTAGTACGGAAGACTATGCGCTATATGTAGCCTGGTCTCGTGTAGTACGGAAGACTATGAGCTATATGTAGCCTGGTCTCGTGTAGTACGGAAGACTATGAGCTATACGTAGCCTGGTCTCGTGTAGTACGGAAGACCACGAACTATATGTAGCATGGTCTCGTGTAGTACGGAAGACCACGAGCTATATGCAGCATGGTCTCGTGTAGTACGGAAGACCACGAACTATATGTAGCCTGGTCTCGTGTAGTACGGAATACCACGAACTATATGCAGCATGGTCTCGTGTAGTACGGAAGACCACGAACTATATGTAGCATGGTCTCGTGTAGTACGAAAGACCACGAGCTATATATAGCATGGTCTCGTGTAGTACGGAACACCACGAGCTATGTGTAGCATGGTCTCGTGTAGTATGGAAGACCACGAGCTATATGTAGCATGGTCTCGTGTAGTACGTAAGACCACGAGCTATATGTAGCATGGTCTCGTGTAGTACGGAAGACCACGAACTATATGTAGCATGGTCTCGTGTAGTACGGATGACCACGAACTATATGTAGCCTGGTATCGTGTAGTACGGAATACGACGAACTATATGTAGCCTGGTCTCGTGTAGTACGGAATACCACGAGCTATATGTAGCATGGTCTCGTGTAGTACGGAATACTACGAACTATATGTAGCATGGTCTCGTGTAGTACGGAAGACCACGAGCTATAGGTAGCCTGGTCTCGTGTAGTACGGAATACTATGAGCTATATGTAGCCTGGTCTCGTGTAGTACGGAAAACCACGAACTATATGTAGCATGGTCTCGTGTAGTACGGAAGACCACGAGTTATATGTAGCCTGGTCTCGTGTAGTACGGAAGACCACGAACTATATGTAACATGATCTTGTGTAGTACGGAAGACCACGAGTTATATGTAGCCTGATCTCGTGTAGTACGGAAGACCACGAACTATATGTAACATGATCTCGTGTAGTACGGAAGACCACTTACTATATGTAGCATGGTCTCGTGTAGTACGGAAGACCACGAACTATATGTAGCCTGGTCTCGTGTAGTACGGAAGACCACGAGCTATATGTAGCCTGGTCTCGTGTAGTACGGAAGACCACGAGCTATATGTAGCATGGTCTCGTGTAGTACGGAAGACTATGAGCTATATGTAGCATGTTCTCGTGTAGTTCGGAAGACCACGAGCTATATGTAGCATGGTCTCGTGTAGTACGGAATACCACGAGCTATATGTAGCATGGTCTCGTGTAGTACGGAAGACCACGAACTATATGTAGCATGGTCTCGTGTAGTACGGAAGACCACGATCTATATGTAGCCTGGTCTCGTGTAGTACGGAAGACCACGAGCTATATGTAGCCTGGTCTCGTGTAGTACGGAATACCACGAACTATATGTAGCATGGTCTCGTGTAGTACGGAATACCACGAACTATATGCAGCATGGTCTCGTGTAGTACGGAATACCACGAGCTATATGTAGCCTGGTCTCGTGTAGTACGGAATACCACGAACTATATGTAGCCTGGTCTCGTGTAGTACGGAATACCAGGAACTGTATGTAGCATGGTCTCGTGTAGTACGGAAGACCACGAGCTATATGTAGCATGGTCTCGTTTAGTACGGAAGACCAGGAACTATATGTAGCATGGTCTCGTGTAGTACGGAAGACCAGGAACTATATGTAGCATGGTCTCGTGTAGTACGGAAGACCACGAGCTATATGTAGCCTGGTCTCGTGTAGTACGGAATACCACGAACTATATATAGCCTGGTCTCGTGTAGTACGGAATACCACGAACTATATGTAGCATGGTTTCGTGTAGTACGGAAGACCACTTACTATATGTAGCATGGTCTCGTGTAGTACGGAAGACCACGAGCTATATGTAGCCTGGTCTCGTGTAGTACGGAATACCACGAACTATATATAGCCTGGTCTCGTGTAGTACGGAAGACCACGAACTATATGTAGCCTGGTCTCGTGTAGTACGGAAGACCACTTACTATATGTAGCATGGTCTCGTGTAGTACGGAAAACCACGAACTATATGTAGCATGGTCTCGTGTAGTACGGAAGACCACGAGTTATATGTAGCCTGGTCTCGTGTAGTACGGAAGACCACGAACTATATGTAACATGATCTTGTGTAGTACGGAAGACCACGAATTATATGTAGCCTGATCTCGTGTAGTACGGAAGACCACGAACTATATGTAACATGATCTCGTGTAGTACGGAAGACCACTTACTATATGTAGCATGGTCTCGTGTAGTACGGAAGACCACGAACTATATGTAGCATGGTCTCGTGTAGTACGGAAGACTATGAGCTATATGTAGCATGTTCTCGTGTAGTACGGAAGACCACGAGCTATATGTAGCATGGTCTCGTGTAGTACGGAATACCACGAGCTATATGTAGCATGGTCTCGTGTAGTACGGAAGACCACGAACTATATGTAGCATGGTCTCGTGTAGTACGGAAGACCACGAGCTATATGTAGCCTGGTCTCGTTTAGTACGGAAGACCACGAGCTATATGTAGCCTGGTCTCGTGTAGTACGGAATACCACGAACTATATGTAGCCTGATCTCGTGTAGTACGGAATACCACGAACTATATGTAGCCTGGTCTCGTGTAGTACGGAATACCACGAGCTATATGTAGCCTGGTCTCGTGTAGTACGGAATACCACGAACTATATGTAGCATGGTCTCGTGTAGTACCGAAGACCAGGAACTATATGTAGCATGGTCTCGTGTAGTACGGAATACCACGAACTATATGCAGCATGGTCTCGTGTAGTACGGAAGACTATGAGCTATATGTAGCATGGTCTCGTGTAATACGGAAGACCACGAACTATATGTAGCCTGGTCTCGTGTAGTACGGAATACCACGAACTATATGTAGTATGGTCTCGTGTAGTACGGAAGACCACTTACTATATGTAGCATGGTCTCGTGTAGTACGGAATACCACGAGCTATATGTAGCCTGGTCTCGTGTAGTACGGAATACCACTAACTATATGTAGCCTGGTCTCGTGTAGTACGGAAGACCAGGAACTATATGTAGCCTGGTTTCGTGTAGTACGGAAGACCACGAGCTATATGTAGCCTGGTCTCGTGTAGTACGGAAGACCACGAACTATATGTAGCATGGTCTCGTGTAGTACGGAAGACCAGGAACTATATGTAGCATGGTCTCGTGTAGTACGGAAGACCACGAGCTATATGTAGCATGGTCTCGTGTAGTACGGAAGACCAGGAACTATATGTAGCATGGTCTCGTGTAGTACGGAAGACCAGAAACTATATGTAGCATGGTCTCGTGTAGTACGGAATACCACGAACTATATGCAGCATGGTCTCGTGTAGTACGGAAGACTATGAGCTATATGTAGCCTGGTCTCGTGTAGTACGGAATACCACGAACTATATGTAGCATGGTCTCGTGTAGTACGGAAGACCACTTACTATATGTAGCATGGTCTCGTGTAGTACGGAATACCGCGAACTATATGTAGCCTGGTCTCGTGTAGTACGGAAGACCACGAACTATATGTAGCATGGTCTCGTGTAGTACGGAAGACCACGAGCTATATGTAGCATGGTCTCGTGTAGTACGGAAGACCACGAGCTATATGTAGCCTGGTCTCGTGTAGTACGGAAGACCACGAACTATATACATGTAGCCTGGTCTCGTGTAGTACGGAAGACCACGAGCTATATGTAGCATGGTCTCGTGTAGTACGGAAGACCACGAGCTATATGTAGCATGGTCTCGTGTAGTACGGAAGACCACGAGCTATATGTAGCCTGGTCTCGTGTAGTACGGAAGACCACGAACTATATACATGTAGCCTGGTCTCGTGTAGTACGGAAGACCACGAGCTATATGTAGCATGGTCTCGTGTAGTACGGAAGACCACGAGCTATATGTAGCATGGTCTCGTGTAGTACGGAAGACCACGAGCTATATGTAGCCTGGTCTCGTGTAGTACGGAAGACCACGAACTATATACATGTAGCCTGGTCTCGTGTAGTACGGAAGACCACGAGCTATATGTAGCATGGTCTCGTGTAGTACGGAAGACCACGAGCTATATGTAGCATGGTCTCGTGTAGTACGGAAGACCACGAGCTATATGTAGCATGGTCTGGTGTAGTACGGAAGACCACGAACTATATGTAGCATGGTCTCGTGTAGTACGGAAGACCACGAGTTATATGTAGCCTGGTCTCGTGTAGTACGGAAGACCACGAGCTATATGTAGCATGGTCTCGTGTAGTAAGGAAGACCACGAGCGCTATGTATCATGCCTCATGTAGTACGGAAGACCACGAGCTATATGTAGCATGGTCTCGTGTAGTATGGAAGACCAAGAGCTATATGTAGCATGGTCTGGTGTAGTACGGAAGACCACGAGCTATATGTAGCCTGGTCTCGTGTAGTACGGAAGACCACGAGCTATATGTAGCCTGGTCTCGTGTAGTACGGAAGACCACGAGTTATATGTAGCCTGGTCTCGTGTAGTACGGAAAACCACGAGCTATATGTAGCATGGTCTCGTGTAGTACGGTAGACCACGAGCTATATGTAGCATGCCTCATGTAGTACGGAAGACCACGAGCTATATGTAGCATGGTCTGGTGTAGTACGGAAGACCACGAGCTATATGTAGCATGGTCTCGTGTAGTACGGAAGACCACGAGCTATATGTAGCCTGGTCTCGTGTAGTACGGAAGACCACGAGCTATATGTAGCATGGTCTCGTGTAGTACGGAATACCACGAACTATATGTAGCCTGGTCTCGTGTAGTACGGAAGACCACGAGCTATATGTAGCATGTTCTCGTGTAGTACGGAAGACCACGAGCTATATGTAGCATGTTCTCGTGTAGTACGGAAGACCACGAACTATATGTAGCATGGTCTCGTGTAGTACGGAAGACCACGAGCTATATGTAGCATGTTCTCGTGTAGTACGGAAGACCACGAACTATATGTAGCATGGTCTCGTGTAGTACGGAAGACCACGAACTATATGTAGCATGGTCTCGTGCAGTACGGAAGACCACGAACTATATGTAGCATGGTTTCGTGTAGTACGGAAGACCACGAGCTATATGTAGCATGTTCTCGTGTAGTACGGAAGACCACGAACTATATGTAGCATGGTTTCGTGTAGTACGGAAAACCACGAACTATATGTAGCATGGTTTCGTGTAGTACGGAAGACCACGAGCTATATGTAGCATGGTCTCGTGTAGTACGGAAGACCACGAACTATATGTAGCATGGTTTCGTGTAGTACGGAAAACCACGAACTATATGTAGCCTGGTCTCGTGTAGTACGGAATACCACGAGCTATATGTAGCATGGTCTCGTGTAGTACGGAAGACAAGGAGCTATATGTAACATGGTCTCGTGTAGTACGGAAGACCACGAACTATATGTAACATGATCTCGTGTAGTACGGAAGACCACGAGCTATATGTAGCATGGTCTCGTGTAGTACGGAAGACCACGAGCTATATGTAGCATGGTCTCGTGTAGTACGGAAGACCACGAGCTATATGTAGCATGGTCTCGTGTAGTACGGAAGACCACGAACTATATGTAGCATGGTCTCGTGTAGTACGGAAGACTACGAACTATATGTAGCATGGTCTCGTGTAGTACGGAAGACTATGAGCTATATGTATCATGGTCTCGTGTAGTACGGAATACTGCGCTATATGTAGCCGGGTCTCGTGTAGTACGGAAGACCACGAACTATATGTAACATGATCTCGTGTAGTACGGAAGACCACGAGCTATATGTAGCATGGTTTCGTGTAGTACGGAAGACCACGAACTATATGTAGCATGGTCTCGTGTAGTACGGAAGACCACGAACTATATGTAGCCTGGTCTCGTGTAGTACGGAAGACCACGAGCTATATGTAGCCTGGTCTCGTGTAGTACGGAAGACCACGAACTATATGTAGCATGGTCTCGTGTAGTACGGAAGACCACGAGCTATATGTAGCATGGTCTCGTGTAGTACGGAAGACCACGAACTATATGTAGCCTGGTCTCGTGTAGTACGGAAGACCACGAACTATATGCAGCATGGTCTCGTGTAGTACGGAAGACCACGAACTATATGTAGCATGGTCTCGTGTAGTACGAAAGACCACGAGCTATATATAGCATGGTCTCGTGTAGTACGGAACACCACGAGCTATGTGTAGCATGGTCTCGTGTAGTATGGAAGACCACGAGCTATATGTAGCATGGTCTCGTGTAGTACGTAAGACCACGAGCTATATGTAGCATGGTCTCGTGTAGTACGGAAGACCACGAACTATATGTAGCATGGTCTCGTGTAGTACGGAAGACCACGAACTATATGTAGCATGGTCTCGTGTAGTACGGATGACCACGAACTATATGTAGCCTGGTATCGTGTAGTACGGAATACGACGAACTATATGTAGCCTGGTCTCGTGTAGTACGGAATACCACGAGCTATATGTAGCATGGTCTCGTGTAGTACGGAATACTACGAACTATATGTAGCATGGTCTCGTGTAGTACGGAAGACCACGAGCTATATGTAGCCTGGTCTCGTGTAGTACGGAAGACTATGAGCTATATGTAGCCTGGTCTCGTGTAGTACGGAAAACCACGAACTATATGTAGCATGGTCTCGTGTAGTACGGAAGACCACGAGTTATATGTAGCCTGGTCTCGTGTAGTACGGAAGACCACGAACTATATGTAACATGATCTTGTGTAGTACGGAAGACCACGAGTTATATGTAGCCTGATCTCGTGTAGTACGGAAGACCACGAACTATATGTAACATGATCTCGTGTAGTACGGAAGACCACTTACTATATGTAGCCTGGTCTCGTGTAGTACGGAAGACCACGATCTATATGTAGCCTGGTCTCGTGTAGTACGGAAGACCACGAGCTATATGTAGCATGGTCTCGTGTAGTACGGAAGACTATGAGCTATATGTAGCATGTTCTCGTGTAGTACGGAAGACCACGAGCTATATGTAGCATGGTCTCGTGTAGTACGGAATACCACGAGCTATATGTAGCATGGTCTCGTGTAGTACGGAAGACCACGAACTATATGTAGCATGGTCTCGTGTAGTACGGAAGACCACGATCTATATGTAGCCTGGTCTCGTGTAGTACGGAAGACCACGAGCTATATGTAGCCTGGTCTCGTGTAGTACGGAATACCACGAACTATATGTAGCATGGTCTCGTGTAGTACGGAATACCACGAACTATATGCAGCATGGTCTCGTGTAGTACGGAATACCACGAGCTATATGTAGCCTGGTCTCGTGTAGTACGGAATACCACGAACTATATGTAGCCTGGTCTCGTGTAGTACGGAATACCAGGAACTATATGTAGCATGGTCTCGTGTAGTACGGAAGACCACGAGCTATATGTAGCATGGTCTCGTTTAGTACGGAAGACCAGGAACTATATGTAGCATGGTCTCGTGTAGTACGGAAGACCAGGAACTATATGTAGCATGGTCTCGTGTAGTACGGAAGACCACGAGCTATATGTAGCCTGGTCTCGTGTAGTACGGAATACCACGAACTATATATAGCCTGGTCTCGTGTAGTACGGAATACCACGAACTATATGTAGCATGGTTTCGTGTAGTACGGAAGACCACTTACTATATGTAGCATGGTCTCGTGTAGTACGGAAGACCACGAGCTATATGTAGCCTGGTCTCGTGTAGTACGGAATACCACGAACTATATATAGCCTGGTCTCGTGTAGTACGGAAGACCACGAACTATATGTAGCCTGGTCTCGTGTAGTACGGAAGACCACTTACTATATGTAGCATGGTCTCGTGTAGTACGGAAGACCACGAACTATATGTAGCATAGTCTCGTGTAGTACGGAATACCACGAGCTATATGTAGCATGGTTTCGTGTAGTACGGAAGACCACGAGCTATATGTAGCATGGTCTCGTGTAGTACGGAAGACCACGAGCTATATGTAGCATGGTTTCGTGTAGTACGGAAGACCACTTACTATATGTAGTATGTCTCGTGTAGTACGGAAGACTACGAACTATATGTAGCATGGTCTCGTGTAGTACGGAAGACTACGAACTATATGTAGCATGGTCTCGTGTAGTACGGAAGACTACGAACTATACTAGATAGTTTATCCGCCTATATATACATGCATATAAGTCTACATCCGTTATGTCAAAGTCGGTTATGTCGAATTATCGGGTTATCTCGAAGTCGGATCCAAGTCCTGTTTCAGACACTATTATTTTTTATATAACTGTATCTATTTATATCGAATTTCGTTAAGTAAAAAATCGGTTATGTCGTTGTATTTAGTTCGGTTTGACGGAATTCGACATAACGGATGTAGATTGTTGTTACCTAATTGTTCATGAAAACAAAAGCAAATTATTTGGGCAACAAGTTCTAACAGCATTATATTATAAGCCATTCCCAGTAATGAAAACTATACACAATTATATCACTGCTGGCGCATACAATGAACTACATATATACAACAGTAATAATGTTAGTTGTAAAGTTAATATATGAATTGGAGATATGCTTCTATCTTAGCTTAGATGATCATATGGCGATTCCCCAGCTATTACTGGTGGAGGAAGACCCCTAATGCCACCCTAATGCCACCCAGAACAGACGTCACATACGGGCCATAGTAGAACTACCGACCTTCAAGCCACATTGATAGCTGCCTCGCAACGAATAATTCGACCCAGTTCAATTCGAACCTACAGCGGTGGGGGGCAAGCGACTTGAAGTCAACTATCGTAACCACTCGGCCATGGAGGAACCACTATACTGTGCCTGGTGTTTGTGTATAAGGTTGTTATATATGCCAGTAGTGTACCTACTAGTATCCAGAGGCGAGGGTAAATAACTTCCATCATATCTACCTACTAGTATCCAGAGGCGAGGGTAAATAACTTCAATCATATCTGTCTACTAGTATCCAGAGGCGAGGGTAAATAACTTCCATCATATCTGTCTACTAGTATCCAGAGGCGAGGGTAAATAACTTCCATCATATATGTCTACTAGTATCCAGAGGTGAGGGTAAATAACTTCCATCATATCTACCTACTTGTATCCAGAGGCGGGGGGTAAATAACTTCCATCATATCTACCTGCTTGTATCCAGAGGTGGGGGTAATAACATCCATCATATCTACCTACTTGTATCCAGAGGCGAGGGTAAATAACTTCCATCATATCTACATACTACTATCCAGAGGCGAGGGTAAATAACTTCCATCATATCTACCTACTAGTATCCAGAGGCGAGGGTAAATAACTTCAATCATATCTACCTACTACTATCCAGAGGCGAGGGTAAATAACTTCCATCATATCTACCTACTACTATCCAGAGGCAATGGTAAATAACTTCAATCATATCTACCTACTACTATCCAGAGGCGATGGTAAATAACTTCCATCATATCTACCTACTTGTATCCAAAGGCGTGGGCAAATAACCTCAATCATATCTACCTACTAGTATCCAGAGGCGAGGGCAAATAACCTCAATCATATATACCTATTTGTATCCAGAGGCGAGGGTAAATAACTTCAATCATATCTACCTACTAGTATCCAGAGGCGAGCGTAAATAACTTCAATCATATCTACCTACTTGTATCCAGAGGCGAGGGTAAATAACTTCAATCATATCTACCTACTAGTATCCAGAGGCGAGGGTAAATAACTTCAATCATATTTACCTACTAGTATCCAGAGGCGAGGGCAAACAACTTCAATCATATTTACCTACTTGTATCCAAAGGCGAGGGTAAATAACTTCCATCATATCTACCTACTACTATCCAGAGGCGAGGGTAAATAACTTCAATCATATCTACCTACTAGTATCCAGAGGCGAGGGTAAATAACTTCCATCATATCTACCTACTTGTATCCAGAGGCGAGGGTAAATAACTTCCATCATATCTACCTACTTGTATCCAGAGGCGTGGGTAAATAACTTCAATCATATCTACCTACTTGTATCCAGAGGCGATGGTAATAACTTCCATCATATCTACCTACTTGTATCCAGAGGCGTGGTAAATAACTTCATCATATCTACCTACTTGTATCCAGAGGCGGGGTAAATAACTTCCATCATATGTTGGGGGGGTAAATAACTTCAATAATATCTACCTACTAGTATCCAGAGGCGAGGGTAAATAACTTCAATCATATCTACCTACTTGTATCCAGAGGCGAGGGTAAATAACTTCCATCATATTTACCTACTTGCATCCAGAGGCGTGGATAAATAACTTCACTCATATCTACCTACTAGTATCCAGAGGCGAGGGTAAATAACTTCAATCATATCTACCTACTAGTATCCAGAGGCGAGGGTAAATAACTTCAATCATATCTACCTACTAGTATCCAGAGGCGAGGGTAAATAACTTCACTCATATCTACCTACTAGTATCCAGAGGCGAGGGTAAATAACTTCAATCATATCTACCTACTAGTATCGAGAGGCGAGGGTAAATAACTTCACTCATATCTACCTACTAGTATCAATTTCCTTTACGTGTGACTAATAAATTAGTTCTAGTGGATATTCCCAGTGTTCCATTTGGGGGTGTACTCTCAGTTTCCTAAGCAAATTCTTGGTTGTTTATTTATGGGGTCTATAGTATCATCAATAGCTTATATAGCAACTCTCCGGCTATTTGGGGCTGAGGCAGACCCCCGGGTGCCCCTCATGGCAGTAGTACAGGCACAGATGGGCACCCGGGTAGAACCATCGACCTTCCGAACACCATCTGGATAGCTTCATAATATAAAATAATTCAACGCCCATGGTTGGATTCGAACATACAGCAATGACGGGTGACAGGCAAATAATTTGACCGTTACTACTCGGCCACGGAATCTCCTGGGTACATTTGTGTAAACAGATGTAACATTTCCAAGTAATTATTAAGCCATTGTACTATATAGTGATTTTTGGTATGGATATTGAATGCAGCTACATGTATGGAGTGTCTATGGAAGTTTACAACAAGTATGTTGGTTATACCTTCATAGAAGTGCTTCCTGGTTCATTTTACACTTTTAAAAGCTACTTGTTCTTGTTGTGTGTTTGTGTGAATTTCCAAATCCCCCTAGTCCATCAGTACTGTCAGCACTTTGATTTGTCTCTGACGAGGTATACCAGTACCTTGATTTCAATTCATTTAACACCGTTATTGGTGCATGCATATTCGTTTCCCGATACGGGCGATGTTCGAGAAGCCAGGTATGAATCGGCCGTTATATGTTCAAGTCATTTGGATATAAAATGCAAACAGATCTATTTCTCTAAGTATCCAAGTGATGGTGGGGATTCGGGATAGTGGCTGACCTCCAAAGCATCAAGATAGTCACGTGATGGCGGGGATTCGTGATGGTGGCTGACCTCCAAAGCATCAAGATAGTCACGTGATGGCGGGGATTCGGGATGGTGGCTGACATTCAAAGCATCAAGATAGCCACGTGATGGTGGGGATTCGGGATGGTGGCAGACATTCAAAGCATCCATATAGTCAAGTGATGGCGGGGATTCGGGATGGTGGCATACATTCAAAGCATCCATATATTCAAGTGATGGCGGGTATTCGGGATGGTGGCAGACATTCAAAGCATCCAGATAGTCAAGTGATGGTGGGGATTCGTGATGGTGGCAGACATTCAAAGCATCCAGATAGTCAAGTGATGGTGGGGATTCGTGATGGTGGCATACATTCAAAGCATCCAGATAGCCAGATAGTCTTCGGTATGGTGTCAAAGATTTTAATTATCCAGATGATCAGGTGGTGGCGGTGGTGGTAGTGGTGGCAGCAGCAGCTGATGAGGAGTTGGTTTCTCACCTGGTAGAACAGCGTCTTTCGTTGCCCGTTGGTTAACGGGCGAGCTGCCTCCACCACTCATTATAAACGGAGGTCTTATGTTATCGACTTCATAATTTATGGTACTTGACTCTACAATATAATAAATATGATAATGATAGCATGCCTATGGGTCATTGATATAATGATCTAATACGCATCTATTAAAATAATGCGAACATATTTCACTGTTTTTGATAATGTAGCCATTGTAGCAACTGTAATGTTCATCCAGTAAATGCGCCCCGGCATTACACCCAGCCATAACATGGGATATTATGGTCTCGTCGAGAACTGCTGATTTTCAACACAACCCAAAATGATCTGATACAGTTTCTCTTTGTCTATTGATTATTTACTATAACAGTAATGTATATAATGGGATCCAGGTGGGTGTGAAGCTCTCACCATTGAGCAAATTAAAATATTCAAGATGGCGGCAAACAATTAAGTGTCGTGTTTTTGCTCTATTTGTTCTGGTCACACATTTGTACATATTATGTTTTCATGTTTATATGTTTATTCAATTCAATTCAATTCAACTTGTTTATTGCATAAAGCATATACATGCTAAGAGCAAAGCATAATTATGCATAATTACATACATAGTAAATACATGCAATTTTACAGAAGAGTTATTCAAGTGTAAATGGAAAAAGAAACTAAATGTCTGACTGTCTATTACGTTTGTCTGCTGAATAAATAAATGTTGCTAAGTTGACTAATGACGTTTCCGATGTTTGATTCATTAATGTTATGTATTTATTAGATGTTGGCCATTTGCAAAAATAAGGCTTGAAATATTGTGATCTTAACTGTCTATATTTGGGACAAACTAAGATAAAATGGTATTCTGATTCTACTTGGTTCATATTACAATTTAAGCATTTCCTATTGTTTCTATCTATATTTAAATATCTTCCTGTTTCGATGGCTAATTTGTGTGAACTTATTCTGAGTCTAGTAAGGGCATATCTATATTTATTTTCAACTATACTGTCTAGATAGTGTTCCAGTCCGAATGTGTGCTTAATTGAACTATAATTTACCAATTTCCGAGTGTTGCTGATGCTGGCATACCAACTTTGTTTATACATATCTAAAATTCTTTGTCTTATAGGGGCTATGTGTACCTGTAGCGTGTTTTGATTTCCCCATATATCCGACATGCCGATGTTATTTAATAATGTTTTTATATTTGAAGCCCAGTTGTTTTTATTTTGAGAATGTTCATTTTCGGTATCTTGTATAAGCATTTTGTATATTTGCTTTGTTAGCGAATTTTCATTACTGTTTATAACCTTGATCCAGTATTTGATCATTATTATTTGTCTACCGGTATGTAACGGTGTTCTACCTAATTCCCCATATAATCCGTCAATACACGTGGATGTTTTTACGCCCAATATCTTACGACAAAACTTTGAACGTATACGTTCTACTTCAATAGCTTCGTGGTTCCCCCATACCTCCGCGCAATAGTTTAACTTTGATGCTACCAATGTATCGAACAGTTTACATTTTTCCGAGATAGGTAATTCAATTTGGTGGAATATAATGAATAGAGTGTGCATTGAATATGCTTCGTTCTGTTCCAGTTTCCGTTTTTGAAAAAGTACACTCCTAGATATTTAAAAGATGTCACTATCTCTAAGTCAGTGTTATTCAGTTTAAAATTATATGTTGAGTGTCTACCATTTTCAAATATCATGACCTTAGTTTTTGCGGTATTAATTGTTAGTCTCCATATTCTGCAATACTGATCGATATCATCCAACATTAACTGTAAAGCTTCCGGTTTATAGGCAAATAATACGGCGTCGTCGGCAAAAAGCAATATAAACAATTTTAATTCCTCATATGTGAAAATCCCAGGCATGTCACTATTTATGCTTTGTACAATATCATTCATAAAGAGTAGAAATAGTAAACTGGATGCCGAATCTCCTTGTAATACTCCCGTTAGTGAGTCGAAACTGTCCGAAAACTGTGCTTTATAGCGTATACTTGCTTTTACTACACTGTACATGGCTTTTATAGCGTTTACGGTCTTTGAACTTAGGTTTTCGTTTATAAGTTTTTGAAATAACATGTTCCTATCCAGATTATCATATGCACGTTCGTAGTCCAAGAACGCGCAGTATACCTTTTGTTTTTCATTTAGCAATTTAGCTATGATCGAGTGAAATATGAATATACAGTCTGTTGTTGACCTGCCCTTTTGAAAACCAAATTGGTTAGGGTTAATTGTATTATTTTCATCTGCCCATTTACTTAATCGATTGTTAAGGATATGTGAGTATATTTTCCCCATTACATTTGTGAGGGTGATTCCTCTATAGTTATTAGATTTATTAACATCTCCTTTTTTATAAATTGGTATTATAATACCCTCAGTCCAAGATGCTGGATATTCACCATGTTCGAAGAGCTTGTTATATAATTTTATCATAAATGGTGCAATGATATCGATTGTGTTTTTAAATACCTCTGCTATCAAGTTGTCGCTACCTGGACGTTTGTTATTATTAAGAGAGGTTATTGCCTTTCTAAGTTCATTTTCTGTAATTGGCGTGTCTAATTGGTCATTGTGTAATTCGGGTATTTCCGGTTCATCGGGTAGCTTGTTTGGCTTATTGCCGTATACTCCTTTAAAATGTGTATACAAATCGTTTACATTTAGCATTTCACTTTTCGGGTCAGACTTTTTGTATTGTTTTTTAATATTACGCCAGAACTGTCGCGGCTGTTTTTTGGCAGTCTCCATTATACTATTTCTTTCTTTTCGCATATGTATTCGCCTCGATTTCTTTTTTATTTTATTATATTCATTTTTAACTTGTAAAAATAACCGTTTATTTTCCTGTGATTTATTCCTATTATAAATGTTCCTTACTCGATTAAATTCTTTACGTATATTATAACAATTAGCGTTGAACCACTTACTTCTCAGCAGATTCGGAGTTACATTAGTTAGATTTGAACGGTGTTTGCCAAATACAGTAAGTGCGTGATACTGCATGAATTGTTTGAATTTATTCACACTAGTGTCCATACTACATTCGTAGATACTATCAATTAAATCGTGTAGTATGTTTTGTTTGTCCAATACCCTAGTACGCAATTCGTGTATTGAAGAATTTTCCCACGCTATGTAAACATCAGAGCTATGTTTCGCGTGCGTGATTTCCTGGCGTGGGCGTTGTTTTACTATAGAAATTACTATGGCTGAATGATCCGAGAATTCGGTGAGATTATTTACTGCGAATTGTATTATATGTTTAAAATCATCTATATTTAATAAACAATAGTCTACGGTGCTACTGCCGTTATGGTTATGAAACGTATATTCGCCTATGCCTTCATCATTCGACATTCGGCCGTTTACTATTGATAAATTGGTTGTTTTGCACACAGGGATTCGGCACGTTTGGGGGTACTAGTATATATATTTAAGTACAGGGATTCTACTCTGTGGGATGTCAGATTTCGCATCGATCAGTAAAATGGCCCTATCTGAAACAATGTTGTACAAAGCTGTCCAAATATAACGCCTATCCCGAGTCTTTATATTGTTCTTCAAATAAAACACAACTTTAAGCTGCATGCATGTATACTTTGCAAACAATTGCCACAGACATTGGCCATAGCAGGTCACATTTCCATACTAGGACACGGGTTCTGTCAGCAACAAAAATAAATCTTCGACGGGAGAGTTTTAACTGTGAATAACATTATCAATAAAATGTGTTTACACTAACGTGTAGGTTTATTCGGCAAAAATGTACGTCAAAAAGAGATTTCGTAGCATTTTCAATTTGTTTTGAAAATTTCTAAAGCGGCGCAATTCGCGTTGAAACGAGCGTTGAAACGAGCGTTCTGATTGGATTATGATTATTCTTCCTATATAAAAAAACATCTTGTTACATTCTAATAATCCAATCAGAACGCTCGTTTCAACGCTCGTTTCAACGCAAATTGCGCCGCTATAGAAATTTTCAAAACAAATTGAAAATGCTACGAAATCTCTTTTTGACGTACATTATTGCCGAATAAACCTACACATTAGTGTAAACACATTTTATTGATAATGTTATTCACAGTTAAAACTCTCCCGTCGAAGATTTTTTTTTGTTGCTGACAGAACCCGTGTCCTAGTATGGAAATGTGACCTGCTATGGCCAATGTATGTGGCAATTGTTTGCAAAGTATACATTCATGCAGCTTAAAGTTGTGTTTTATTTGAAGAACAATATAAAGACTCGGGATAGACGTTGTATTTGGACAGATTTGTACACAATTGTTTCAGATAGGGCCATTTTACTGATCGATGCGAAATCTGACATCCCACAGAGTAGAATCCCTGTACTTAAATATATATACTAGTACCCCCAAACGTGCCGAATCCCTGTGGTTTTGCATAGTGAAATTAATCGATGACCAAACTCGTCTACAGTATGATCCCTATTACATCGTGGTAACATATCTATATTTGGTTGTATTGGGTTGTCATCATCTATATATCTATCATGTTGCAAAAAATCGGATACATTAGATGTTCGACTGTTGAAATCTCCCATTACCATAATTTTACCTTGTGATTTATATCGTTCAATGTCTGTTTCTATTTGGTCAAACATGTTTATATCAAGATGGGCTATCACCCTAGAGTTTTTTGGTGGAATATATACATTGCAACAATACAAATCTTCGTCAAAATTTAGGAGTTTTCTAGATACTTTTACCCACATTATTCCACACTGTTGTTTATCAACAATATGAATTTTACCCTGTAAATTGTCCTTGTAATAGATGGAATGAATGAATGGTGTTTTACGGCGCATCGACATCTAAGGTCATGTAGCGCGCATTAAAGTTATGTTTATTGTCGAGTGTATGAAATAAAATTCTATATAAGTATATGCATTACGTAAAAATTAATACTAAGAAGTTATAAAGACGTAAGATTAATTACAGGTAATATATGAATGAATGATTACTACAAAGGCATGATTAACAATTGATATCACAGCTTATTATAAATTCCTATTGCCTTGATAAATGATATGATGGACTCTACTCTGATAGAGTCGAAGAGTGTTTTAATGTTGTCCACATTGTAGTACTGCAACCGGGTTGGTTGAAGGTCAACACAGTGTATTAAGATATGCTCCACCGTGTATGGAGTATTGCATGGGATACATTCTGGTGCATCATCTCGTGACAACAGCCATGAATGTGATATTCGAGAATGACCAATCCTGAGACGGGCAAGTATGACTTCTTCTCGGCGAATAGGCCTGTAAATTGGGCACCATTCGCCAAGTGTTGGTTTGACCGAATGAAGTTTGTTAAAAATTTCACCATCCCATTGGGCCTGCCAAGAGGATTGAATTAAGGTAAGAATTGTAGATTTAAAATCAGTATAACACACTTTAATCCTAGAAATGGATAATGACAAAGCCAGCTTTGCATTCTGATCAGCCATTTCATTTCCTTTTATTCCCATATGGCTCGGAATGTAATAGATGGAGACACCTCCACTGGTACGTCCTTTTTTAGTATGAATAGACTTATTACCTAAAATATGTTCACTTATAAATCCCTTAATATCCAAGTTCACAGGTGTGTTAAGATTTAACCACGTTTCAGTCAAAAATATTATGTCGTGCTCACATAAACTGTTAATAAAGTCAGGATCACCAATTGTCCTAGCTAATCCATTCACGTTCCATGATATGATACTCAGTGGCTCCTCTGGACCCCCTTAGCTTGCTGTGACGTCATCTTTCGTCGGTTTATATTCATTGCCGTTGATATAAAGGCGATCGCCTATGATTTTGGCATTCCTCCCGGCGTTCTGTTCACGCTTCATAATATGATACAGTAATTTTCTGTTCTCACGCACTTCTCAAGGTCGCTGTATGCCGACTCCGAGGTTTGTAGTCTTTAATGTATCTCTGTTCTCGTATGCCTTATGACGAACGTTTTCTCGTTGCTTGTAATTATGGAATTTGGCAACTATGGGTCTTGGTTTCCTGGCTGCTGCTGCCCCCACTCTGTGTACCCTATCCAGTGTTATGTCTGACACATCGATTTGTAGCTTTTCATGTATGAATGTTTTTACCATCATTTCGCAGTTTTCATCTGGACCTTCCTGTAAACCATAGAACATAAGATTGTCCTACATTGATCTCGATTCCAGATCGATGATTTTCGAATGAAGTGTTTTCTTCTCTGATTCCATGTTATCTAGGGATTTATTCAGCTGCCCACATGATGATTTTAACTGTTTGATTTCATCCTGTGCCAGTGCTAATTCTGATCGTTGTTTGTCGGACTCGTTGCTGATGAATGCACACGAAGACTCTACTTCGATTACTCTTTTATCCATGTTTACTAATTTGCTCTCCATTTCAAGCACTTTGGCATTGATGTTGCTGACAGTTTTCTCTATATTTTCAATTTTTCGTATAGATAACTTAAGGGCTTTTAAGTCCTCGAAAATCTCATCTACCCATGGTGGTTTGTTGTCGTGCGGATGGTACATAAGTGGTTGCGGTATTTGTTGAGCTGGAGTCTGCATCCCGTATGCATAATGTATATAGTTTGCTGGTGAGATAGGATTCTGACTCATATTTGGTGTATTATAATTGTTAGCCATTTGTAGATAAGTTGTATAGTTCTTGTCATTTACTCGTTTGTTTACGTTTTGGCTACTCACCCCACCCACTCCTGATCCTGAAAAACCGGTTTGACCACTATCTAATGGAGAATTCGCCTTTCGTTTCTTTTTCTTAGTATTTTGAACTAATTTGTCCGGTTTGATTCCAGTTTTCTTGCCAGACATGTAGAAATGTTAATCATGTTACATCCACCCTTTATTTATTTTGATAATATCACTTTATATCCATTTATATCCATATTTTCACAGATATTTCTTGAGCGCAAAATTTCATGTATTCGCTAATCACGTGACCAAAACTTATAGAAACGTGAGTCTACTGTTCCAATTTGTAGTCAATAATGACGACCGATATGAAATCATCTAAGGGAAATAATATACTGAATTTTGACGCGAAATACACAGGTTTTGTGTCTCAATACAAGGATGTAATTGACACATTTTGCAACGCCATTGCCATGCAGGAATGCTATTATGACGCTATCAAAGATGGTAGTAATTCACACGAATGACGGTCGTGTTACATACAGTTATGACGGCAGCTGTAGTAAAGGCAGTAGAAATCTCTCAGGGAATAGGACAAGTGTTTCAAACCTGATCAACAACTATACAGGGTTGCTCTTGTCCTGTGGGAGAACCCAGGCCGGTTCATCAACTTTCACTTAAGATGTGAGTATATGCATCGACTAATGAGTTAGTGTAGTAGTGTTGATACTCTTATGGCTGACTCTGGAATAGTGGATATCCTCAGTGTTCCATTTGGGGGTGTATTGAAAATGGTCAGGATGCTGGTCGAAGAACCTCTTTGAGATATCTTTGAAAAGCATGACATGGCTTCCATGGCTGACCTCCAACATATCCTCTTCTTCTTCTTTGTTTAAACAGCACTCCTTCACTTATGAAGATTAGGTGCTGGCGCCGTAATAAAAAGTGTTAGTTAAGTGCGTGATCAGAAAGTGCTCATTAGAAAGGATACAGTGAATAGACATATTTTTAGATATATTTTTAAGTGTTTTTTATAAAACTATGTACATAATTGTGGCAATTTATGCAAAGTATATTGGGGTGAGGACAGACACAGGGATCAGGGCCTTGAAGGCGTCCACTGTGTCTGCGGCATATATGGTGGGCGGTAGCATGTTCCACTGAGTGACGGCTCTAGGATAGAAAGAGTATTTGTACGAGTCTTTAGCTGCGTGAATATGTTTGTAGGTATAGGTGTTACTGTGCCTGGTTCTGGGGTCTGAAGGAATAATTAGATTACAGGGTGGTTGGATGGCAACTACGTGGTGTATGATCTTATAAAACATGATGAGTCTGGTACGGATTCTTCGAATTTCCAAGGGGCAGTTGAGTTTTTTCATCCTGGATGAGGTTTGGTCAAAAAGTACAACTGCAAAACATTGGGTGGATTGTTTCATCCGACCAGTGTTTACCATTCCCAAGTACATTAGATACGAGCGAGAGGCAGACTGGGGGCTGCATGTACAGTAGAGGAGATGTTTCCTCTGTTATTTGCCGTTGGACATACACACTACGCCCGTTATGCTTCGTACGAAATACGATCAATTGAAGGGCTTCTCGATGTTGTCGCCAAGAAATTTCTGAAAGGTGAGCACACAATGCATCACAAAACCGGCCTATGTAATGACCTATGGAATGATATGGCTATTGGAACAACCTACATGAGGTATGACCATAGGCGCAGTGGCATTATTGGAATCACACTAAAGCCAGACATCCTCAATATCTTCAGAAAAGGACATTGGGGTGACATTTCTGCATGGATGTGCGGTTCTCTGGGTGGTTTCATGGCCAGCTTCCAGAGAGTGCAAGACTACCTTTGACAGGTTCCGTGGGTGTCCTTTCAGACACCCGAATTTTCTAAACGACCTTTGTTGTTGATCGAGGGTCATAGCTCAAACAAGCATCATGCATACGTGCACAATTATATTTAAAGGTATAACGACGATGGTAGCACAAAGGAATCAAGACGACTTGGCAGAGACCAAGGGACAAGTCGGATCTACAGGCTACGCAATACTTCAAGCCTACCTGCAGAGAAAGTTATCCTAACAGTGATGAACAACAAAGCACAGCCGATTAATCTCATCTGTTAAAACGCCGTACTGCACAAGGTAGATTTTCTTCAACACAATCTTGTTTTCACCGGAAGCGATCCAGTTCCGTTTGATATCAAAACAAAGGGTTAGTTATTCGGCGACACAATATGTCTACAACTCGTGAGGAGGGTGATACCATTAGTGTGCAATACGTCTCAACTATGGGGGCTCATAACCGTCTTGTGGTTGCAGATGACACATGCATCTTTGTACTTTTGTTGCAGTTCTGATTTCATGGTGACATTCGGTCCCACGTCATGGTGGTTTCCTCAATCCAGTGGCGAGCAGTAACCGATATTAATGCTACTGTGGAAAAGTATCGTCTAATCATCCTAGACTTACTTGGCGGCATATGGTCTTACTGGATGCAATACTGCTAAACAATGTGTTGGAATAGGCCATGGTGTGGCTCTGAAAGTACTAAAACACAATGTCCATATTCTAAACTCCTTGGGAATCATGAAAGAACCATTAGCAGATGTCGTGAAAGAACCATTAGCAGATGTCGTGAAAGAACCATTAGCAGATGTCGTGAAAGAACCATTAGCAGATGTCGTGAAAGAACCATTAGCAGATGTCGTGAAAGAACCATTAGCAGATGTCGTGAAAGAACCATTAGCAGATGTCGTGAAAGAACCATTAGCAGATTTCATGAAAGAACCATTAGCAGATGTCGTGAAAGAACCATTAGCAGATGTCGTGAAAGAACCATTAGCAGATGTCGTGAAAGAACCATTAGCATATGTCGTGAAAGAACCATTAGCAGATGTCGTGAAAGAACCATTAGCAGATGTCGTGTAAGAACCATTAGCAGATGTCGTGAAAGAACCATTAGCAGATATCGTGAAAGAACCATTAGCATATGTCGTGAAAGAACCATTAGCAGATGTCGTGAAAGAACCATTAGCAGATGTCGTGAAAGAACCATTAGCAAATGTCGTGAAAGAACCATTAGCAGATGTCGTGAAATAACCATTAGCAGATGTCGTGAAAGCCACTTATTCATTACTCATACTGACATATGGTCAACCCAATTGCGAGTCCATGACAGAGGCCACTCAGAAAATATGGTCCTCTAAAGTAGAGAAGTGCAACAAAACATGCATCGCTACTACCGACCAATGAATCCTTCCAGGAAAAAGTATCCCATGCTCTCCTCCAAGTTGAAGAGTAGCTTGGAACCTAACACACCAATGCTAGATCCAGCCACGAATCGTTGGTCCAGAGAGGACAATTCCAAATCACTCGCACTCATAACAGTGCCGGACAAAGTCCCTCTTGTCCCACAGGAGTTGTTGGGAACTGATAGTGCTCATATGTGGGTGATATGCCATGCAAGACACACAGGTGTAGTTGCTCGAGCTCAAATCTGGCATACCGTGTATTGTAACACCCTAGGTGTTAGCTTACCCTCTGAGTTTATTTTCCGAGTTTGTTTAGCATGTAGGCCGCCATCATGGGACGCTACGCAATGGTGTTCCATACGCCGCATAGATAAACAAATATATGTACCATTGTCGTCACTCAATCAGTTTTCCACTGTGATCTACATACGTCTGCCCGCCCGTCTACCCACTAGATTGACCCCGGTTGGCGCGTAACAGTATGCTGTTCTTGTCAATGAGGCCAAGCTTGCTCCAAAGGTCACACAAGAAAGGCTCAGCTCAGTATACAGAGGATGCACATTAATTCGCTAACTATATTGCGACACTGTATATTTGTGCAATCGACCAACAATAGTGGTCTAAAGTTTAACAAATTTCGATAGTGCTTAATTGCAGGCCCGTAGCCACACTGGAAAATTAAATAAACAAAATATAATCTTTGCTGTATAAAATGTTGACTGCTAGAAAGCTGAAAGGTCAGTATATAAGTATACGTCTAAAATCAGAAAACGCAGGAAATCGCTTCTATACCCAAACAATGTTAAGGGGTTAACATGCCCCATGACCCCCTTAGATTGAAATTTGCCTCTGGCTACGGTACTGACTTGTGATTGACTATTTAATGTACACATATTTCGTTCGCTATGTGAATCAGTGTTATGGTAATCGAATTCCACAAGAATTGCATTATCACCAAGTTTTATATTATACACCATTTTAGTGCTAAAAGTATCCAAATTGTATGTTATAATTCCAAAGTATATGTCAGACCACATAAATCTATTAAAATACCTATAAATCAGGTTTATACCTCATATACTTCAGCAGAAATTACACTCGTTTGTGCTTTGGTGGCCATTTTGTCCGCCACCTTGAATATTTCAAATTGCTCAACGGTGAGAGCTCCACACCAACCTGGATCTCATTATATACACCTCAATAGTAAATAATCAGCAGAGATACAAGCTATATCGGAGAACATTGTGTTTGAACCTATGGCTGTCATACTGTCACTACACCAAGACCAAATTGTGAATTATTTCGCAATACATTTGAATTTTCAGGATCATCTATTTGGAATTCATTGCCTCACTCAGTTCAAAATGCTCCAACTATCCAACAGTTCAAAATTCTCTACTTAAGGTGGAACTATAACAATTCAAACTAATCGCGCACTTCTACTGTTATTATAAACGTGTACTGCGATTGCTATATTTATTAGAATCGTAAATATTGCTGTCTTTAAGTGGATTTCATACATATGTTGAAGATACCACTACAAGTCAAATCTGCATATTGTTAGATAAAATCTAGCATCATTAATTGTCTCATTCCCATTTTCTACTCTGCTAGCCAATTCCATATATCATCATTTTCCATTACATATTAAATATAGTTTCTCTATTTTTCAGCTTTTACATTACTATATTATTCCAATGTGCAGTTCTCACTTATAGTGCTATGTTTTGATTGCACTTGATTGTATATATGTTGAGGGCCTCATGGTAGATTAACTTTTGTTAAATGAGTACTCTCGTTAAATAAAGTCTTTATTATTATTATTTATTTCCAATCCGTCACTGATCAGCTTTACCAGGTACTTTTCTTTTATTGTAATATGTACAGGGATTCGGCACGTTTGGGGGTACTAGTATATATATATTTAAGTACAGGGATTCTACTCTGTGGGATGTCAGATTTCGCATCGATCAGTAAAATGGCCCTATCTGAAACAAGTTTGTACAAATCTATCCAAATATAACGCCTATCACGAGTCTTTATATTGTTCTTCAAATAAAACACAACTTTAAGCTGCATTCATGTATACTTTGCAAACAATTGCCACATACATTGGCCATAGCAGGTCACATTTCCATACTAGGACACGGGTTCTGTCAGCAACAAAAAAAAAATCTTCGACGGGAGAGTTTTAACTGAATAACTGACACAAGATGATCCAAGGGGGATTACTCACTATGGTAGAATACTAAGACAATGTACAATATCTACAATTTATTTACATATAAATGAATGAATGATGATATATATATATATATATATATTTAATGACAAACGTTATGTGGCGGCCTGGAAAAGTTCACGTGTTCCGTTGTTAGTTCTCTTTGCTGGTTAGACACGTGTTGATTTATTTAATCATTCGCGGACTATTTCAATGATGTAACGTTTTTACATATATCTGGGTTGGTCCGATCTTAGCGTGTCGGGCCAACCTCCTATGCCGTTTCCTGGTTGTCCGGTCACGTGGTAACTCCGGTCTGCAGTTCCACTGTTCGTTGCTTAGCCTGGTGGGTCTGTCGTCGCTCATCTGGCGATTACGTCCTTTGACGGCTATCCACACATTGGCAGTTCCCCAGCTGTTAGCATCTCACACTCCACTCCATGTTGCGTGCGGCTACAATTTTATAAGTACGTCATATTAAAGACGAGCATCTAGTATGCACGTTCATTTGTATTCCATACCTGTGACTTCACCAAGTCGGTTCCACCTGGTGTAGGCTCAGCTCCTATCTCATAGTGCCCTTCGCATCTAATTCACCAGTTTCCACGTCAATACATACAGTTTCGTGACATCTTATCAATGTGATTACATCGACAAAGTTCCATTATACAAATTAAGTTCCAGTATATCAATGTTCCATGATCGACATTCTAATATATCAACGTTACATGATATCAATCAAGTTCCCTCATACATGAGTATATACATAATACGTCAATTGTACACTGTAAGCTGTGTACATAACACCTTAATTATTCACTGTACGCGGTGTATGGTTACATTAGTTCATAACGGACGGATGCCGTATAACGTATCGGACTGGCACCATTCATACATCAGACGGACGATATCTCACAGTGACATTCACATTTATACATCCCTGACAATATAAAGTAATTACATTCAAAGTATGCAACATAGTAACATGCCTTAGACTCCTTATTCCAATGGAACATGTTTCGCCATCGGGCGAACTATAGTTGTATAAATAACCACCTGGTTACTAATTTACAATGAATAAAACCCCGGTCAGTTCTACATAATGAACTTGTTTCGTAATCAAGTGAATGCAAACTGCATACCAAGTTCTATATACTGAACTTGTTTCGCACTCAAGTGAAAGTAAACTATATACTAAACCATTGCAATAATTTACTCGAATATCTATCTATCTTCCTATAAGTCAAACCCCTGATGGGGACCTTAGACTTTATCTATAACGCACAAGACACCACCTTCTGTAGGCTGGTGAAAACAGTCAAGATTCCTTGCACAATTTGGCTATAATTATACAGTGAGAATAGTAGCCAAATTGAGTTTAAAAAGAAATATCTATAAATTGCACTTACGTGATCAAATCCGCATTTCGCTCTGACCAAATTCTCATAACGTTTGCTCCACTCACGGTCAGTTCGTGTTGTGTCGTTTGAAGTGAATGGTAATATGTCAGGTCTCTTACTGTGTTAAATAATTGTTCAGCCCATGCTAATCTCACAATTCACTAAATCCCTGTGCTACCGTTATCATGTGATATGTAAAATAAACTAGTTTATAGCGGCCCTGGTATATGGATTTATTACAATAGGTTACACAGAACTAAACCTTATTATGTTATCTCTGTCCGATATTAGCCAGGAAACGCTTTAAATAGTTCCCCTATAACATACAAGAAGATTGGATCACCTTAGATCACCATACCTCCCCTTATACCTGGATCTTCGAAGATGTGTTTACCTTGATTGGAAAACCCCTTCTATAAAATGGGAAAATGAGGCCCCGACTTAGGGTTATAATAATGTGTTCATTAATACAAGTCATTTTGTGACAATAACATTATCAATAATAATAATAATGTGGGAAACGAGCGTTGAAACGAGCGTTCAGATTGGATTATGATTATTCTTCATATAAAAACCCATCTTGTTACATTCTAATAATCCAATCAGAACGCTCGTTTCAACGCGAATTGCGCAGCTTTAGAAATGTTCAAAACAAATTGAAAATTCTACGAAATATCTTTTTGGTACTTTTGCCGAATAAACCTACACGTTAGTGGAAACACATTTTATTGATAATGTTATTCACTGTTAAAACTCTCCCGTCGAAGATTTTTTTTTGTTGCTGACAGAACCCGTGTCCTAGTATGGAAATGTGACCTGCTATGGCCAATGTCTGTGGCAATTGTTTGCAAAGTATACATGCATGCAGCTTAAAGTTGTGTTTTATTTGAAGAACAATATAAAGACTCGGGATAGGCGTTATATTTGGACAGATTTGTACAAAATTGTTTCAGATAGGGCCATTTTACGGATCGATGCGAAATCTGACATCCCACAGAGTAGAATCCCTGTACTTAAATATATATACTAGTACCCCCAAACGTGCCGAATCTCTGTGATATGGAGGGTATGTCAGAGGTCATACTTGTATACAAACAGCCGTTATAATTTACGGGGCCCCGGGGTATAAAACCAAGACATATTTGAGACGGAAGACAGGTACTTTATCGCCTATATATTTTCGTAAATACCAAATTGGTTGTGCTTAGAATAAATTTGATATTCAAAGTAACACTGAATGTATTTGTTTATACAGTTAATACGATATTAATTATAAATGTAATACATACACCCAGGAGACAAGTGGAAAATGGTGATTAGCAATATCAAAGACTGTGCCATAACAAAGACTGATACATATGATACATAATTTGTACGAATCATTGTATACATTTCCATTACTGCTTCTCATGCAGTAAAGGCTATTCGAAAGAATACCCCAGCCAGTTTGGATTTTGGGTGGGGTTTATTCTGGCAACACATCTTGTTACTACACTTATCATACACCTTTCTAAAAGGGCGAAGATGGGGCATGGTTAGGGTTGACAACCTGCCTGAACAGGTCTTTGTTTAGGGACAGTTGCAAATTACATATCTATACCTTAACAGATGGTCTGCTATGCATATGTTGTTCATTTTGCCAGGAATCTAATTAACACCCATTTTATTTTGTGAGTTTTCATACCCACATGTATGCAATAACCTTTAATTTGAAAGGTTTTAATCATATGTTTTCATTGGTGGGGAATGTGGTATTGTCTGCAATTTACGGTCAACCAATGCATGCTTGGATAGGTAACCATGTGTTCTTATCCAGTGATAATTGTTATGTGAAAACATTCTTGATTACTGAACATAATTATATAAATCAACAATTAATGTAACTTTGCATGGGAATTAATGTTTTCATTTATTTACGATTTTGTTGTGACACGTTATTTGATTAGACAGTTTTGAGACACAGAGACCAGCATCTTCACCCGGTACAGATAAAGAAACTGCACGTGAGATAGAGGTATACACAGAATTGAAAGATGCTGCCCACCAACAATCAACAACTGCTCACAATCTTCAGTCAGCCACTGTTTACTATTCCAGTGTCTGACATTTCAGAATGGTGTATTCATTGCGACTTGTAGCAAATCTATTAATCATTATTTTCTGTATCGCATCAGATATTCGGATAAAAATATCAACGTAAATGAATTGATTAGACGTGTCGATTGGCTTTCAAAGTACATAGTAAAGTTCCAACACCTTCAACGAACATATAATGTAATGGATATGGTTCTCACCTTGGTAACCATAATGGTGTGAGTTTGCGCCCCACCAGAACCATAGTGATGATGTATGTAGTTAAGCCGTTTAAATCAACATTGCCTCTTCCTGGTGACAAAGTGTTCCATTAAGGGGATGAGGCAGCGAGATCAAAATAATGATGAAATAATTAGTTTCGCAATCAAACAATTTGAATAAACTAGATAAGATATTCACACAGCTCAAATTAAGAATTGTTATGGGTATGTGCCAGTCTTGTTGCAGAATTAGATCAGAACTACATGTATGTATTATTGAAGACATGTCAGGCACCAAGGTACTGTCGAGTGTCCACAAGATGAACGAGGACGCAAACACCACAATATTGAATAACAGAGAGATCATTCATAAGGTAACTTCATTAATACATTGAATCTACACTAAAGCAGCTGTGTCGCATATTAATTATTTTATTTTAATAGAGCAGATTATCACACCTTCTATACTTTATTATTATTATTATTATTATATAAACAGGTATAAATTTCAACAGGTATAAATTTCTAATGTCTGAATGACCATGTAATAGTTTATTCTATCGACTGTATATCGATACTTTGGACACTATATAACCCTCCTCAAAGGGTCGTGAATATGCCACCACCTAAAGAAATGTTCATAGAACTTGGAGAATGTAATTTGTTTTTTCCATCAATCAATAATTAACCATCCAATAGCAATGTGTGCTAATGTTTATAGCTACGTCTGTCTGAGGACAGGGTATCTCAAATATATGTTGATAGACTTTGTGGATATATATAGGGTTGGAGTAGAAAGAAAGTGGTTTGATTGTGTGTGATTTCGGTCAAATGTCTGTGTGATCAGCGAAGAGTACACTCCAATTGATTTCTATAGTAGGAAACCTTGTATGAACTGTCAAATAAACAATACCATGTGTTTGTCCTTTTAATGTCGAATCGGGGTAATGATAATCTTTTGTCAAATACCAGCAGTCCAAATGCTATTCCCTAGTTTTATAGATGTATTTGTGACATTTTGTAAAACACTGTTTACAGGCCTATCTAGATTTTATGGTCATTCTGAAATTTGTATATTACCGACAGCATAACAGCTTATGTATCCAGGTGCCATCTGAGCACTATTTCATGCACCTGGTAAAACCACCAACCTGATATAATTGGACACCACCAGTGGAGTTTGAACCTATATAGCAGATGACTCCTTAGATACTCATCCACGGAGATATAGTGGGTGTTGCAGACAGATAGTGGATGTAGCGTCCTGTCAATAGCTTCATATAAACGTCCGAGTTAAAAAAATGGGATCATTGCGTAAAACTAGGCCAGCTTACAATACTGAATTGTGCCATAAATAATTTACACAACTGTTGTTTCGTACAAAACCAGATCAGTAGTGTGGCGATAATTTTAACCATTGTCTTGTTTGTCAGGGTAAACTGGCTCTAGTTTAGTACCAGTATTATTGATATTGAATTTTATTGACAGGTTATGTAGAATATAGCAACATCTGGACATGTTATGCTGTGAAAGAACCGAAGTAGTATGGATATATATGCGATAATGCCAATCATATCCAGGCACTATGCAGTGTGAAGAAAATCTGACAGAACAAACTGTACCGACTCAACATGATTCGAGGATTACTGACTGTAACTTATCTCCCCGTCAAACTAAAACTTTATTTGAAACAAAGAAATGAAAGAGAACAATTGTCATTTAATGCACTTTTATTCCTGATGATTATACAGCAATTCATTTCATTACGATCCATAATATCAAATATTGAAATTTTATTTGGTTATTAGTATGTTCCATTGCGTCCCAACATTTCCATGTATATTCCATTGCGTCCCAACATTTCCATGTATGTTCCATTGCGTCCCAACATTTCCATGTATATTCCATTGCGTCCCAACATTTCCATGTATGTTCCATTACGTCCCAACTTTCCATTTATGTTGCCAGTTTACTCCCAACATTCCATTTATATTCCATGCGTCCCAACATTTCCATGTATGTTTACATTACGTCCAACATTTCATGTATATCCATTGCGTCCAACTTTTCCATGTATTACATTGGTCCCCAACATTTTCCATGTATGGTTTCCATTACGTTCCAACATTTCCATGTATATTCCATTGCGTCCCAACATTTCCATGTATGTTCCATTGCGTCCCAACATTTCCATGTATGTTACATTGCGTCCAACTTTCCATGTATGTTCCATTGCGTCCCAACATTTCAATGTATATTCAATTGCGTCCACATTTCCATGTATGTTCCATTTCGTCCCACATTTCCATGTATATTCCATTGCGTCCCAACATTTCCGTGTATATTCAATTGCGTCCCAACATTTCCATGTTATTCCATTGCGTCCCAACATTTCCATGTATATTCCATTGCGTCCCAACATTTCCATGTATATTCCATTGCGTCCCAACATTTCCATGTATATTCCATTGCGTCCCAACATTTCCATGTATGTTCCATTGCGTCCCAACATTTCCATATATATTCCATTGCGTCCCAACATTTCCATGTATATTCCATTGCGTCCCAACATTTCCATGTAGTACAGAAGACACTGTCAGAACCTGTCCGTCTAGGACCAACCGTTCATTCTGAAACAAGAGTAAATTATCATAAAAGTCTGAATGTATTAGTGATGTTTGAGGTCAGTAATTTCTAGGATGCAAGTTAATTTAAACAAGAGCACCATGAACTTTTGAAGGCCTTAGTGTGCTCACCAGAGTTCAAAGGGTTATACAAACACAGTATCTGGGACGTTTGCATATTCTCTGTGGCCTAGTGGTTAAGGCGGCCACATATGTAGCGGGAGGTTGAAAGTTCGAACCTCGCCAGAAATGGCTGACCCTTTCAATAGGGGTGACATTAAAATAGACAATACTTTACACTATTTTTATTCTATTTAATACTAGTTTAACAGGTCGCCCAATGAATGCTTATAGTTGCATCACAGCTAGTGTACATATCCACTATCCACATTATCTGAGAATTATGGTTTCTGATAAGATGATTTTTAACATGTTGAAGTCTCGTCAATTAACATTATGACATAAGGGAGGGGGTGGGGTATATCAATGATATCCAATGGATTCGCTCACCTGTGACAACTGTGTGAGGTTAAAGTTAAACTTTATTTATTTTACAATGATTGGGAAACAAGCTGTAACTCATATGGGCAACCAGTAGCGACGTAAAATATCCGTAAAACACACACACAATCAACTTCCATTTGTAACACTTGTAACTGATGCAAATATCATTCAATCATTTATGACTTGCACTGGCACAGTCATATTTGACTGATACTCTATATATGACTGGAATATATTCTTACATTGCGCATTGAAATGCAGTTGCTGGGCAGACATCCACACTATTTGTTCAAGACTGCCCCCATCTTTTTGCAATGACCACACCTGCACCAATAGTGTGTACTAACAGCTGGTTATAGAGGTCCTGGTTATGGTGGTGGAGATTGAATACCAGAGTCTGCAACTTCTCAACACCAATGTGCTCAATGACAATCGGTAAATGCAATGAACTTTCTATGAGGTACATATATAAACAGTCAGAATCCCATCAAGAAAAAAATGATAAAAAAATATATGACTATACATTTTCAATACAGTATCTTATTAAAACATTTTAAACAACTGCATCCTTCTCTTTTTTCCAATGTGACTTCATTGTGATGGTGCGTCACTCACTGTATGTGCGACGTGGCCCTGTGTGACGTCCATGATTCAGTGATACTATTGATACGCAGCCGAATGAGCAAATGTACTGTCTAAAATGACTACATCTCGCTCGCAATAATTACTGTATTATAATGGCCATGTATTGTCTGCACAGCAAACATCATCAATGGTATTGCAAAAACAACAAAAAGCTATGTTGCTACTGATGCTTTGATGGTTTAGATTTCAAGATATGTTAGTTATAAGACATAAAGCTGGAATGTGTATTTAATTGTGTGGCATCCGTGATTATACTGCTAGAGCATCATATTTGGAATAGAAGGCCTGAATGGTACCAGGTTCGATACTCGGTCACGGAACATATGTAGTGTCATTGCTACTCATACACAGTGCTTAGTACTAGTCAACTGCGATCAAGCTTGCACAGGAACTCATGTCTAGGTCCTGCAAGGTTTTTCTTCGACATAAATGGAACATTCATAATTACCTCTACCTATACATCTACTCCTAGAACTTCCTCTCTGCCACCCCTACCACAACCCCTCTGCACATTTACCTCCCTGCCAAGCTCTTCTCCGTCTCTTCACTAGAATGGTTATGAAAAGTAAATAATACATGTTCATTATTATATACGGTTGCAACAATAGACGACATGTAGGCCTAATGTATGTGTGTGACAGGGGCCATTCATATACAAGCAAGTCTGGCGTAGGTTCGTTAAATATAACTTCATTAATCAGTATAATTGTAAATAGGGCATTAAATACACGGTAGTTAAAAAAAAAGTTTAAGTTTATTTATCTTCGCTACCGGTTGCCCATATGAGCGACGCCTCCTGAAGATATTAGTCATTTTAGATTTTGGAGGATAATGCAATGATACAGAGAGATAGACCCATTCTAGAGTCTCCTCTGGTTCTTTTACATGCACGGTGTAAAGCACCGACACGAGACCTCGGTTTAACGTCCCATCTGAAATACTGTTAATTGTATTAGGGTCAGACGGGGGATCGAACCTGCGATCCCTGGATTACCAGTCCAGCGTGTTACCACTGGGCTATAGATCCGTCTGTGGTAGCTAAATGACATATCAGAGGACATAAAACAAAGTATGAACCGTTTCAATAATTGCACAAACTTACATTATTCAATCCATATGTACATGTAGAACATTTATATTAACATAATATAATACGGTTTCCAATTAAAACCCAATAACACTTACATCATTTGAGATACATGGTAATAATAATTTAGGCCGTTTCAACTTACCGTAATCGTTCATACTTCAATATGGCTGGAATATTCACGGCAAGGTGCCATGTTTGTTTTCATCATTGCCCAATGAGGAGGATGCATTCGGAATGTAAACATGACCGACTGACACGGAAAGTCCTACTTTCGGTTTCGTATTTGTTTTATCGCAAAAAAACACTGTTTACTAATTGAACATAATTATGCAAATTATAATTTAAAAATGTTTAGCACTGCTAATTTTACGTATGGGCAGAATACCGTTTCATGATCAAGTAATAAGCTGGGGTCAACTTTTTTAAGAAATTGAAAATCAAGCCTGTTACGACTGCAATTTTTCATCATTTACAAGTCCATTAATTTCAAAATGTGTGGTGTAACAAAGTTAAACTATACATTTTTGCAAATGGTTTGATGAGATCTACCAGAAAATGTATAGTTTTACATGTATTATCTGTTAATAAAATCATTGAATGTTGCTAATATAGGTACGATATATACGATACTTAATGATAGTTTTATTAATTGACTATAGATTATTTTCAACAGTAACACGTAATCATTAACAGTAACAAAGCTCACCTTTCTTGTTATCCATACTATCGGTCGTGTTACCCATCGTTCCTTTCTTGTCTTTTTCCCCCAGTTTATCCTTTTACCCAATCAATAAGGAAATGCAATAGAGTAAAATACGGTTCTCCGTTTGTGAATGCGTACCCTCTAGCAAGCAATAAGAGAAATAAATTGAGAACATCACAGTAAATGTTAACGGCATTTTGAGCCATAAATAAGGAATGTGACACGACTGACTATGGATGGGTGTGCGCCCATATCCATTATGCACATAATACACATAAGCCCAACTTTCTACCTTGGGGTTGGATACCCAATTTAAGGGCTCTTTAATATCACTATCTAAATTCAGAAATAGAACAGAAATTCGATATTGATGAATGACACCTGGGGCCTTAAATAAGGAATGTGACGCCACTGAATATGCATAGGCGTGGGACCCCAAGCAATACACACATACTACATACACAGATAGGTTTATGCCTTGTGGATGGATACCCAACATAAAAGCTTCTCTAATGCCACTATTTGCATTAAAATATATATGAAACAATCATCCGACATTTATTCACCAGCCCACTGGGCCTTAAATAAGGAATGTGACACCACTGACTTCCCATAGCCAGGGACCCACAAGCAATACACACATAATCCATACACCAATACGTTTCTACCTTGGGGTTGGATACCCAAAATATGGGCTTCTCTAATACCACTATTTGCAGTAAAAATATATATGAAACAATCATCCGACATTTATTCACCAGCCCACTGGGCCTTAAATAAGGAATGTGACACCACTGACTACCAAGAGTCAGGGACCCACAAGCAATACACACATAACACATACAACAATAAGTATCTACCTTGGGGATGGATACCCAAAATAAGGGCTCTTCCATATTACTATGTAATTTCCGAAATAAAAGTCGAAATTTGAACTTGATGAATGGCCCCTGGCCCCTAAATAGGGAATGTGACACCAGTGACTACCCATAGTCAGGGACCCACAATCAATACACACATAATACATACACGGATACGTTTCTACCTTGGGGATGGATACCCAAAATATGGGCTTCTCTAATACCACTATTTGCAGTAAAAATATATATGAAACAATCATCCGACATTTATTCACCAGCCCACTGGGCCTTAAATAAGGAATGTGACACCACTGACTACCCATAGTCAGGTACTCACAAGCAATACACACATAATACATACACGGATACGTTTCTACCTTGGGGATGGATACCCAAAATATGGGCTTCTCTAATACCACTATTTGCAGTAAAAATATATATGAAACAATCATCCGACATTTATTCACCAGCCCACTGGGCCTTAAATAAGGAATGTGACACCACTGACTACCCATAGTCAGGTACCCACAAGCAATACACACATAATACATTCAACAATAAGTTTCTACCTTGGGGATGGATGCCGCCCAATATATGGGCTCTTCCATATTACTATGTAATTTCAGGAATAAAAGTCGAAATTTGAACTTGATGAACGGCCCCTGGGCCCCTAAATAGGGAATGTGACACCAGTGACTACCCATAGTCAGGGACCCACAATCAATATAAACATAACCCATACACGGATAAGTTTCTACCTTGGGGATGGATGCCCATTTTATGGGCTCGTCCATATCACTATGTAATTTTACAAATAAACGTCGAAATTCTTATTGACGTCAAATGACGTTAAGTTGCAGACTATATTCTATAAAGAATTAATAATTGTATTTATCTGTGTATTTTACGTTTATTTATCGTCGCTACCGGTTGCCCACATGAGCGACGACTCCTGAAGAGATTAGTCATTTTAGATATTTGGAGGATGGTGCAATGATACAGACCCATTCCAGAGTCTCCTCTGGTTCTTTTACGTGCACGGTGTAAAGCACCGACAGGAGACCTCGGGGTTTAAAGTCCAATCTGTTAATTTGATTAGGGTCAGACGTGGGATCGAACCTGCGATCCCTGAATTACCAGTCCAATGAATGTATTGAACGTGTCAATTACTGTCAATAAGTAATGCCCAGATAGTGTACCATGTATAAGAGTATATATTTCCGGTTATAACTTACCAGGCTCATTTTCCTTTGCCATCTGCCAACTAAGAATATACACAGGTACAATACGCCTAGATGTTAATAAATTCACACCTTATAGATGATCCCTTCGTCCCCTGGTCGCACGCACGATCGCACGGTCGCATGCACGGTCGCACGCACGCACGGTCGCACGCACGCACGGTCGCACGCACGCACACACGCACGCACGCACGCACGCAAGCAAGGGTGTATGTGAGGCTAGTTTCTATCTTCTAATTAATAACTTGATCCTTTCCATATCGATTACTTGTGTGTTTTACGTTTATTTATCGTCGCTACCGGCTGCCCATATGAGCGACGCCTCCTGAAGAGATTAGTCATTTTAGATTTTGGAGGATAGTGCAATGATACAGACAGAGACCCATTCCAGAGTCTCCACTGGGTCTTTTACGTGCATGGTGTAAAGCACCGACACGAGACCTCGGTTTAACGTCCCATCTGAAAGACTGTTAATTTTATTAGGGTCAGATGGGGGATCGAACCTGTGATCCATGGATTACCAGTCCAGCGTGTTACCACTGGACTACAGATCCGTCTGTATCGATTACTTAATTGTATTTTCGGGTTTTATACCTGCATCAGCATCATTTTGGGCTATCGCCGGAGTTTGCCTAACAATACCTTTCCTGGGCAGGCTCAATCGGTTCACAAGTACTGTGTGCACCAACCTCCATAAGAAACCGGCCAAAGCTGTTTCATATATATCAGACACGGCCTGGGCGGGGCTCGAACCCGTGACGATCAGTGATGATATGTTACAGTGGTATACAAGTCAGCGACAGTATGCATTAAATGCTGTTTGAATTGGCTGAAGAGTTAGTGTCAACAAAATTTCAATGGGTGTAAGTAAGGGAGACAACTCGTGATGGTAATACTGATTGATAGCAAGACATGTTACGTCCCTTTGATCGACAAACTACCAGGCAACTATCGTAACTATGCAACATATCGACACATAAACTAACATCAAAAATAGACTATTAGCAATTAATTAAGCAACTAATTAGCAACGAATTCTTATGTTTTATTATATATACATGTATGTTCGAATTTAGAGTTTCATGTAACTCATTCAGTGAATAGTTGTGTACTATTTTATCAATGCTGATGTTGTACTGGTTTGTGGATATATGAGACTGAAATAAAACGTAACTTTTATGAATGTCTTGAATTGACTGTAAACTATTTCATGTAAGTTATCTAACCGAAGGGTGTCATATATATGGTTATTAAACTGCAGGTGTAATATAAAACCCCACATATAAAGAGCTCTATGCGTCAGGAGCTCTATGCGTCAGGAGCTCTATGCGTCAGGAGCTCTATGCGTCAGGAGCTCTATGCGTCAGGAGCTCTATGCGTCAGGAGCTCTATGCGTCAGGAGCTCTATGCGTCAGGAGCTCTATGCGTCAGGAGCTCTATGCGTCAGGAGCTCTATGCGTCAGGAGCTCTATGCGTCAGGAGCTCTATGCGTCAGGAGCTCTATGCGGCGTTACTAGTGCACCACTTGCAGGTCACAAATACATTCTAGTATGTTACAAGGTCATATGTTCCACTTGCAGGTCACAAATACACTCTAGTATGTTACAAGGTCATATGTTCCACTTGCAGGTCACAAATACACTCTAGTATGTTACAAGGTCATATGTTCCACTTGAAGGTCACAAATACACTCTAGTATGTTACAAGGTCATATGTTCCACTTGCAGGTCACAAATACACTCTAGTATGTTACAAGGTCATATGTTCCACTTGCAGGTCACACATACACTCTAGTATGTTACAAGGTCATATGTTCCACTTGAGGTCACAAATACACTCTAGTATGTTACAAGGTCATATGTTCCACTTGCAGGTCACAAATACACTCTAGTATGTTACAAGGTCATATGTTCCACTTGCAGGTCACAAATACACTCTAGTATGTTACAAGGTCATATGTTCCACTTGCAGGTCACACATACACTCTAGTATGTTACAAGGTCATATGTTCCACTTGCAGGTCACAAATACACTCTAGTATGTTACAAGGTCATATGTTCCACTTGCAGGTCACAAATACACTCTAGTATGTTACAAGGTCATATGTTCCACTTGCAGGTCACAAATACACTCTAGTATGTTACAAGGTCATATGTTCCACTTGCAGGTCACACATACACTCTAGTATGTTACAAGGTCATATGTTCCACTTGCAGGTCACACATACACTCTAGTATGTTACAAGGTCATATGTTCCACTTGCAGGTCACAAATACACTCTAGTATGCTACAAGGTCATATGTTCCACTTGCAGGTCACACATACTCTCTAGTATGTTACAAGGTCATATGTTCCACTTGCAGGTCACACATACTCTCTAGTATGTTACAAGGTCATATGTTCCACTTGCAGGTCACAAATACACTCTAGTATGCTACAAGGTCATATGTTCCACTTGCAGGTCACTTTACACTCTAGTATGTTACAAGGTCATATGTTCCACTTGCAGGTCACAAGTACACTCTAGTATGTTACATGGTCATATGTTCCACTTGCAGGTCACACATACACTCTAGTATGTTACAAGGTCCTAGGTTTCACTTGCAGGTCACAAATACACTCTAGTATGTTACAAGGTCCTAGGTTCCACTTGCAGGTCACACGTACACTCTAGTATGTTACAAGGTCCTAGGTTCCACTTGCAGGTCACACATACACTCTAGTATGTTACAAGGTCCTAGGTTCCACTTGCAGGTCACACGTACACTCTAGTATGTTACAAGGTCATATGTTCCACTTGCAGGTCACACATACTCTCTAGTATGTTACAAGGTCATATGTTCCACTTGCAGGTCACACATACTCTCTAGTATGTTACAAGGTCATATGTTCCACTTGCAGGTCACAAATACACTCTAGAATGTTACAAGGTCATATGTTCCACTTGCAGGTCACACATACACTCTAGTATGTTACAAGGTCATATGTTCCACTTGCAGGTCACAAATACACTCTAGTATGTTACAAGGTCATATGTTCCACTTGCAGGTCACACATACACTCTAGTATGTTACAAGGTCATATGTTCCACTTGCAGGTCACAAATAATACAAGGTCATATGTTCCACTTGCAGGTCACAAATACACTCTAGTATGATACAAGGTCATATGTTCCACTTGCGGGTCACAAATACACTCTAGTATGTTACAAGGTCATATGTTCCACTTGCAAG
>CM026387.1:40371397-40514711 GCA_014843695.1 Archivesica marissinica
GTGTATTTGTGACCTGCAAGTGGAACATATGACCTTGTAACATACTAGAGTGTATGTGTGACCTGCAAGTGAAATATATGACCTTGTAACATACTAGAGTGTATTTTTGACCTGCAAGTGGAACATATGACCTTGTAGCATATTAGAGTGTATTTGTGACCTTCAAGTGGAACATATGACCTTGTAACATACTAGAGTGTATTTGTGACCTTCAAGTGGAACATATGACCTTGTAACATACTAGAGTGTATTTGTGACCTTCAAGTGGAACATATGACCTTGTAACATACTAGAGTGTATTTGTGACCTGCAAGTGGAACATATGACCTTGTAACATACTAGAGTGTATTTGTGACCTTCAAGTGGAACATATGACCTTGTAACATACTAGAGTTATTTGTGACCTGCAAGTGGAACATATGACCTTGTAACATACTAGAGTGTATGTGTGACCTGCAAGTGGAACCTAGGACCTTGTAACATACTAGAGTGTATTTGTGATCTGCAAGTGGAACATATGACCTTGTAACATACTAGAGTGTATTTGTGACCTGCAAGTGGAACATATGACCTTGTAACATACTAGAGTGTATTTGTGACCTGCAAGTGGAACATATGACCTTGTAACATACTAGAGTGTAATTGTGACCTGCAAGTGGAACATATGACCTTGTAACATACTAGAGTGTACTTGTGACCTTCAAGTGGAACCTAGGACCTTGTAACATACTAGAGTGTGTTTGTGATCTGCAAGTGGAACATATGACCTTGTAACATACTAGAGTGTAATAGTGACCTGCAAGTGGAACATATGACCTTGTAACATACTAGAGTGTACTTGTGACCTTCAAGTGGAACATATGACCTTGTAACATACTAGAGTGTATTTGTGACATGCAAGTGGAACATATGACCTTGTAACATACTAGAGTGTACTTGTGACCTTCGAGTGGAACCTAGGATCTTGTAACATACTAGAGTGTATTTGTGACCTGAAAGTGGAACATATGACATTGTAACATACTAGAGTGTATTTGTGACCTGCAAGTGGAACATATGACCTTGTAACATACTAGAGTGTAGTTGTGACCTTCAAGTGGAACATATGACCTTGTAACATACTAGAGTGTATGTGTGACCTGCAAGTGGAACATATGACCTTGTATCATACTAGAGTGTACTTGTGACCTTCAAGTGGAACCTAGGACCTTGTAACATACTAGAGTGTGTTTGTGACCTGCAAGTGGAACATATGACCTTGTAACATACTAGAGTGTATTTGTGACCTGCAAGTGGAACATATGACCTTGTAACATACTAGAGTGTACTTGTGACCTTCAAGTGGAACATATGACCTTGTAACATACTAGAGTGTATTTGTGACTTGCAAGTGGAACATTGACCTTGTACATACTAGAGTGTATTTGTGACCTGCAAGTGGAACATATGACCTTGTAACATACTAGAGTGTATTTGTGACCTGCAAGTGGAACATATGACCTTGTAACATACTAGAGTGTATTTGTGACCTGCAAGTGGAACATATGACCTTGTAACATACTAGAGTGTATTTGTGACCTGCAAGTGGAACATATGACCTTGTAACATACTAGAGTGTATTTGTGACCTGCAAGTGGAACATATGACCTTGTAACATACTAGAGTGTATTTGTGACCTTCAAGTGGAACATATGACCTTGTAACATACTAGAGTGTATGTGTGACCTTCAAGTGGAACATATGACCTTGTAACATACTAGAGTGTATTTGTGACCTGCAAGTGGAACATATGACCTTGTAACATACTAGAGTGTATTTGTGACCTTCAAGTGGAACATATGACCTTGTAACATACTAGAGTGTATTTGTGACCTGCAAGTGGAACATATGACCTTGTAACATACTAGAGTGTATTTGTGACCTGCAAGTGGAACCTAGGACCTTGTAACATACTAGAGTGTATTTGTGACCTGCAAGTGGAACATATGACCTTGTAACATACTAGAGTGTATTTGTGACCTGCAAGTGGAACATATGACCTTGTAACATACTAGAGTGTATTTGTGACCTGCAAGTGGAACATATGACCTTGTAACATACTAGAGTGTATTTGTGACCTGCAAGTGGAACATATGACCTTGTAACATACTAGAGTGTATTTGTGACCTGCAAGTGGAACATATGACCTTGTAACATACTAGAGTGTATTTGTGACCTGCAAGTGGAACATATGACCTTGTAACATACTAGAGTGTACTTGTGACATTCAAGTGGAAATAGGACCTTGTAACATACTAGAGTGTATTTGTGACCTTCAAGTGGAACATATGACCTTGTAACATACTAGAGTGTATTTGTGACCTGCAAGTGGAACCTAGGACCTTGTAACATACTAGAGTGTATGTGTGACCTGCAAGTGGAACCTAGGACCTTGTAACATACTAGAGTGTATATGTGACCTGCAAGTGGAACATATGACCTTGTAACATACTAGAGTGTATTTGTGACCTGCAAGTGGAACATATGACCTTGTAACATACTAGAGTGTATTTGTGACCTGCAAGTGGAACATATGACCTTGTAACATACTAGAGTGTATTTGTGACCTGCAAGTGGAACATATGACCTTGTAACATACTAGAGTGTAATTGTGACCTTCAAGTGGAACATATGACCTTGTAACATACTAGAGTGTATTGTGACCTTCTTTGTGACCTGCAAGTGGAACATATGACCTTGTAACATACTAGAGTGTATTTGTGACCTGCAAGTGGAACATATGACCTTGTAACATACTAGAGTGTATTTGTGACCTGCAAGTGGAACATATGACCTTGTAACATACTAGAGTGTACTTGTGACCTTCAAGTGGAACATATGACCTTGTAACATACTAGAGTGTATTTGTGACCTGCAAGTGGAACATATGACCTTGTAACATACTAGAGTGTATTTGTGACCTGCAAGTGGAACATATGACCTTGTAACATACTAGAGTGTATTGTGACCTGCAAGTGGAACATATGACCTTGTAACATACTAGAGTGTATTTGTGACCTTCAAGTGGAACATATGACCTTGTAACATACTAGAGTGTATTTGTGACCTGCAAGTGGAACATATGACCTTGTAACATACTAGAGTGTATTTGTGACCTGCAAGTGGAACATATGACCTTGTAACATACTAGAGTGTATTTGTGACCTGCAAGTGGAACATATGACCTTGTAACATACTAGAGTGTATTTGTGACCTGCAAGTGGAACATATGACTTGTAACATACTAGAGTGTATTGTGACCTGCAAGTGGAACATATGACCTTGTAACATACTAGAGTGTATTGTGACCTTCAAGTGGAACATATGACCTTGCATACTAGAGTGTATTGTGACCTGCAAGTGGAACATATGACCTTGTAACATACTAGAGTGTATTTGTGACCTGCAAGTGGAACATATGACCTTGTAACATACTAGAGTGTATTTGTGACCTGCAAGTGGAACATATGACTTGTAACATACTAGAGTGTATTTGTGACCTGCAAGTGGAACATATGACTTTGTAACATACTAGAGTGTATTTGTGACCTGCAAGTGGAACATATGACCTTGCAACATACTAGAGTGTATTTGTGACCTGCAAGTGGAACATATGACCTTGTAGCATACTAGAGTGTATTTGTAACCTTCAAGTGGAACATATGACCTTGTAACATACTAGAGTGTATTTGTGACCTTCAAGTGGAACATATGACCTTGTAAAATACTAGAGTGTATGTGTGACCTTCAAATGGAACATATGACCTTGCAACATACTAGAGTGTATGTGTGACCTGCAAGTGGAACATATGACCTTGTAACATACTAGAGTGTACTTGTGACCTTCAAGTGGAACATATGACATTGTAACATACTAGAGTGTATTTGTGACCTGCAAGTGGAACATATGACTTTGTAACATACTAGAGTGTATTTGTGACCTGCCAGTGGAACATATGACCTTGCAACATACTAGAGTGTATTTGTGACCTGCAAGTGGAACATATGACCTTGTAACATACTAGAGTGTATTTGTGACCTTCAAGTGGAACATATGACCTTGTAAAATACTAGAGTGTATGTGTGACCTTCAAATGGAACATATGACCTTGCAACATACTAGAGTGTATGTGTGACCTGAAAGTGGAATATATGACCTTGTAACATACTAGAGTGTACTTGTGACCTTCAAGTGGAACATATGACATTGTAACATACTAGAGTGTATTTGTGACCTGCAAGTGGAACATATGACTTTGTAACATACTAGAGTGTATTTGTGACCTGCCAGTGGAACATATGACCTTGCAACATACTAGAGTGTATTTGTGACCTGCAAGTGGAACATATGACCTTGTAGCATACTAGAGTGTATTTGTAACCTTCAAGTGGAACATATGACCTTGTAACATACTAGAGTGTATTTGTGACCTTCAAGTGGAACATATGACCTTGTAAAATACTAGAGTGTATGTGTGACCTTCAAGTGGAACATATGACCTTGAACATACTAGAGTGTATGTGACCTCAAGTGGAACATATGACCTTGTAACATACTAGAGTGTATTTGTGACCTGCAAGTGGAACATATGACCTTGTAACATACTAGAGTGTATTTGTGACCTGCAAGTGGAACATATGACCTTGTAACATACTAGAGTGTATTTGTGACCTGCAAGTGGAACATATGACCTTGTAACATACTAGAGTGTATTTGTGACCTTCAAGTGGAACATATGACCTTGTAACATACTAGAGTGTATTTGTGACCTTCAAGTGGAACATATGACATTGTAACATACTAGAGTGTATTTGTGACCTGCAAGTGGAACATATGACCTTGTATCATACTAGAGTGTACTTGTGACCTTCAAGTGAAACCTAGGACCTTGTAACATACTAGATTGTGTTTGTGATCTGCAAGTGGAACATATGACCTTGTAACATACTAGAGTGTATTTGTGACCTGCAAGTGGAACATATGACCTTGTAACATACTAGAGTGTACTTGTGACCTTCAAGTGGAACATATGACCTTGTAACATACTAGAGTGTATTTGTGACCTGCAAGTGGAACATATGACCTTGTAACATACTAGAGTGTATTTGTGACCTGCAAGTGGAACATATGACCTTGTAACATACTAGAGTGTAATTGTGACCTGCAAGTGGAACATATGACCTTGTAACATACTAGAGTGTATTTGTGACCTGCAAGTGGAACATATGACCTTGTAACATACTAGAGTGTATTTGTGACCTGCAAGTGGAACATATGACCTTGTAACATACTAGAGTGTACTTGTGACCTTCAAGTGGAACCTAGGACCTTGCAGCATACTAGAGTGTGTTTGTGATCTGCAAGTGGAACATATGACCTTGTAACATACTAGAGTGTAATAGTGACCTGCAAGTGGAACATATGACCTTGTAACATACTAGAGTGTACTTGTGACCTTCAAGTGGAACATATGACCTTGTAACATACTAGAGTGTATTTGTGACATGCAAGTGGAACATATGACCTTGTAACATACTAGAGTGTACTTGTGACCTTCGAGTGGAACCTAGGATCTTGTAACATACTAGAGTGTATTTGTGACCTGAAAGTGGAACATATGACATTGTAAGATACTAGAGTGTATTTGTGACCTGCAAGTGGAACATATGACCTTGTAACAAACTAGACTGTAGTTGTGACCTTCAAGTGGAACATATGACATTGTAGCATACTAGAGTGTATGTGTGACCTGCAAGTGGAACATATGACCTTGTATCATACTAGAGTGTACTTGTGACCTTCAAGTGGAACCTAGGACCTTGTAACATACTAGATTGTGTTTGTGATCTGCAAGTGGAACATATGACCTTGTAACATACTAGAGTGTAATAGTGACCTGCAAGTGGAACATATGACCTTGTAACATACTAGAGTGTACTTGTGACCTTCAAGTGGACCATATGACCTTGTAACATACTAGAGTGTATTTGTGACTTGCAAGTGGAACATATGACCTTGTAACATACTAGAGTGTATTTGTGACCTGCAAGTGGAACATATGACCTTGTAACATACTAGAGTGTATTTGTGACCTTCAAGTGGAACATATGACCTTGTAACATACTAGAGTGTATTTGTGACCTGCAAGTGGAACATATGACCTTGTAACATACTAGAGTGTATTTGTGACCTGCAAGTGGAACATATGACCTTGTAACATACTAGAGTGTATTTGTGACCTGCAAGTGGAACATATGACCTTGTAACATACTAGAGTGTATTTGTGACCTTCAAGTGGAACATATGACCTTGTAACATACTAGAGTATATGTGTGACCTTCAAATGGAACATATGACCTTGCAACATACTAGAGTGTATGTGTGACCTGCAAGTGGAACATATGACCTTGTAACATACTAGAGTGTATTTGTGACCTTCAAGTGGAACATATGACCTTGTAACATACTAGAGTGTATTTGTGACCTGCAAGTGGAACATATGACCTTGTAACATACTAGAGTGTATGTGTGACCTGCAAGTGGAACCTAGACCTTGTAACATACTAGAGTGTATTTGTGACCTGCAAGTGGAACATATGACCTTGTAACATACTAGAGTGTATTGTGACCTGCAAGTGGAACATATGACCTTGTAACATACTAGAGTGTATTTGTGACCTGCAAGTGGAACATATGACCTTGTAACATACTAGAGTGTATTTGTGACCTGCAAGTGGAACATATGACCTTGTAACATACTAGAGTGTATTTGTGACCTGCAAGTGGAACATATGACCTTGTAACATACTAGAGTGTATGTGTGACCTTCGAGTGGAACCTAGGATCTTGTAACATACTAGAGTGTATTTGTGACCTGCAAGTGGAACATATGACCTTGTAACATACTAGAGTGTATTTGTGACCTGCAAGTGGAACATATGACCTTGTAACATACTAGAGTGTATGTGTGACCTGCAAGTGGAACATATGACCTTGTAACATACTAGAGTGTATTTGTGACCTGCAAGTGGAACATATGACCTTGTAACATACTAGAGTGTATTTGTGACCTGCAAGTGGAACATATGACCTTGTAACATACTAGAGTGTATTTGTGACCTCAAGTGGAACATATGACCTTGTAACATACTAGAGTGTATTTGTGACCTGCAAGTGGAACATATGACCTTGTATCATACTAGAGTGTACTTATGACCTTCAAGTGGAACCTAGGACCTTGTAACATACTAGATTGTGTTTGTGACTTGCAAGTGGAACATATGACCTTGTAACATACTAGAGTGTATGTGTGACCTGCAAGTGGAACATATGACCTTGTAACATACTAGAGTGTATTTGTGACCTGCAAGTGGAACATATGACCTTGTAACATACTAGAGTGTATGTGTGACCTTCGAGTGGAACCTATGATCTTGTAACATACTAGAGTGTATTTGTGACCTGCAAGTGGAACATATGACCGTGTAACATACTAGAGTGTATTTGTGACCTGCAAGTGGAACATGTGACCTTGTAACATACTAGAGTGTATTTGTGACCTGCAAGTGGAACATATGACCTTGTAACATACTAGAGTGTATCTGTGACCTGCAAGTGGAACATATGACCTTGTAACATACTAGAGTGTATTTGTGACCTGCAAGTGGAACATATGACCTTGTAACATACTAGAGTGTATTTGTGACCTGCAAGTGGAACATATGACCTTGTAACATACTAGAGTGTACTTGTGACCTTCAAGTGGAACCTATGACCTTGTAACATACGAGAGTGTATGTGTGACCTGCAAGTGGAACCTGTAACCTTGTAACATACTAGAGTGTAGTTGTGACCTTCAAGTGGAACATATGACCTTGTAGCCTACTAGAGTGTATGTTTGACCTTCAAGTGGAACATATGACCTTGTAACATACTAGAGTGTATGTGTGACCTTCAAGTGGAACATATGACCTTGTAACATACTAGAGTGTATGTGTGACCTTCAAATGGAACATATGACCTTGCAATATACTAGAGTGTATTTGTGACCTGCAAGTGGAACATATGACCTTGTAACATACTAGAGTGTATTTGTGACCTGCAAGTGGAACATATGACCTTGTAACATACTAGAGTGTATTTGTGACCTGCAAGTGGAACATATGACCTTGTAACATACTAGAGTGTATTTGTGACCTGCAAGTGGAACATATGACCTTGTAACATACTAGAGTGTATTTGTGACCTGCAAGTGGAACATATGACCTTGTAACATACTAGAGTGTATTTGTGACCTGCAAGTGGAACATATGACCTTGTAACATACTAGAGTGTATTTGTGACCTTCAAGTGGAACATATGACCTTGTAACATACTAGAGTGTATGTGTGACCTGCAAGTGGAACATATGACCTTGTAACATACTAGAGTGTATTTGTGACCTGCAAGTGGAACATATGACCTTGTAACATACTAGAGTGTATGTGTGACCTGCAAGTGGAACATATGACCTTGTAACATACTAGAGTGTAGTTGTGACCTTCAAGTGGAACATATGACCTTGTAACATACTAGAGTGTATTTGTGACCTGCAAGTGGAACATATGACCTTGTAACATACTAGAGTGTATTTGTGACCTGCAAGTGGAACATATGACCTTGTAACATACTAGAGTGTATTTGTGACCTGCAAGTGGAACATATGACCTTGTAACATACTAGAGTGTACTTGTGACCTTCAAGTGGAACCTAGGACCTTGTAACATACTAGAGTGTATGTGTGACCTGCAAGTGGAACCTATAACCTTGTAACATACTAGAGTGTAGTTGTGACCTTCAAGTGGAACATATGACCTTGTAGCATACTAGAGTGTATTTTTGACCTTCAAGTGGAACATATGACCTTGTAACATACTAGAGTGTATGTGTGACCTTCAAGTGGAAAATATGACCTTGTAACATACTAGAGTGTATGTGTGACCTTCAAATGGAACATATGACCTTGCAATATACTAGAGTGTACTTGTGACCTTCAAGTGGAACCTAGGACCTTGTAACATACGAGAGTGTATGTGTGACCTGCAAGTGGAACCTATAACCTTGTAACATACTAGAGTGTAGTTGTGACCTTCAAGTGGAACATATGACCTTGTAGCATACTAGAGTGTATTTTTGACCTTCAAGTGGAACATATGACCTTGTAACATACTAGAGTGTATGTGTGACCTTCAAATGGAACATATGACCTTGCAATATACTAGAGTGTATTTGTGACCTGCAAGTGGAACATATGACCTTGTAACATACTAGAGTGTATTTGTGACCTTCAAGTGGAACATATGACCTTGTAACATACTAGAGTGTATTTGTGACCTGCAAGTGGAACCTAGGACCTTGTAACATACTAGAGTGTATGTGTGACCTGCAAGTGGAACCTATGACCTTGTAACATACTAGAGTGTACTTGTGACCTGCAAGTGGAACATATGACCTTGTAACATACTAGAGTGTATTTGTGACCTGCAAGTGGAACATATGACCTTGTAACATACTAGAGTGTATTTGTGACCTGCAAGTGGAACATATGACCTTGTAACATACTAGAGTGTATTTGTGATCTGCAAGTGGAACATATGACCTTGTAACATACTAGAGTGTAAAGTGACCTGCAAGTGGAACATATGACCTTGTAACATACTAGAGTGTATTTGTGACCTGCAAGTGGAACATATGACCTTGTAACATACTAGAGTGTATTTGTGACCTGCAAGTGGAACATATGACCTTGTATCATACTAGAGTGTATTTGTGACCTGCAAGTGGAACATATGACCTTGTATTGTGACCTGCAAGTGGAACATATGACCTTGTAACATACTAGAGTGTATTGTGACCTGCAAGTGGAACATATGACCTTGTAACATACTAGAGTGTATTTGTGACCTGCAAGTGGAACATATGACCTTGTAACATACTAGAGTGTATTTGTGACCTGCAAGTGGAACATATGACCTTGTAACATACTAGAGTGTATTTGTGACCTGCAAGTGGAACATATGACCTTGTAACATACTAGAGTGTATGTGTGACCTGCAAGTGGAACATATGACCTTGTAACATACTAGAGTGTATTTGTGACCTGCAAGTGGAACATATGACCTTGTAACATACTAGAGTGTATTTGTGACCTTCAAGTGGAACATATGACCTTGTAACATACTAGAGTGTATTTGTGACCTGCAAGTGGAACATATGACCTTGTAACATACTAGAGTGTATGTGTGACCTGCAAGTGGAACATATGACCTTGTAACATACTAGAGTGTATTTGTGACCTGCAAGTGGAACCTAGGACCTTGTAACATACTAGAGTGTATGTGTGACCTGCAAGTGGAACATATGACCTTGTAACATACTAGAGTGTATTTGTGACCTGCAAGTGGAACATATGACCTTGTAACATACTAGAGTGTATTTGTGACCTCAAGTGGAACATATGACCTTGTAACATACTAGAGTGTATTTGTGACCTGCAAGTGGAACATATGACCTTGTAACATACTAGAGTGTATTTGTGACCTGCAAGTGGAACATATGACCTTGTAACATACTAGAGTGTATTTGTGACCTGCAAGTGGAACATATGACCTTGTAACATACTAGAGGTATTGTGACCTCAAGTGAACTATGACCTTGTAAACTAGTGTATTGTGACTCAAGTGGAACATATGACCTTGTAACATACTAGAGTGTATTTGTGACCTGCAAGTGGAACATATGACCTTGTAACATACTAGAGTGTACTTGTGACCTGCAAGTGGAACATATGACCTTGTAACATACTAGAGTGTATTTGTGACCTGCAAGTGGAACATATGACCTTGTAACATACTAGAGTGTATGTGTGACCTGCAAGTGGTGCACTAGTAACGCCGCATAGAGCTCCTGACGCATAGAGCTCCTGACGCATAGAGCTCCTGACGCATAGAGCTCTTTATATGTGGGGTTTTATATTACACCTGCAGTTTAATAACCATATATATGACACCCTTCGGTTAGATAACTTACATGAAATAGTTTACAGTCAATTCAAGACATTCATAAAAGTTACGTTTTATTTCAGTCTCATATATCCACAAACCAGTACAACATCAGCATTGATAAAATAGTACACAACTATTCACTGAATGAGTTACATGAAACTCTAAATTCGAACATACATGTATATATAATAAAACATAAGAATTCGTTGCTAATTAGTTGCTTAATTAATTGCTAATAGTCTATTTTTGATGTTAGTTTATGTGTCGATATGTTGCATAGTTACGATAGTTGCCTGGTAGTTTGTCGATCAAAGGGACGTAACATGTCTTGCTATCAATCAGTATTACCATCACGAGTTGTCTCCCTTACTTACACCCATTGAAATTTTGTTGACACTAACTCTTCAGCCAATTCAAACAGCATTTAATGCATACTGTCGCTGACTTGTATACCACTGTAACATATCATCACTGATCGTCACGGGTTCGAGCCCCGCCCAGGCCGTGTCTGATATATATGAAACAGCTTTGGCCGGTTTCTTATGGAGGTTGGTGCACACAGTACTTGTGAACCGATTGAGCCTGCCCAGGAAAGGTATTGTTAGGCAAACTCCGGCGATAGCCCAAAATGATGCTGATGCAGGTATAAAACCCGAAAATACAATTAAGTAATCGATACAGACGGATCTGTAGTCCAGTGGTAACACGCTGGACTGGTAATCCATGGATCACAGGTTCGATCCCCCATCTGACCCTAATAAAATTAACAGTCTTTCAGATGGGACGTTAAACCGAGGTCTCGTGTCGGTGCTTTACACCATGCACGTAAAAGACCCAGTGGAGACTCTGGAATGGGTCTCTGTCTGTATCATTGCACTATCCTCCAAAATCTAAAATGACTAATCTCTTCAGGAGGCGTCGCTCATATGGGCAGCCGGTAGCGACGATAAATAAACGTAAAACACACAAGTAATCGATATGGAAAGGATCAAGTTATTAATTAGAAGATAGAAACTAGCCTCACATACACCCTTGCTTGCGTGCGTGCGTGCGTGCGTGTGTGCGTGCGTGCGACCGTGCGTGCGTGCGACCGTGCGTGCGTGCGACCGTGCATGCGACCGTGCGATCGTGCGTGCGACCAGGGGACGAAGGGATCATCTATAAGGTGTGAATTTATTAACATCTAGGCGTATTGTACCTGTGTATATTCTTAGTTGGCAGATGGCAAAGGAAAATGAGCCTGGTAAGTTATAACCGGAAATATATACTCTTATACATGGTACACTATCTGGGCATTACTTATTGACAGTAATTGACACGTTCAATACATTCATTGGACTGGTAATTCAGGGATCGCAGGTTCGATCCCACGTCTGACCCTAATCAAATTAACAGATTGGACTTTAAACCCCGAGGTCTCCTGTCGGTGCTTTACACCGTGCACGTAAAAGAACCAGAGGAGACTCTGGAATGGGTCTGTATCATTGCACCATCCTCCAAATATCTAAAATGACTAATCTCTTCAGGAGTCGTCGCTCATGTGGGCAACCGGTAGCGACGATAAATAAACGTAAAATACACAGATAAATACAATTATTAATTCTTTATAGAATATAGTCTGCAACTTAACGTCATTTGACGTCAATAAGAATTTCGACGTTTATTTGTAAAATTACATAGTGATATGGACGAGCCCATAAAATGGGCATCCATCCCCAAGGTAGAAACTTATCCGTGTATGGGTTATGTTTATATTGATTGTGGGTCCCTGACTATGGGTAGTCACTGGTGTCACATTCCCTATTTAGGGGCCCAGGGGCCGTTCATCAAGTTCAAATTTCGACTTTTATTCCTGAAATTACATAGTAATATGGAAGAGCCCATATATTGGGCGGCATCCATCCCCAAGGTAGAAACTTATTGTTGTATGTATTATGTGTGTATTGCTTGTGGGTACCTGACTATGGGTAGTCAGTGGTGTCACATTCCTTATTTAAGGCCCAGTGGGCTGGTGAATAAATGTCGGATGATTGTTTCATATATATTTTTACTGCAAATAGTGGTATTAGAGAAGCCCATATTTTGGGTATCCATCCCCAAGGTAGAAACGTATCCGTGTATGTATTATGTGTGTATTGCTTGTGAGTACCTGACTATGGGTAGTCAGTGGTGTCACATTCCTTATTTAAGGCCCAGTGGGCTGGTGAATAAATGTCGGATGATTGTTTCATATATATTTTTACTGCAAATAGTGGTATTAGAGAAGCCCATATTTTGGGTATCCATCCCCAAGGTAGAAACGTATCCGTGTATGTATTATGTGTGTATTGATTGTGGGTCCCTGACTATGGGTAGTCACTGGTGTCACATTCCCTATTTAGGGGCCAGGGGCCATTCATCAAGTTCAAATTTCGACTTTTATTTCGGAAATTACATAGTAATATGGAAGAGCCCTTATTTTGGGTATCCATCCCCAAGGTAGATACTTATTGTTGTATGTGTTATGTGTGTATTGCTTGTGGGTCCCTGACTCTTGGTAGTCAGTGGTGTCACATTCCTTATTTAAGGCCCAGTGGGCTGGTGAATAAATGTCGGATGATTGTTTCATATATATTTTTACTGCAAATAGTGGTATTAGAGAAGCCCATATTTTGGGTATCCAACCCCAAGGTAGAAACGTATTGGTGTATGGATTATGTGTGTATTGCTTGTGGGTCCCTGGCTATGGGAAGTCAGTGGTGTCACATTCCTTATTTAAGGCCCAGTGGGCTGGTGAATAAATGTCGGATGATTGTTTCATATATATTTTAATGCAAATAGTGGCATTAGAGAAGCTTTTATGTTGGGTATCCATCCACAAGGCATAAACCTATCTGTGTATGTAGTATGTGTGTATTGCTTGGGGTCCCACGCCTATGCATATTCAGTGGCGTCACATTCCTTATTTAAGGCCCCAGGTGTCATTCATCAATATCGAATTTCTGTTCTATTTCTGAATTTAGATAGTGATATTAAAGAGCCCTTAAATTGGGTATCCAACCCCAAGGTAGAAAGTTGGGCTTATGTGTATTATGTGCATAATGGATATGGGCGCACACCCATCCATAGTCAGTCGTGTCACATTCCTTATTTATGGCTCAAAATGCCGTTAACATTTACTGTGATGTTCTCAATTTATTTCTCTTATTGCTTGCTAGAGGGTACGCATTCACAAACGGAGAACCGTATTTTACTCTATTGCATTTCCTTATTGATTGGGTAAAAGGATAAACTGGGGGAAAAAGACAAGAAAGGAACGATGGGTAACACGACCGATAGTATGGATAACAAGAAAGGTGAGCTTTGTTACTGTTAATGATTACGTGTTACTGTTGAAAATAATCTATAGTCAATTAATAAAACTATCATTAAGTATCGTATATATCGTACCTATATTAGCAACATTCAATGATTTTATTAACAGATAATACATGTAAAACTATACATTTTCTGGTAGATCTCATCAAACCATTTGCAAAAATGTATAGTTTAACTTTGTTACACCACACATTTTGAAATTAATGGACTTGTAAATGATGAAAAATTGCAGTCGTAACAGGCTTGATTTTCAATTTCTTAAAAAAGTTGACCCCAGCTTATTACTTGATCATGAAACGGTATTCTGCCCATACGTAAAATTAGCAGTGCTAAACATTTTTAAATTATAATTTGCATAATTATGTTCAATTAGTAAACAGTGTTTTTTTGCGATAAAACAAATACGAAACCGAAAGTAGGACTTTCCGTGTCAGTCGGTCATGTTTACATTCCGAATGCATCCTCCTCATTGGGCAATGATGAAAACAAACATGGCACCTTGCCGTGAATATTCCAGCCATATTGAAGTATGAACGATTACGGTAAGTTGAAACGGCCTAAATTATTATTACCATGTATCTCAAATGATGTAAGTGTTATTGGGTTTTAATTGGAAACCGTATTATATTATGTTAATATAAATGTTCTACATGTACATATGGATTGAATAATGTAAGTTTGTGCAATTATTGAAACGGTTCATACTTTGTTTTATGTCCTCTGATATGTCATTTAGCTACCACAGACGGATCTATAGCCCAGTGGTAACACGCTGGACTGGTAATCCAGGGATCGCAGGTTCGATCCCCCGTCTGACCCTAATACAATTAACAGTATTTCAGATGGGACGTTAAACCGAGGTCTCGTGTCGGTGCTTTACACCGTGCATGTAAAAGAACCAGAGGAGACTCTAGAATGGGTCTATCTCTCTGTATCATTGCATTATCCTCCAAAATCTAAAATGACTAATATCTTCAGGAGGCGTCGCTCATATGGGCAACCGGTAGCGAAGATAAATAAACTTAAACTACCGTGTATTTAATGCCCTATTTACAATTATACTGATTAATGAAGTTATATTTAACGAACCTACGCCAGACTTGCTTGTATATGAATGGCCCCTGTCACACACATACATTAGGCCTACATGTCGTCTATTGTTGCAACCGTATATAATAATGAACATGTATTATTTACTTTTCATAACCATTCTAGTGAAGAGACGGAGAAGAGCTTGGCAGGGAGGTAAATGTGCAGAGGGGTTGTGGTAGGGGTGGCAGAGAGGAAGTTCTAGGAGTAGATGTATAGGTAGAGGTAATTATGAATGTTCCATTTATGTCGAAGAAAAACCTTGCAGGACCTAGACATGAGTTCCTGTGCAAGCTTGATCGCAGTTGACTAGTACTAAGCACTGTGTATGAGTAGCAATGACACTACATATGTTCCGTGACCGAGTATCGAACCTGGTACCATTCAGGCCTTCTATTCCAAATATGATGCTCTAGCAGTATAATCACGGATGCCACACAATTAAATACACATTCCAGCTTTATGTCTTATAACTAACATATCTTGAAATCTAAACCATCAAAGCATCAGTAGCAACATAGCTTTTTGTTGTTTTTGCAATACCATTGATGATGTTTGCTGTGCAGACAATACATGGCCATTATAATACAGTAATTATTGCGAGCGAGATGTAGTCATTTTAGACAGTACATTTGCTCATTCGGCTGCGTATCAATAGTATCACTGAATCATGGACGTCACACAGGGCCACGTCGCACATACAGTGAGTGACGCACCATCACAATGAAGTCACATTGGAAAAAAGAGAAGGATGCAGTTGTTTAAAATGTTTTAATAAGATACTGTATTGAAAATGTATAGTCATATATTTTTTTATCATTTTTTTCTTGATGGGATTCTGACTGTTTATATATGTACCTCATAGAAAGTTCATTGCATTTACCGATTGTCATTGAGCACATTGGTGTTGAGAAGTTGCAGACTCTGGTATTCAATCTCCACCACCATAACCAGGACCTCTATAACCAGCTGTTAGTACACACTATTGGTGCAGGTGTGGTCATTGCAAAAAGATGGGGGCAGTCTTGAACAAATAGTGTGGATGTCTGCCCAGCAACTGCATTTCAATGCGCAATGTAAGAATATATTCCAGTCATATATAGAGTATCAGTCAAATATGACTGTGCCAGTGCAAGTCATAAATGATTGAATGATATTTGCATCAGTTACAAGTGTTACAAATGGAAGTTGATTGTGTGTGTGTTTTACGGATATTTTACGTCGCTACCGGTTGCCCATATGAGTTACAGCTTGTTTCCCAATCATTGTAAAATAAATAAAGTTTAACTTTAACCTCACACAGTTGTCACAGGTGAGCGAATCCATTGGATATCATTGATATACCCCACCCCCTCCCTTATGTCATAATGTTAATTGACGAGACTTCAACATGTTAAAAATCATCTTATCAGAAACCATAATTCTCAGATAATGTGGATAGTGGATATGTACACTAGCTGTGATGCAACTATAAGCATTCATTGGGCGACCTGTTAAACTAGTATTAAATAGAATAAAAATAGTGTAAAGTATTGTCTATTTTAATGTCACCCCTATTGAAAGGGTCAGCCATTTCTGGCGAGGTTCGAACTTTCAACCTCCCGCTACATATGTGGCCGCCTTAACCACTAGGCCACAGAGAATATGCAAACGTCCCAGATACTGTGTTTGTATAACCCTTTGAACTCTGGTGAGCACACTAAGGCCTTCAAAAGTTCATGGTGCTCTTGTTTAAATTAACTTGCATCCTAGAAATTACTGACCTCAAACATCACTAATACATTCAGACTTTTATGATAATTTACTCTTGTTTCAGAATGAACGGTTGGTCCTAGACGGACAGGTTCTGACAGTGTCTTCTGTACTACATGGAAATGTTGGGACGCAATGGAATATACATGGAAATGTTGGGACGCAATGGAATATATATGGAAATGTTGGGACGCAATGGAACATACATGGAAATGTTGGGACGCAATGGAATATACATGGAAATGTTGGGACGCAATGGAATATACATGGAAATGTTGGGACGCAATGGAATATACATGGAAATGTTGGGACGCAATGGAATATACATGGAAATGTTGGGACGCAATGGAACATACTAATAACCAAATAAAATGTCAATATTTGATATTGTGGATCTTAATGCAATGAATTGCTGTATAATCATCTGGAATAAAAGTGCATTAAATGACAATTATTCTCTTTCATTTCTTTGTTTCAAATAAAGTTTTAGTTTGACGGGGAGATAAGTTACAGTCAGTAATCCTCGAATCATGTTGAGTCGGTACAGTTTGTTCTGTCAGATTTTCTTCACACTGCATAGTGCCTGGATATGATTGGCATTATCGCATATATATCCATACTACTTCGATTCTTTCACAGCATATCATGTCCAGATGTTGCTATATTCTACATAACCTGTCAATAAAATTCAATATCAATAATACTGGTACTAAACTAGAGCCAGTTTACCCTGACAAACAAGACAATGGTTAAAATTATCGCCACACTACTGATCTGGTTTTGTACGAAACAACAGTTGTGTAAATTATTTATGGCACAATTCAGTATTGTAAGCTGGCCTAGTTTTACGCAATGATCCCATTTTAACTCGGACGTTTATATGAAGCTATTGACAGGACGCTACATTCACTATCTGTCTGCAACACCCACTATATCTCCGTGGATGAGTATCTAAGGAGTCATCTGCTCCTCAGCTATATAGGTTCAAACTCCACTGGTGGTGTCCAATTATATCAGGTTGGTGGTTTTACCAGGTGCATGAAATAGTGCTCAGATGGCACCTGGATACATAAGCTGTTATGCTGTCGGTAATATACAAATTTCAGAATGACCATACAATCTAGATAGGCCTGTAAACAGTGTTTTACAAAATGTCACAAATACATCTATAAAACTAGGGAATAGCACTTGGATTGCTGGTATTTGACAAAAGATTATCATTACCCCGATTCGACATTGAAAGGTCAAACACATGGTATTGTTTATTTGACAGTTCATACAAGGTTTCCTACTATAGAAATCAATTGGAGTGGACTCGTCGCTGATCACACAGACATTTGACCGAAATCACACACAACCAAACCACTTTCTTTCTACTCCAGCCCTATATATATCCACAAAGTCTATCAACATATATTTGAGATACCCTGTCCTCAGACAGACGTAGCTTTAATTTATACCTGTTTATATAATAATAATAATAAATTATAGAAGGTGTGATAATCTGGTCTATTAAAATAAAATAATTAATATGCGACACAGCTGCTTTAGTGTAGATTCAATGTATTAATGAAGTTACCTTATGAATGATCTCTCTGTTATTCAATATTGTGGTGTTTGCGTCCTCGTTCATCTTGTGGACACTCGACAGTACCTTGGTGCCTGACATGTCTTCAATAATACATAGTTCTGATCTAATTCTGCAACAAGAATGGCACATACCCATAACAATTCTTAATTTGAGCTGTGTGAATATCTTATCTAGTTTATTCAAATTGTTTGATTGCGAAACTAATTATTTCATCATTATTTTGATCTCGCTGCCTCATCCCCTTAATGGAACACATTGTCACCAGGAAGAGGCAATGTTGATTTAAACGGCTTAACTACATACATCATCACTATGGTTCTGGTGGGGCGCAAACTCACACCATTATGGTTACCAAGGTGAGAACCATATCCAATACATTATATGTTCGTTGAAGGTGTTGGAACTTTTCTATGTACTTTGTAAGCCAATCGACACGTCTAATCGATTCATTTACGTTGATATTTTTATCCGAATATCTGATGCGATACAGAAAATAGTGATTAATAGATTTGCTACAAGTCTCAATGAATACACACCCTTCTGAAATGTCAGACACTGGAATAGTAAACAGTGGCTGACTGAAGATTGTGAGCAGTTGTTGATTGTTGGTGGGCAGCATCTTTCCATTCTGTGTATACCTCTATCTCACGTGCAGTTTCCTTATCTGTACCGGATGAAGATGCTGGTCTCTGTGTCTCAAAACTGTTAAAATCAAATAACGTGTCAGAACAAAATCGTAAATAAATGAAAACATTATTTAATTCACATGCAAATTTACATTAATTGTTGATTTATATAATTATGTTCAGTAATCAAGAATGTTTTCACATAACAATTGTCACTGGATAAGAACACATGGTTACCTATCCAAGCATGCCTTGCTTGACCGTAAATTGCAGACAATACCCCATTCCCCACCAATGAAAACATATCATTAAAACCTTTCAAATTAAAGGTTATTGCATACATGTGGGTATGAAAACTCACAAAAATGAAATGGGTGTTAATTAGATTCCTGGCAAAATGAACAACAGATGCATAGCAGACCATCTGTTAAGGTATAGATATGTAATTTGCAACTGTCCCGAAACAAAGACCTTGTTTGCAAAGTATACATGCATGCAGCTTAAAGTTGTGTTTTATTTGAAGAACAATATAAATACTCGGGATAGGCGTTATATTTGGACAGATGTGTACAAAATTGTTTCAGATAGGGCCATTTTACTGATCGATGCGATATCTGACATCCCACAGAGTATAATCCCTGTACTTAAATATATATACTAGTACCCCCAAACGTGCCGAATCCCTGTACATATTACAATAAAAGAAAAGTACCTGGTAAAGCTGATCAGTGACGGATTAGAAATAAATAGTGACAGTATGACGGCCATAGGTTCAAACCCAATGTTCTCTGATATAGCTTATATCTCTGCTGATTATTTACTATTGGGATGTATACAATGAGATCCAGGTTGGTGTGGAGCTCTCACCGTTGAGCAATTTGAAATATTCAAGATGGCGGACAAAATGGCCACCAAAACACCAACAAGTGTAATTTCTGCTGAAGTATTTGCGCGGTATAAACCTGATTTATAGGTATTTTAATAGATTGATGTGGTCTGACATATACTTTGGAATTATATCATACAATTTGGATACTTTTAGCACTAAAATGGTGTATAATATTAAAACTTTGTGATAATGCAATTCTTGTGATTCACATAGCGAACTAAATATGTGTACTGACATTAAATAGTCAATCACAATTCAGTACCGTAGCCAGAGGCAAATTTCAATCAAGGCAATCTAGGGGGGGGGCATGTTCCCCCTTAACATTGTTTGGGTATAGAAGCGATGTCCTGCGTTTTCTGATTTTAGACGTATATATACTTATATACTGACATTTCAGCTTTCTAGCAGTCAACATTTTATACAGCAAAGATATTATTGTTTGCATTTTGTTTATTTAATTTGTCAATGTGGCTACGGGCCTGCAATTAAGCACTATCGAAATGTGTTACACTTTAGACCACTACTGTTGGTCGATTGCACAGATATACAGTGTCGCAATATAGTTAGCGAATTAATGTGCATCCTCTGTATACTGAGCTGAGCCTTTCGTGTGTGGCCATTGGAGCAAGCTCGGCCTCATTGACAAGAACAGAATACTGTTACGCGCCTACCGGGGTCAATCTAGTGGGTAGACGGGCGGACAGACGTATATAGATCACAGTGGAAAACTGACTGAGTGACGACAATGGTACATATATTTGTTTATCTATGCGGCGTATGGAACACCATCGTGTAGCGTCCCATGATGGCGGCCTACATGCTAAACAAACTCGGAAAATAAACTCAGAGGGTAAGCTAACACATAGGGTGTTACAATACACGGTAAGCCAGATTTGAGCTCGAACAACTACACCTCTGTGTCTTGCATGGCATATCGCCCACATATGAGCACTATCAGTTCCCAACAACTCCTGTGGGGCAAGAGGGACTTTGTCCGGCACTGTTATGAGTGCGAGTGCGAGTGATTTGGAATTGTCCTCTCTGGACCAACGATTAGTGGCTGGATCTAGCATTGGTGGGTTAGGTTCCAAGCTACTCTTCAATTTGGAGGAGAGCATGGGAGACTTTTTCCTGGAAGGCTTCATTGGTCGGTAGTAGCGAGACATGTTTTGTTGCACTTCTCTACTTGTCTGACCATAGCATGTCAATAATGTAATGAATAAGGTGGCTTTCACGACATCTGCTAATGGTTCTTTCACGACATCTGCTAATGGTTCTTTCACGACGTCTGCTAATGGTTCTTACACAACATCTGCTAATGGTTCTTACACGACATCTGCTAATGGTTCTTACACGACATCTGCTAATGGTTCTTTCACGACATCTGCTAATGGTTCTTTCACGACATATGCTAATGGTTCTTTCACGACATCTGCTAATGGTTCTTTCACGACATCTGCTAATGGTTCTTTCACGACATCTGCTAATGGTTCTTTCACGACATCTGCTAATGGTTCTTTCACGACATCTGCTAATGGTTCTTGCACGACATCTGCTAATGGTTCTTACACGACATCTGCTAATGGTTCTTGCACGACATCTGCTAATGGTTCTTTCACGACATCTGTAATGGTTCTTACACGACATCTGCTAAGATTCTTCATGACATCTGCTAATGGTTCTTTCACGACATCTGCTAATGGTTCTTTCACGACATCTGCTAATGGTTCTTTCACGACATCTGCTAATGGTTCTTTCATGATAATCTGCTAATGGTTCTTTCACGACATCTGCTAATGGTTCTTTCACGACATCTGCTAATGGTTCTTTCACGACATCTGCTAATGGTTCTTTCACGGCATCTGCTAATGGTTCTTGCACGACATCTGCTAATGGTTCTTTCACGACATCTGCTAATGGTTCTTTCACGACATCTGCTAATGGTTCTTTCACGACATATGCTAATGGTTCTTTCATGATTCCCAAGGAGTTTAGAATATGGACATTGTGTTTTAGTACTTTCAGAGCCACACCATGGCCTATTCCAACACATTGTTTAGCAGTATTGCATCCAGTAAGACCATATGCCGCCAAGTAAGTCTAGGATGATTAGACGATACTTTTCCACAGTAGCATTAATATCGGTTACTGCTCGCCACTGGATTGAGGAAACCACCATGACGTGGGACCGAATGTCACCATGAAATCAGAACTGCAACAAAAGTACAAAGATGCATGTGTCATCTGCAACCACAAGACGGTTATGAGCCCCCATAGTTGAGACGTATTGCACACTAATGGTATCACCCTCCTCACGAGTTGTAGACATATTGTGTCGCCGAATAACTAACCCTTTGTTTTGATATCAAACGGGACTGGATCGCTTCCGGTGAAAACAAGATTGTGTTGAAGAAAATCTACCTTGTACAGTACGGCGTTTTAGCAGATGAGATTAATCGGCTGTGCTTTGTTGTTCATCACTGTGAGGATAACTTTCTCTGCAGGTAGGCTTGAAGTATTGCGTAGCCTGTAGATCCGACTTGTCCCTTGGTCTCTGCCAAGTCGTCTTGATTCCTTTGTGCTACCATCGTCGTTATACCTTTAAATATAATTGTGCACGTATGCATGATGCTTGTTTGAGCTATGACCCTCGATCAACAACAAAGGTCGTTTAGAAAATTCGAGTGTCTGAAAAGACACCCACGGAACCTGTCAAAGGTAGTCTTGCACTTTCTGGAAGCTGGCCATGAAACCACCCAGAGAACCGCACATCCATGCAGAAATGTCACCCCAATGTCCTTTTCTGAAGATTTTGAGGGTGTCTGGCTTTAGTGTGATTCCAATAATGCCACTGCGCCTATGGTCATACCTCATGTAGGTTGTTCCAATAGCCATATCATTCCATAGGTCATTACATAGGCCGGTTTTGTGATGCATTGTGTGCTCACCTTTCAGGAATTTCTTGGCGACAACATCGAGAAGCCCTTCAATTGATCGTATTTCGTACGAAGCATAACGGGCGTAGTGTGTATATCCAACGGCAAATAACAGAGGAAACATCTCCTCTACTGTATATGCAGCGCCCAGTCTGCCTCTCGCTCGTATCTAATGTACTTGGGAATGGTAAACACTGGTCGGATGAAACAATCCACCCAATGTTTTGCAGTTGTACTTTTTGACCAAACCTCATTCAGGATATGTTGGAGGTCAGCCATGGAAGCCATGTCATGCTTTTCAAAGATATCTCAAAGAGGTTCTTCGACCAGCATCCTGACCATTTTCAATACACCCCCAACTGGAACACTGAGGATATCCACTATTCCAGAGTCAGCCATAAGAGTACCAACACTACTACAATAACTCATTAGTCGATGCATATACTCACATCTTAAGTGAAAGTTGATGAACCAGCCTGGGTTCTCCCACAGGACAAGAGCAACTCTGTATAGTTGTTGATCAGGTTTGAAACACGTTTCCTATTTCCTGTGAGATGTCTTCTGCCTTTACTACAGATGCCGTCATAACTGTATGTAACACGACCGTCATTCATGTGAATTACTACCATCTTTGATAGCGTCAACATAGCATTCCTGCATGGCACATGGCGTTGCAAAATGTATCAGTTACATCCCTGTATTGAGACACAAAACATGCGTATTTCGCGTCAAATTTCTGTATATTATTTCCCGTAGATGATTACATATCGGTCGTCATTATTGACTACAAATTGGAACAGTAGACATGGTTTCTATAAACAAAAAATAATATGTACAAATGTGTGAAATGCGTGACCAGAACAAATAGAGCAAAAACACGACACTTTTAATTTTTGGCGGCCATCTTGAATATTTTAAATTGCTCAATGGTGAGAGCTTCACACCCACCTGGATCCCATTATATACATTACTGTTATAGTAAATAATCAACAGACAAAGAGAAGCTGTATCAGATCAGTTTGGGTTGTGGTGAAAATCAGCAGTTCTCGACGAGACTATAATATCCCATGTTATGGCTGGGTGTAATGCCGGGGCGCATTTACTGGATGAACATTACGGTTGCTACAATGGCTACATTATCAAAAACAGTGAAATATGTTCGCATTATTTTAATAGATGCGTATTAGATCATTATATCAATGACCAATAGGCATGCTATCATTGTCATATTTATTATATTTATATTGTAGAGTCATGTACCAGAAATGGTAGTGGGGGCGACGTGGGGGTCGGCTGGGGCGGATACGAAGTGGCCGGATACAAACTGGAAAAGACAGGCGCTGTTCCATCAGATGAGAAAGCAACTCATCATCAGCAGCTGCCACCGCCACCACCACCTGATCATCTGAATAATTAAAATCTTTGACACCATACCGAAGACTATCTGGCTATATGGATGCTTTGAATGTGTGCCACCATCCCGAATCCCCGCCATCACGTGACTATCTTGATGCTTTGAATGTTTGCCACCATCACGAATCCCCGCCATCACGTGACTATCTTGATGCTTTGGAGGTCAGCCACCATCCCGAATCCCCGCCATCACGTGACTATCTTGATGCTTTGAATGTCAGCCACCATTCCGAATCCCCGCCATCACGTGACTATCTTGATGCTTTGGAGGTCAGCCACCATCACGAATCCCCGCCATCACGTGACTATCTTGATGCTTTGGAGGTCAGCCACCATCCCGAATCCCCACCATCACGTGACTATCTTGATGCTTTGGAGGTCAGCCACCATCCCGAATCCCCGTCATCACGTGACTATCTTGATGCTTTGGAGGTCAGCCACCATCCCGAATCCCCACCATCACGTGACTATCTTGATGCTTTGGAGGTCAGCCACCATCCCGAATCCCCACCATCACTTGGATACTTAGCGAAATAGATCTGTTTGCATTTTATATCCAAATGACTTGAACATATAACGGCCGATACATACCTGGCTTCTCGAACATCGCCCGTATCGGGAAACGAATATGCATGCAACAATAACGGTGTTAAATGGATTGAAATCAAGGTACTGGTATACCTCGTCAGAGACAAATCAAAGTGCTGACAGTACTGATGGACTAGGGGGATTTGGAAATTCACACAAACACACAACAATAACAAGTAGCTGTTAAAAGTGTGAAATGAACCAGGAAGCACTTCTATGAAGGTATAACCAACATACTACGGCTCATGTATTAAACAATTTATGTCATTTTCCCATTAATTTACCATAGCAACCAAAGTTGTAAACTTCCATAGACATACATGTAGCTGCATTCAATATCCATACCCAAAATCACTATATAGTACAATGGCTTAATAATTACTTGGAAATGTTACATCTGTTTACACAAATGTACCCAGGAGCTTCCGTGGCCGAGTAGTAACGGTCAAATTATTTGCCTGTCACCCGTCATTGCTGTATGTTCGAATCCAACAATGGGCGTTGACTTATTTTATATGATGAAGCTATCCAGATGGTGTTCGGAAGGTCGATGGTTCTACCCGGGTGCCCATCTGTGCCTGTACTACTGCCCTGAGGGGCACCCGGGGGTCTGCCTCAGCCCCAAATAGCCGGAGAGTTGCTATATAAGCTATTGATGATACTATAGACCCCATAAATAAAACAACCAGGAATTTGCTTAGGAAACTGACAGTACACCCCCGAATAGAACACTGGGAATATCCACTAGAACTACTTTATTAGTCACACGTAAAGGAAATTGATACAAGTAGGTAGATATGATTGAAGTTATTTATCCACGCCTCTGGATACAAGTAGGTAGATATGATGGAAGTTATTTATCCACGCCTCTGGATACAAGTAGGTAGATATGATGGAAGTTATTTATCCACGCCTCTGGATACAAGTAGGTAGATATGATGGAAGTTATTTATCCACGCCTCTGGATGCAAGTAGGTAGATATGATGGAAGTTATTTACCCACGCCTCTGGATGCAAGTAGGTAGATATGATGGAAGTTATTTACCCACGCCTCTGGATGCAAGTAGGTAGATATGATGGAAGTTATTTACCCACGCCTCTGGATACAAGTAGGTAGATATGATGGAAGTTATTTACCCACGCCTCTGGATGCAAGTAGGTAGATATGATGGAAGTTATTTACCCACGCCTCTGGATGCAAGTAGGTAGATATGATGGAAGTTATTTACCCTCGCCTCTGGATACAAGTAGGTAGATATGATGGAAGTTATTTACCCTCGCCTCTGGATACAAGTAGGTAGATATGATGGAAGTTATTTATCCACGCCTCTGGATACAAGTAGGTAGATATGATGGAAGTTATTTATCCACGCCTCTGGATACAAGTAGGTAGATATGATGGAAGTTATTTATCCACGCCTCTGGATGCAAGTAGGTAGATATGATGGAAGTTATTTACCCACGCCTCTGGATGCAAGTAGGTAGATATGATGGAAGTTATTTACCCACGCCTCTGGATGCAAGTAGGTAGATATGATGGAAGTTATTTACCCACGCCTCTGGATACAAGTAGGTAGATATGATGGAAGTTATTTACCCACGCCTCTGGATGCAAGTAGGTAGATATGATGGAAGTTATTTACCCACGCCTCTGGATGCAAGTAGGTAGATATGATGGAAGTTATTTACCCTCGCCTCTGGATACAAGTAGGTAGATATGATGGAAGTTATTTACCCTCGCCTCTGGATACAAGTAGGTAGATATGATGGAAGTTATTTACCCTCGCCTCTGGATACAAGCAGGTAGATATGATTGAAGTTATTTACCCTCGCCTCTGGATGCAGGTAGGTAGATATGATTGAAGTTATTTACCCTCGCCTCTGGATACAAGTAGGTAGATATGATGGAAGTTATTTACCCTCGCCTATTGAATACAAGTAGGTAGATATGATGGAGGTTATTTACCCTCGCCTCTGGATACAAGTAGGTAGATATGATTGAAGTTATTTACCCTCGCCTCTGGATACAAGTAGGTAGATATGATGGAAATTATTTACCCTCGCCTCTGGATACAAGTAGGTAGATATGATTGAAGTTATTTACCCTCGCCTCTGGATACAAGTAGGTAGATATGATGGAAGTTATATACCATCGCCTCTGGATGCAAGTAGGTAGATATGATTGAAGTTATTTATCCACGCCTCTGGATGCAAGTAGGTAGATATGATGGAAGTTATTTACCCTCGCCTCTGGATGCAAGTAGGTAGATATGATGGAAGTTATTTACCCTCGCCTCTGGATACAAGTAGGTAGATATGATTGAAGTTATTTACCCTCGCCTCTGGATACAAGTAGGTAGATATGATGGAAGTTATTTACCCTCGCCTCTGGATACAAGTAGGTAGATATGATGAAGTTATTTACCCTCGCCTCTGGATACAAGTAGGTAGATATGATGGAAGTTATTTACCCTCGCCTCTGGATACAAGTAGGTAGATATGATTGAAGTTATTTACCCTCGCCTCTGGATACAAGTAGGTAGATATGATGGAAAATATTTACCCTCGCCTCTGGATACAAGTAGGTAGATATGATGGAAGTTATATACCCTCGCCTCTGGATACAAGTAGGTAGATATTATTGAAGCTATATACCCTCGCCTCTGGATACAAGTAGGTAGATATGATGGAGGTTATTTACCCTCGCCTCTGGATACAAGTAGGTAGATATGATTGAAGTTATATACCCTCGCCTCTGGATACAAGTAGGTAGATATGATGGAAGTTATTTACCCTCGCCTCTGGATACAAGTAGGTAGATATGATTGAAGTTATATACCCTCGCCTCTGGATACAAGTAGGTAGATATGATGGAAGTTATTTACCCTCGCCTCTGGATACAAGTAGGTAGATATGATGGAAGTTATTTACCCACGCCTCTGGATACAAGTAGGTAGATATGATGGAAGTTATTTTCCCTCGCCTCTGGATAGTAGTAGGTAGATATGATTGAAGTTATTTACCCTCGCCTCTGGATACAAGTAGGTAGATATGATGAAGTTATTTACCCTCGCCTCTGGATACTAGTAGGTAGATATGATTGAAGTTATTTGCCCACGCCTCTGGATACGTAGGTAGATATGATTGAAGTTATTTACCCTCGCCTCTGGATACAAGTAGGTAATATGATGGAAGTTATTTACCCTCGCCTCTGGATACTAGTAGGTAGATATGATTGAAGTTATTTACCCTCGCCTCTGGATACTAGTAGGTAGATATGATGGAAGTTATATACCCTCGCCTCTGGATACAAGTAGGTAGATATGATTGAAGTTATTTACCCTCGCCTCTGGATACTAGTAGACAGATATGATTGAAGTTATTTACCCTCGCCTCTGGATACTAGTAGGTAGATATGATTGAAGTTATTTCCCTCGCCTCTGGATACAAGTAGGTAGATATGATTGAAGTTATTTACCCTCGCCTCTGGATACAAGTAGGTAATATAGAAGTTATTACCCTCGCCTCTGGATACTATTAGGTAGATATGATTGAAGTTATTTACCCTCGCCTCTGGATACTAGTAGGTAGATATGATTGAAGTTATTTACCCTCGCATCTGGATACTAGTAGGTACACTACTGGCATATATAACAACCTTATACACAAACACCAGGCACAGTAGAGTGGTTCCTCCATGGCCGAGTGGTTACGATAGTTGACTTCAAGTCGCTTGCCCCCCACCGCTGTAGGTTCGAATTGAACTGGATCGAATTCTTCGTTGCGAGGCAGCTATCAATGTGGCTTGAAGGTCGGTAGTTCTACTATGGCCCGTCTGTGACAGAAAGGCTGTTCTGGGTGGTATTTGGGGTCTTCCTCCACCAGTAATAGCTGGGGAATCGCCATATGATCATTTAAGCTAAGATAGAAGCGTATCTCCAATTCATATATTAACTTTACAACTAACATGTTGTATATATGTAGTTCATTGTATGCGCCAGCAGTGATATAATTTTGTATAGTTTTCATTACTGGGAATGGCTTATAATATAATGCTGTTAGAACTTGTTGCCCAAATAATTTGCTTTTGTTTTCATGAACAATTAGGTAACTACAATCTACATCCGTTATGTCGAATTCCGTCAAACCGAACAAAATACAACGACATAACCGATTTTTTACTTAACGAAATTCGATATAAACAGATACAGTTATATAAAAAATGATAGTGTCTGAAACAGGACTTTGATCCGACTTCGAGATAACCCGATAATTCGACATAACCGTCTTTGACATAACGGATGTAAACTTATATGCATGTATATATAGGCGGATAAACTATCTAGTATAGTTCGTAGTCTTCCGTACTACACGAGATCATGCTACATATAGCTCGTGGTCTTCCGTACTACACGAGATCATGCTACATATAGTAAGTGGTCTTCCGTACTACACGAGACCATGCTACATATAGTTCGTGGTCTTCCGTACTACACGAGACCATGATACATATAGTTCGTGGTATTCCGTACTACACGAGACCATGCTACATATAGTTCGTGGTCTTCCGTACTACACGAGACCATGCTACATATAGTTCGTGGTCTTCCGTACTACGCGAGACCATGCTACATATAGTTCGTGGTCTTCCGTACTACACGAGACCATGATACATATAGTTCGTGGTATTCCGTACTACACGAGACCATGCTACATATAGTTCGTGGTATTCCGTACTACACGAGACCATGCTACATATAGTCGTGGTCTTCCGTACTACACGAGACCATGCTACATATAGCTCGTGGTCTTCCGTACTACACGAGACCAGGCTACATGTATATAGTTCGTGGTCTTCCGTACTACACGAGACCAGGCTACATATAGCTCGTGGTCTTCCGTACTACACGAGACCATGCTACATATAGCTCGTGGTCTTCCGTACTACACGAGACCATGCTACATATAGCTCGTGGTCTTCCGTACTACACGAGACCAGGCTACATGTATATAGTTCGTGGTCTTCCGTACTACACGAGACCAGGCTACATATAGCTCGTGGTCTTCCGTACTACACGAGACCATGCTACATATAGCTCGTGGTCTTCCGTACTACACGAGACCATGCTACATATAGCTCGTGGTCTTCCGTACTACACGAGACCAGGCTACATGTATATAGTTCGTGGTCTTCCGTACTACACGAGACCAGGCTACATATAGCTCGTGGTCTTCCGTACTACACGAGACCATGCTACATATAGCTCGTGGTCTTCCGTACTACACGAGACCATGCTACATATAGCTCGTGGTCTTCCGTACTACACGAGACCAGGCTACATGTATATAGTTCGTGGTCTTCCGTACTACACGAGACCAGGCTACATATAGCTCGTGGTCTTCCGTACTACACGAGACCATGCTACATATAGCTCGTGGTCTTCCGTACTACACGAGATCATGTTACATATAGTTCGTGGTCTTCCGTACTACACGAGACCCGGCTACATATAGTTCGCGGTATTCCGTACTACACGAGACCATGATACATATAGCTCGTGGTCTTCCGTACTACACGAGACCATGATACATATAGTTCGTGGTCTTCCGTACTACACGAGACCATGCTACATATAGTTCGCGGTATTCCGTACTACACGAGACCATGATACATATAGTTCGTGGTATTCCGTACTACACGAGACCATGCTACATATAGTTCGTGGTCTTCCGTACTACACGAAACCATGCTACATATAGCTCGTGGTCTTCCGTACTACACGAGATCATGTTACATATAGTTCGTGGTCTTCCGTACTACACGAGACCCGGCTACATATAGTTCGCGGTATTCCGTACTACACGAGACCATGATACATATAGCTCGTGGTCTTCCGTACTACACGAGACCATGATACATATAGCTCGTGGTCTTCCGTACTACACGAGACCATGCTACATATAGTTCGTGGTCTTCCGTACTACACGAGACCATGCTACATATAGTTCGTGGTCTTCCGTACTACGCGAGACCATGCTACATATAGTTCGTGGTCTTCCGTACTACGCGAGACCATGCTACATATAGTTCGTAGTATTCCGTACTACGCGAGACCATGCTACATATAGTTCGTGGTCTTCCGTACTACACGAGACCATGCTACATAGAGTTCGTGGTCTTCCGTACTACACGAGACCATGCTACATAGAGTTCGTGGTCTTCCGTACTACACGAGACCATGCTACATATAGTTCGTGGTCTTCCGTACTACACGAGACCATGCTACATATAGTTCGTGGTCTTCCGTACTACACGAGACCATGCTACATATAGTTCGTGGTCTTCCGTACTACACGAGACCATGCTACATATAGCTCGTGGTCTTGCAGGTATTTAAGAGGAAAAACTATATAGGGGTCTTCTATTTTGTTGTGGAAATACCTTCAGAGTGCACAACAGTCGATCTAGGAAAAACCCACATTTACGGGGAGCCATGACCCCCCCCCCGGACCACCTACGTCCGTTAATCTACATGTGAAAGGTCCTAGCCCCTCGCCTGCTAATTACAAATCCTCCCAGGTTATATTACACATGTGTATTCAATATGTGATGGCTGTATAAAACTGTATACAAGTAAAGTTATCATGTGATAACATGCAAATATTATTTTAAGTGCGGAGCGATGTTTAATTTTTCTTAAAACACTACCTTTGTACTTGCTGTCCATTATTATTAATATTGGACTGCTTTCAAATGGCCAGAGTATTATATCAAATCCTAGGCGTAAATGTACGAAAATAACACTTTTAATTAGTAAGATCTTGTTATATATGTATGTGTGTATGTTTTAAGTAAGATATAAAGCCTCAAACGGATGCAATATGTCAAATATCGGCACTCTCTTCTTCGGCCCTACGCGCCTCACACAGTCCAATATTTTACATATTGGATCGTTTTCGGCTTATATTCAATACAGAAGTTGTATCATAGCTTTATGCTAGCTTGTTCTGGACATCTGAAGAATACGTTCTTGCATTTGTTTTGTCTGTACCAACCCATCTTCTCTGTGTATCGTGTCAGAGAATCATCCCAGAAGGTCAAGGGATACACACCGTGTATTAAGAGGCGTCTAAATTACCTTTCATTGGAACTTCACAGTAGTTTTATTTCCTGTAATGATGTAAATATCTGTTTATTTGATATACTGGTAATCAACTCTGGACAATAAAGGAATTCATTTTATGTGAACTAGTTTTGTCTGTATTCATTCTTCATAAAACATAGATCAAAGATGAATTAAAAACCATTGTTTAGTATACACATAGTGTACCGAAACAATAATATTGTTGTTTTGTAATATTATTCTAGTTGATAATATGGTGTGCGCATGCGTAAACAACTAACGAATTATTCATTTTGAGGAGGAAGGCAATTGTATAAACACGGTGTTGATGAACAGTAACCGCATACCAGTTGACAGTTTTATATAATCGTAACTACTGAATGGTGTTGTTTTGAACAATAAAAATTATGTTGAAAATGTACGTTCTTGTTTTGTCAACAGTTGTATGTATATGCAAAATGTCATACACTGTTCCGATAGATTGTCCAGATATACGGCACAGCAGCGTGACTAGTCACCGGTTTACGACATGTATACGGAATATACGTGGATTAATGACGTTGATGTGCGCAATGACGCAAGGTATGTCTTTTTGAAAATATGACACCAACACTAAATATTCATACTTTAAAATTTAATTTATAAACTATAAGGACTATTCTCTCAACCAATCAGAATGCTTCCATGTGTTATTACACGTGTGTACATATAAGAAATTATGATATGACTGTATTACTCTGGATACGAACAAAGTTATGTGATAAATATATTTATAACATTTGCAAACAAGTTTTGACAACATTAGCAGCAGCCCTGTCCAAAATGTCAAGGTTGTTAGCAAGGTCAATTTGGTTGTTATCATTTTTGTCCCATAAATGCGGTACTAATTCCATTGTTTCATTGACCTGGGACATATAAGTAGTTCTACCTTCCGATACATAGAATAATGATTTTCTATATTAAATATATTTTATTGAAAAAGAAATATTAACTGTTATCTCGACTAAATTACGTACCATTGGCGTACCGGTATTCGGTCACCTAAGATGTGAATAATGTGTGTTTTACGTTTAATTACCGTCGCTACCGGTTGCCCATATGAGTGGCGCCTCCTGAAGATATTAGTCATTTTAGATTTGTGGAGGATAGTGTAATGATACACAGAGAGAGAGACCCATTCCAGAGTCTCCTCTGGTTCTTTTACGTGCACGGTGTAAAGCACCGACGCGAGACCTCGGTTTAACGTCCCATCTGAAAGACTGTTAATTTTATTAGGGTCAGACGGGCGATCGAATCTGCGATCCCTGGATTACCAGTCCAGCGTGTTACCACGAATGTGAATAACTTCTAGTCAGTCTCTTTTATAGCAGATGAAATCAATACCATTACTATGTAAAATGATCATTCTTGCATTTAATACGCTTGACTAAACTTAGATTACATAACATCTTTTTAAAATAAAACTCCAATGTCACAAAAGTTGACTTTTTTTGTTGGTGCATCAAGTACTAGTTAACCGCTGGATCCTACAAAGGAAATGTGATGATATGTGTAAACTGCCCTTCGCACACATGGGCAACCGATAGTAACGTTAAATAAACTTAAATAATAACAATATATAGTATACAGTCTATATATTGATAAGAAAGAGAATAGCATTGTAAAATATTGGTATAAACTACCCATTTCTCAGTTATGGCCTGTGCAGCATACGCTCTTTTAGTGTTGCATAATTCTTTAGTTTTATTAATTAACCATATTAAATATATAGTTCATTAGCTTTATCAATTAACCATAGTAAATATGTAGTTCATTAGCTTTATTAATTAACCATATTAAATATATAGTTCATTAGCTTTATTAATTAACCATATTAAATATATAGTTCACTAGCTTTATCAATTAACCATATTAAATATGTAGTTCATTAGCTTTATCAATTAACCATATTAAATATAATAGTTCCCTAGCTTTATTAATTAACCATATTAAATATATAGTTCATTAGCTTTATTAAGTAACCATATTAACTATATAGTTCATTAGCTTTATTAAGTAATCATATTAAATATATAGTTCATTAGCTTTATCAATTAACCATATTAAATATGTAGTTCATTAGCTTTATTAAGTAATCATATTAAATATATAGTTCATTAGCTTTATCAATTAACCATATTAAATATGTAGTTCATTAGCTTTATTAATATCAATTAACCATATTAAATATAATAGTTCCTTAGCTTTATTAAGTAACCATATTAAATATATAGTTCATTAGCTTTATTAATTAACCATATTAAATATATAGTTCATTAGCTTTATCAATTAACCATATTAAATATGTAGTTCATTAGCTTTATCAATTAACCATATTAAATATAATAGTTCCTTAGCTTTATTAATTAACCATATTAAATATATAGTTCATTAGCTTTATTAAGTAACCATATTAAATATATAGTTCATTAGCTTTATTAAGTAATCATATTAAATATATAGTTCATTAGCTTTATCAATTAACCATATTAAATATGTAGTTCATTAGCTTTATCAATTAACCATATTAAATATATAGTTCCTTAGCTTTATTAAGTAATCATATTAAATATATAGTTCATTAGCTTTATTAAGTAATCATATTAAATATATAGTTCATTAGCTTTATTAATTAACCATATTAAATATATAGTTCCTTAATGTTATTAATTAACCATATTAAATATATAGTTCCTTAGCTTTATTAATTAACCATATTTAATATAGTGTTCCTTGGCTTTATTAATTAACCATATTTAATATAGTGTTCATTGGCTTTATTAATTAACCATATTAAATATAAGTTATATTTCTAACAATGGTATTCAGTCCTATTATTAAGTTAATGAAATCATGCCTCTTTAGTAGTTAAAGCGAAGCTACATCGGTGAAAACGCAAATTTCTACAGATTATATTTTCCTATTATATGGTATAATTGTTTTCCAAATATATGCACCACAAGCGGAGTATTTCAACTAATAACACCAAACGCCGTGACGTTTGTTGACATAACAAACTAATATAAATAGGGTAAACATGCATGCGTAATGCAATATATTATTAAAACGTGATTTATGATACAGATTTACCTTTGTTGCCTGTGCATATTCATTGTTGGACTAATACAATTTAAAATATCTCTAAACGTGTGCGCATGCGTTTGGTATAGACTCCAATAGTAAACAATAATCAATTCAGGAGAGTAGCTTATCGTTATATGAAATCCTACTTTCACTGTTGTGAGTTTGTATACCACAAAAACACTGTTTTGTATGTATAGGATATAAGCCGAAAACGATCCAATATGTAAAATATTGGACTGTGTGATGCACGTAGCGCCGAAGACAGTATACCATTATGTTACATTGATATGACGACCCATCTATTACCCAACCGTAATTTCCAAATAATCAAAAATCGCCATAGTGTGCTATTTCATTATCTTCAATAATAAAGACTTTATTTAACGAGATAACTCATTTGAACAATTAAATCAATCTACGATGAGGCCCTCAATAAATTAAAACATGAAATAGCATAATGGAGTATAGTTGAGCATTTCGGAAATTTCCGGATTCTCAAACAATCTCCGGTAACACGTTCCGGAAATAATCAATGCGTAAGAATACATTCTATTCAAATACGAGCATCACTAATATTAATTAGGGAGGTAATGACACGCGCACTAGTTGGCATTAAAGTGAGTAAACAATTCAAGAACGTACCGGAACCGTAATGCCACTCCCGGGGCCGTATTGTGACCCGGCTTTTGCGGTGACCTCGTGTTATTAAGTAAACCGTTCAACTAACAAACCGATGAAGTCGTGATAGCGTAGTGGTAGAGCGTTCGTGTCCGGTGCGAAATGCCCGGAATTTGAGCGACGCTGGGGTCGTTACGATTGTGCCCTTAGGCAAGACATTTAAATATCATATAGCCTCTTTTCTCTCCCTCGTGGAGATGGATTCCATCAGGAATGAGGTCTCGAGAGTGATTAATATAAATTGTAAGCACTTGTTTCGTAATCGAGCTAAACTAAACCGTTAATAATACAATTTTACACGGTCGCAAATAAAACCACAAAACAACTAAATATAGATTAAACTAGAAATATACACCTGATAAACGTAACTTTAGAACACAAATATGTCCTTGATTAATTGCAATGTTTGTACAACCTTACCGCAGCATCCGCAAACCTGTCTCAGAAATAAATCGTATCTATATATCGCACATGATGTTATATTTATAGAACACGACTGTTTTATTTAGGTATTAGTGTCATAAAACTGTACGTACTTCAACTGTCATATATGCCACGTCTTCCGGAAGTCATGCGCGGACATGACTAGATAAACACGCTTCCGAAATCCGTTAATTAATAGAACTGGCTAACGTCTGATCATTGAAGGTCCTGTTTGTTTTAAATGATAGTCTCATCACACAACTCTAGTGTTTGTCTTGTTTGAGGTTGTTTGGGTGTGAATGTTGTAGGAATGGAGGGGGTAGTCCTATATATAAGACATCTACATAAAACACTGGACTGGTAATCACGCTGGACTGGTAATACAGGGACCGCAGGTTCGATCCCCCGTCTGACCCTAATAAAATTAACAGTCTTTCAGATGGGACGTTAAACCGAGGTCTCGTGTCGGTGCTTTACATCGTGCATGTAAAAGAACCAGAGGAGAATGGATCTATGTCTGTATCATTGCACTATCCTCCAAAATCTGAAATGACTAATCTCTTCAGGAGGCGTCGCTCATATGGGCAACCGGTAGCGACGATAAATAAACGTAAAACACACACATACATACACTTGTGTCTCTTTATATGAAAAAGTTTGCTTTTTTTTTTTAAATCTTTATTTATTTTATAACATGTGTGAAGCTAGTTTCAATAACTTATATCAATCACTCTCGTTGGCGCGGATGAAATCTAAATGTGGTCATTCGTGTGGGAGGAAACCGGAGTATGCGGAGAAAACCCACCTGTCCGATCTGACAACCACCCTACCATCGCACATACTCCCTGGTCCAAAGTGGCGTTTTGTTAAGGAGGTTTGTGCGCCAAGTACTGGTTAACCGCTATAGCCTGCCATGAAAGGTATTGTTAGGTAAATGTCCCGGCTCTCAAATGGGTAACCGGTAGCGACGTTAAATAAACTTAAATCCAAAACATATCTAAATACTGCAAATCACAAGATGACCGATTAGGAATTATGTTATTTTTCAAGCCTTAATAGTAAAATGTAACAGTTTTAAAGTCTAAATATTTGAACTGGGTGCGGCGGTAATTATTTGACACTAGTTGCGGTGACCCCTCAACCATAATGTCATAGCGATCACTTTATTGTGTCTCAACAATAAAATCTGAAAGGTTTTGCTATATATCACAAATCCTGCCAGACGCATTAACTAGCTAACTGTCTTGTTTTTATGACTGAAAAATCATTTTAAAAAATGAACTTTAATTCCCATTGCGGTTTTTTATCGTCGCTACCGGTTGCCCATTTGAGCGACGGGCAGTTTACCTAGCAGCACCTTTCCTGGGAAGGCTCCAGCAGTTAACAAGGACTTGGTACACCAAGAAACGGGCAACTGTTTCATATAAATGAGACACGGTGACCATCAGTGATGATAGGCCATGTACAGTTGTATAAAATGGAATTCATAACAGCTACACAAATCCTGATAGCGTAGTGGATGCGCTTTCGTTTCAGGTGCGAAAGGTCCGGAGTTCGAGCCCCGCTGGAGCCGTTACGAGTGTGCAGTTAGGCAAGACATTTAAAGTCCATATTGCCTCTTCTCTCTCCCTCGTGGCGATGGATTCCATGAGGAATGAGGTCTCGAGAGTGATTAATATCAATTGTAAGAACTTGTTTCGCAAACGAGCTCAAATAAATTTGTATTAACTAACACACAAGAAAAGCTGGTACATGTGCTGCATGCTGCTTTGTCATTTATGGCCAAAGGCAATACTATTCCCGCTCGCTTCTCACCAATGCAACCCTGGTTCGATCCTCAGACCTGGAATTACGTGTGATGGTACGGTGGTCGCTAGAGCAGGTGTGTTTTCTCCGGGTACTCCAACACGAATGACCACACCTGCGCTTTCATCAGCGCCAACGACAGTGATTAATATACGTTAATTAAATATTGTTTCGCGATCGTTGTAAAATAAATACCGTTTATAATTGATGACATTGTGGTTAGAAACTGACCTAGTACATATGTACCGCCCGCAGTGAACCAGTAGCATAGCAAATAAGTAACGATATGATAATGAACTACATGTAGTTTGTGTTTTGTTGTTATTCGTACCATAATAGTCTGTTCAAAAGCTCACTCAGAGTTTGTGCTGTACTGTTGCTATCTTGCCGACTCAAAATAAAATGTATCTTATCTTATACCATCTGGTTATTATTTGAAGTAGTGCTTGTATCAAATTAATGAGAACAATGTATACTAGAATATAACTCTTTAATGTTGTTTGTTTTCTGAAGAGGTCATGGTTGCACAGGCAACGGGAGGAGTCAATGTTACACATGCAGCGGGGAGGGGTCAAGGTTGCATATGCAGCGGGAGGGGTCAAGGTTGCACATGCAGCGGGAGGGGTCAAGGTTGCATAGGCAGCGGGAGGGATCAAGGTTGCACATGCAGCGGGAGGGGTCAATGTTGCACAGGCAGCGGGAGGGGTCAATGTTGCATATGCAGCCGGAGGGGTCAAGGTTACACATGCGGCGGGAGGGTTCAATGTTGCACAGGCAGCGGGAGAGGTCAATGTTACACATGCAGCGGGAGGGGTCAATGTTGCACAGGCAGCGGGAGAGTAAATGTTACATGCGCGGGAGGGTTCAATGTGCACAGGCAGCGGGAGAGTAAATGTTGCACAGCAGGAGGGTTCAATGTTACACATGCGGCGGGAGAGGTCAATGTTACACATGCAGCGGGAGGGGTCAAGGTTGCACATGCAGCAAGGTTGCACATGCAGCGGAGGGGTCAAGGTTGCACATGCAGCGGGAGGGGTCAATGTTGCACATGCAGCGGGAGGGGTCAAGGTTGCACATGCAGCGGGAGGGGTCAATGCACAGGCAGCGGGAGGGTCAAGAGCACATGCAGCGGGAGGAGGCAAGGTTGCACAAGCAGCGGGAGGGGTCAATGTTGCACAGGCAGCGGGAGGGATCATGTTGCACATGCAGCGGGAGGGGTCAAAGTTGCACATGCAGCGGGAGGAGGCAAGGTTGCACAAGCAGCGGGAGGGGTCAATGTTGCACAGGCAGCGGGAGGGGTCAATGTTGAACATGCAGCGGGAGGGGTCAATGTTGATCATGCATCGGGAGGGGTCATGTTGCACATCGGGGAGGAGGCAAGGTTGCACAAGCAGCGGGAGGGGTCAATGTTGCACATGCAGGGGAGGGGTCAATGTTGCACATGCAGCGGGGAGGGGTCAAGGTTACCATGCAGCGGGAGGGGTCAAGGTTACACTGCAGCGGGGGAGGGGTCAAGGTTACACTGCAGCGGGAGGGGTCAATGTTGCACATGCAGCGGGGAGGGGTCAAGGTTACACATGCAGCTGGGAGGGGTCAAGGTTACACATGCAGCGGGGAGGGGTCAAGGTTACACATGCAGCGGGAGGGGTCAAGTTTACACATGCAGCGGGGAGGGGTCAATGTTCACATGCAGCGGGGAGGGGTCAAGGTTACACATGCAGCGGGGGAGGGGTCAAGGTTCACATGCAGCGGGGAGGGTCAAGGTTACACAAGCACGGGAGGGGTCAAGGTTACATGCAGCGGGGAGGGGTCAGGTTACACATGCAGCGGGAGGGGTCAGGTACACATGCTCGGGAGGGGTCAAGGTTACACATGCAGCTGGGAGGGGTCAAGGTTACACATGCAGCGGGGAGGGGTCAAGGTTACACATGCAGCGGGGAGGGGTCAAGGTTACACATGCAGCGGGGAGAGGTCACGGTTACACATGCAGCGGGGAGGGGTCAATGTTGCACATGCAGCGGGAGGGGTCAAGGTTACACATGCAAGAGACATAGATAAGATTACTCTGTATACTGGCGCTGGTTCTTATGTTTGTTGTTACACAGCATCAATTGATTACCTCCCCTTCCCCTGCACAAACGGGCTCGTGAAAATACCCCTAACATGTTTACTAGAATAGTACTAGAATTGCAGTATCCCCATACATGTATACCCACCCGGTTTATTTATTCATTCAACTAACTTCTCTTTGGAAGTCGTGATAGTGCAGTGGATGCGCGTTCGATTCAGGTGCGAAAGGTCCGGAGTTTGAGCCCCGCTGGAGCCGTTACGATTGTGCCCTTAGGCAAGGCATTTAATTTTCACGTTGCCTCTTCTCTCTCCCTCATGGCGATGGATTCCATCAGGAATGAGGTCTCGATAGTGATTAATATAAGTTATAAGAACTTGTTTCGCAATTGAGCTAAAAATTTGTATAAACTAAACTAACTTCTCTTTATAGTAATCTCTTCTTCTTCTTCTTTTGTGTTCAGATTGGTGGTGTTCTTCAACTTGCGTCAACTATTTATATAAGTGATAATCATTTTCTTTTTTAACATCCTCAACTATTTACACCCTAATATTTTGTTTCACGTTACAATTAGAAATTGTTTAGCATATATCCTGAATATGTTTCACGTATTTTCAGTGTTAAATATGTGTGTGTTTTATGTTTATTTATCGTCGCTACCGATTACCCATATGAGCGACGCCTCCTGAAGAGATTAGTCATTTTAGATTGTTGGAGGATAGTGCAATGATACAGACACAGAGTATCAGCTGGTTCTTTTACGTGCGCGGTGTACAGCACCGACATGAGACCTCGGTTTAAAGTCCAATCTGACTGTTAATTTTATTAGGGTCACACGGGGGATCGAACCTGAATCATACATGTATGTACATATTATTTATACTTGACTATGTTTATTCAAAGAAATAAATAGTGTTTGAAGTATATATCAATGTCATCTTATTACATACATTTTATTACAGATCTTGCTGAATAATCATCTGGAATAAAATGCATTGAATGACAAGATGCAACTATTTATATTTTATGATTATTAGTTGGCTCCAAATATAATAATATACCAGGTGACCGATTAGGAATTTTGTTGAGTGTAGTGTTTAAACTATGCCCAATGTTTATATTGTGTATTTAGTCCCTAATTCGCTCCGCTCAAACGTAAATAAATCATTTATCCCATAATCAAGTAATTCTAGGGGGGGAAAGAATCACAAACAAGATTTTAGGATGAGCCATTTGCATTACCATGTTACCTCACACCATACTCTTTGTAAAAAATATACATCTCGATATAAGATAGCCACGTAAATACGAAACTGTAGTGCCGGCTGCCCCAACCCACTCCCCTAATTATATTATATATAATATAATCTCCTCATCTTTTTCTATTATTTCTTTTTTGTGGAGGAGGAGGGGGAGGTAGAAAGAAACCATGCAACTATCCAGTGTGAAATGGCCTTCTTTGCTGCCCCGTGACTTTCCCAACGAGCAGTATAACAATAAATGGTTTCATAAATTAAGAGGCTAAAAACTGTTAACATCTATATCATTTTCGTTTTCGGCTCAAATCGGTACCGCAACGTAGATTAAACCTAATATAACATGTCTGAACTAACAGTCTTAGAACTTAAATCACATACATTGTAATTGAGAGTAGCTAGGTGACAAAGTAAAAACATAAAGCTAAAGTCCGAAATTAATTTTCTAAGCCGCCATTTATGTAGATGCCATTCCTCTGACGATTCGTCTCTTTGTAATCAATCACTGGATATAAACGCTTGGATAATCCTGGTAAAGGGCGTCGAACCTGTCGATAAATAAATTCCGATTTTAATAGAATTACCAGGTACCCCAAGACCTGCAACGATCAATACCCTCCACTTGCTGTCATTGCAAACAGAATATTTTCATCAAAAACAGAACCTTAATCTTTCGAGACTGACGTATTCAATTCAGGGTGGGTGGGCGGGGGCCAATAAACTGATGTGTATAGTGTAATGCAAACGACTTCGAATGGAGATAACTATCTACATTCCACTATTTATACTAACCGAAAATGCACGAAATAATCGTGCATATAAACAAACACAACACTTGATTACACACCATTACCCGAATTACTGTAAACCTAGGATAAATATATTTATTCCCTAATTCGCTCCGCTCAAACGTAAATAAATCATTTATCCCATAATCAAGTAATTCTAGGAGGGAAAGAATCACAAACAAGATTTTAGGATGAGACATTTGCATTACCATGTTAATCATTTCGAACAATCACAAAGAACGGGTATTCTGGTTTTAAATTATTATGTAATTGACATGATTCTATAACATTTTACGAACATTCATGACAATAATATCAACGTAAAATTCATCATTAGGTACCAATAAATTTGGTAACAAGTAAATCGTGTTTCACATAGCCATTCTTGGCTCTCTCGCTGTGCCAACGGCCGTGCCGTCTAAATACTTTTTGTAAACCGATAGATTAAAACATGCTGAGAAAAATCATCTCTAGACCTAGAATAAGATAGAGGAGATCCTCTCAGTTTGACACATTTCGTAGTCTTGAAATACGAAAATTGACGAAAAATAAATTCGTTGGACCCGTCAACAATAATAGCACATGTTAGATATTTCTGAAACACTGCAACAGGGCAGGCAACACCGTTAGTGTTTGTTATCGAACACCAATTGTCGTCCCTATATGTGTCGGTTTTACATTTTGCTATGAAAATAGCGATATTATTCATAAGTTCATCAGTCGATACCTAAATATATAAAAATAAGCATATCCAACTATAATATTAAATGATACTCGCGTCAATCAAGTCGTACATATGAAAACGCCTAATAGAATTACCATAATTCTGCATACATTACGAATGTTTAACAATCCAATAATCAAGTCGGATATCCTTCCTAAAAACGTAAACATTGTAAACCAATCAATGTAAGATACACATGGTGTGTCACTAGAGTATCTGCCTTCACAGCATCCAATATACTACCTGCCTTCACAGCATCCAATATACTACCTGCCTTCACAGCATCCAATACACTACCTGCCTTCACAGCATCCAATATACTATCTGCCTTCACAGCATCCAATAATACCTGCCTTCACAGCATCAAATACTACCTGCCTTCACAGCATCCAATATACTACCTGCCTTCACAGCATCCAATATACTACCTGCCTTCACAGCATCCAATATACTACCTGCCTTCACAGCATCCAATATACTACCTGCCTTCACAGCATCCAATATACTACCTGCCTTCACAGCATCCAATATACTACCTGCCTTCACAGCATCCAATATACTACCTGCATTCACAGCATCCAATATACTACCTGCATTCACAGCATCCAATATACTACCTGCCTTCACAGCATCCAATATACTACCTGCCTTCACAGCATCCAATATACTACCTGCCTTCACAGCATCCAATATACTATCTGCTTTCACAGCATCCTGCCTTCACAGCATCAAATATACTATCTGCTTTCACAGCATCCAATATTTATTAATTTACGGTTTCGCCACGTGGCATATGGTCGCCTAAAATATCGCTAGAAGCCATAAATCCAATAAACTGACGTGTATAGTGTAATGCAAACGACTTCGAATGGAGATAAATATCTACATTCCACTATTTATACTAACCGAAAATGCACGAAATAATCGTGCATATAAACACAACACTTGATTACACACCATTACCCGAATTACTGTAAACCTAGGATAAATATATAACATATCCATGTCATGTTGTTTCATAACCTGCAGCCTAACGTCAATAAAAAAGTTGTTGCTGTTCTTGGTGCTATTATTGGAAGGTTATTTTGCAAACAAATACCCCCTTGACAAATATAATATGATAATACCCCATTGACAAATATAATATGATAGTACCCCCTTGACAAATATAATATGATAATACCCCATTGACAAATATAATATGATAGTACCACATTGACAAATATAATATGATACCCTTGACAAATATAATATGATAGTACCCCCTTGACAAATATAATATGATAATATGAACCCCTTGACAAATATAATATGACAATACCCCCTTGACAAATATAATATGATAATACCCCCTTGACAAATATAATATGATAGTACCCCCTTGACAAATATAATATGACAATACCCCCTTGACAAATATAATATGATAGTACCCCCTTGACAAATATAATATGATAATACCCCATTGACAAATATAATAAAAAAATTTTTTATGATAGTACCCCCTTGACAACGGCATTGAGACGCGACCGCGCCGTATGCCACGCACAACTTAACGTTTTTGTTTTGTTTTTACGTTTATTTATCGTCGCTACCGGTTGCCCATATGAGCGACGCCTCCTGAAGAGATTAGTCATTTTAGATTTTTGGAGGATAGTGTAATGATACAGACAAAGACCTATTCCAGAGTCTCCTCTGGTTCTTTTACGTGCACGGTGTAAAGCACCGACACGACACCTCTGTTTAACGTCCCATCTGAAAGACTGTTAATTGATTAGGGTCAGACGGGAGATACTGAATTACCAGTCCAGTGTGTTGCCACTGGACTACACCTAATGTGTGCTAAATGGGGCATTATACCTCTCTGTTGTTTTAAGATAGCATAAGTCATCAGAGTAAACTTGATTCCAAAGTATCTCAAACTCTATTTATCACATACCTTTGCTTGTATTCAATACCATACAGCCATCTCATAAATTCTTATATGACCACACGTTTAATAACACATGGAGGGATGCTGATTGGTTGCGGCATGGCATTGACAGCTTGCAATATACATGGCGCGTGCTTTATTTGTTGAAAATCAACTGCTTAATCAATAAATTCTAAATATGAACACTCGAAATACAGTGATTAAAAATATTAATATATAAAAGTGGTTTGATTAGCAGGGACTATTTACTACGGCGTACGAATACACCACAATGCAATAAGGCTAAATACTATACTGACAAACAGAAATGTATGTTTTCTTCAAATGTATTGTTGTTGTTATTGTGGTAGAGCGATTAAAATGATCTTACACTCGTGGTGATTTCATAACTCGTTTCATAAAATATGGTATGAAATCACAACTTATCTTTTGTATTCTGTTAAACGTATCCCGTCATTTTCTTATTCAATCTAAGCAATAATTTTCTTGACAAAAGACTTACTTATATTAGTATTACATACACCGTAACAAATTGATATTGGAAAGGGCTGTTGCTAATGTTTTTCAAAACGTGTAGCCCAATCCGTTTGCACTTATGTCATGGGGAGGGCAGTTTACTAATGTTGCTAGAACTTGTTGCCCAACCCATTTTGCATTTTATCACATATAATGAATGTTAAGTCTATATGTACTATATATGTAAAATAGCAAATAAAATATGATTAAACTTATGCCATGTATATGTATATGGAAATTAGCAGGATTTAAGTATGTTAGAAATGTGACAGTAATGATATTGTGATATGTAATTGTAAATTGTTATCGTCAGTGATAAAAAGTTGCAATGAAACATTATTAAATTAAAATGTATTATATTATTATTTTTCTATATATTTTCAGGTGGTCACGTACGCCGCGTAACTAGCGCAGAGGTCCGACACCATCTGTTCTGTGAATGTTGCACACACCGGTGCTCACGGGAGAGAATAATGTCGCTATGTTAATTATCAACAGCTACCTCGTTCGAACAACAGTGTGGTTTTACGCCCTCCTCGAAACATCGCGTTGCGTAAGATAGAAGAATTATAAAACAATACCTGGATAAATTCGTGTTGCGTTTTCGTTAAACACATGCGTGAGTAATTAATGGACAATTAAGTGAAAACTGATTATCTTCTTTTCACCGTGTAGATGTCGCTTAGGTATGCGAAGCAGTGTGTATAAAAGATGCCCTTGGATCCTCGACTAATGTGTCCCGGCTGATCTCCTCACGGCGTGCACGTCGCGGTCGGGGCACATCTCACAGCAGCAGCGTAGGATAGGATCCTCGACTAATGTGTCCCGGCTGATCTCCTCACGGCGTACACGGCGCGGTCGGGGCACATTTCGCAGCAGCAGCGTAGGATACTGCATGGGATCGTTTGGTTGTCGAACTTACGACACAGGACATACTTTTCACCACCGCTGTTTCACGGACGTTGTGGAGGTTTGGACAGACCCTGGGGCGACCAAGACGACCAGATGTGTAGCTGTCAGATCCGTTTATATGCTGCTGCGGGATGACTAACAGTGAGGGGTGGCCCTAAAAAGAAATGAGTCTAAGAGACACAGCGAATGATCACCTTCGAGAGATCAAACTAGGTCACAGATAGCAGCCATGCCACTTCGCGAGGATTTGCTGACCTACTTGAAGCAGACACAGCGAATAATCACCTTCGAGAGATCAAACTAGGTCAAAGATAGCAGCCATGCCACTTCGCGAGGATTTGCTGACCTACTTGAAGCAGACACAGCGAATAATCACCTTCGAGAGATCAAACTAGGTCACAGATAGCAGCCATGCCACTTCGCGAGGATTTGCTGACCTACTTGAAGCAGACACAGCGAATAATCACCTTCGAGAGATCAAACTAGGTCAAAGATAGCAGCCATGCCACTTCGCGAGGATTTGCTGACCTACTTGAAGCAGACACAGCGAATAATCACCTTCGAGAGATCAAACTAGGTCAAAGATAGCAGCCATGCCACTTCGCGAGGATTTGCTGACCTACTTGAAGCAGACACAGCGAATAATCACCTTCGAGAGATCAAACTAGGTCACAGATAGCAGCCATGCCACTTCGCGAGGATTTGCTGACCTACTTGAAGCAGACACAGCGAATAATCACCTTCGAGAGATCAAACTAGGTCACAGATAGCAGCCATGCCACTTCGCGAGGATTTGCTGACCTACTTGAAGCAGACACAGTGAATAATCACCTTCGAGAGATCAAACTAGGTCACAGATAGCAGCCATGCCACTTCGCGAGGATTTGCTGGCCTACTTGAAGCAGACCACTTACGTAACATTCTAGACCTCAACTCATCTTTGGAACTTAATTGACTCAGAACTACATCTTTATGAATTCAATCATCTTAGAAAATAATCGTCTTGGTACAGAATCTTCGCAGAACTACAACATATACTAGACAAACCACACTCTACAATACATCGACACCACATCAATTTATCGAATAATCGACGGTGTCCAGCACGTTTTGCTCGCCCATATGATATGCGGTGACGAGGGTAAATAACTTCAACTCATCCGCGACTAATGTAGATTTATAATAAGACAGTACACAGCTTCTTACAAGTGCAAGACAGGTGGCATTCAGTATGGCACTAATATGTTGAACGATTTGGTTTAGACATGAATGAAATATTCACAAACAATAATATTGCAGGATGTGACCGAAAGAAAAAATCTTATAAAATATTTAGTTTAATCATATTTTATTGCTCGATTCGTTTTACATATACATGTGAATACAAACCACAAATTAAAGAAAGGTAAACGGGTCGGGCCACAAGTTCTAGCAACATTAGTTACGGCCCTTCCCGACAAGATAGTAAGTGAAAAGAAATAGCGACTAATGATTTAAAGCATTTATAAATATAGAAACATAACGATTTTATTTTTACACAAAATCATTTTTTTCTGAAAAAATACATGTTGTAGAATTATAAAAACAAAATAACAAAGAATAAGAAAAAGTTTGATTTATAAAAGATCTCGGAATTGTGAAAAATTAGCCAGTTTGGTTATAAAGTGTTAGACAATTTTTAGTTTATACAAATTAATTTTAGCTTGATTACAAGACAAGTTCTTACAACTTAAAGTGGACATATGTGCTCATAAAACATGTGTAGTGAGGAAAATGCTACAAAATGCACCTAATGAGTGTTTGTGTAAAACCTTGTGTGATATGCAAACATAAAGAACACAATTCCAGCTTTTCGATGCTATAGTCTCATCTATTTTACATTACGGAAGTGAAATATGGGCATTTTCAAAAGTCAAACATCATTGGAGACGTTGCACGTGGAATTGTGCAAGTTAGTTATGTGTGTTAAGCAATCAGCTAGTAATGTAACTATTTATTATGAACTTGGAAATATCCATTATATATATAATTATATATATATATGAAGATAAATGTGACGATTTATCAAAAGGGGCCCACAGGGTGAAATTTTCAAAAATGTTTTTTTCTCTCCAGAATTATGTTTTCCAGTCATTTCCTTAATACTATGACAGAAATAGGGTTTAAAGTACCGTATCCTCAAATTCCTGTAGTTGGGATAGACCAGTAAAATGGAATTCCGATTCAATATTTTTCATACTACATGTGTACATGATTTACAGAGTCGTTGTAAAGACAAGACACAGGATTTGATAGATCTACAGACCTTTGGTTTTGCCAGTCTCGCTGGTTGAACACGCAGCATCTGAGCAGATGTCGTACCATGTCCATTGTTTTCTCCCCTTGCTGACTTTATGCAACCTAGAATAAAACGTTCTTATTGGTAATAAGAGCATAATTTAATTTCATATTTTTCTTGTAGCGTTGTGTGTGTTTTACGTTTATTTATCGTCGCTACCGGTTGCCCATATGATTTGCGACTCCTCCTGAAGAGATTAGTCATTTTATATTTTGGAGGATAGTGCAATGATACATACAGAGACCCATTGCAGAGTCTCCTCTGGTTCTTTTACGTGCACGGTGTAAAGCACCGACACGAGACCTCGGTTTAACGAGACCTCGGTTTAACGTCCCATCTGAAAGACTGTTAATTTTATTAGGGTCAGACGGGGGATTGAACCTGGATCCCTGGATTACAAGTCCAGCGTGTTACCACTGGACTACAGATCCGTCTGTTGTAGCGGTATATATAATATACTGTTATATATGTACAATTGAGATGAATATGCTTCAGTTCAATATCAGAACAATTATTACCGAAAATATAATAGGGCCACAGTGCATTGGTTATTTCGAGGTGCATTGGAGTTTTATTTGTTATAAGTATTCGTAATAAAAGAATTACATTTATACGTTTTTGTTTTTTTAGATATGTGATATATATATACTTTTATATATCAGCAATTAAAGTCAATAACAAGCAGGACTACATTAAATATTATGTAATCTATGTTAGAACCAATGCATTGCTGGTTCGTACAGACGCGAGTGGGTACTGTAGGTTATAACCAATGCATTGCTGGTTTGTACAGATGCGAGTGGATACTGTAGGTTAGAACCAATGCATTGCTGGTTTGTACAGACGGCGAGTGGGTACCGTAGGTTAGAACCAATGCCTTGCTGGTTTGTACAGACGCGAGTGGGTACTGTAGGTTAGAACCAATGACTTGCTTGTTTGTACAGATGCGGGTGGATACTGTAGGTTAGAACCAATGCCTTGCTGGTTTGTACAGACGCGAGTGGATACTGTAGGTTAGAACCAATGCTGCTGGTTTGTACAGACGCGAGTGGGTACCGTAGGTTAGAACCAATGCCTTGCTGGTTTGTACAGACGCGGGTGGGTACCGTAGGTTAGAACCAATGCCTTGCTGGTTTGTACAGACGCCATGGGTACCGTAGGTTAGAACCAATGCCTTGCTGGTTTGTACAGACGCGAGTGGGTACCGTAGGTTAGAACCAATGCATTGCTGGTTTGTACAGACGCGAGTGGGTACCGTAGGTTAGAACCAATGCCTTGCGGTTTGTACAGACGCGAGTGGGTACCGTAGGTTAGAACCAATGCCTTGCTGGTTTGTACAGACCGAGTGGGTACCGTAGGTTAGAACCAATGCCTTTGGTGTACAACCGAGTGTACCGTAGGTTAGAACCAATGCATTGCTGGTTTGTACAGACGCGAGTGGGTACCGTAGGTTAGAACCAATGCCTTGCTGGTTTGTACAGACGCGAGTGGGTACCGTAGGTTAGAACCAATGCCTTGCTGGTTTGTACAGACGCGAGTGGGTACTGTAGGTTAGAACCAATGCATTGCTGGTTTGTACAGACGCGAGTGGGTACTGTAGGTTAGAACCAATGCCTTGCTGGTTTGTACAGCGAGTGGGTACGTAGGTAGAACCAATGCATACTGGTTTGTACAGACGCGAGGGTACCGTGTTAGAACCATGCCCTCTGGTTGTACAGACGCGAGTGGGTACCGTAGGTTAGAACCAATGCCCTGCTGGTTTGTACAGAGGCGAGTGGGTACCGTAGGTTAGAACCAATGCCCTGCTGGTTTGTACACAGAATGAACTAAATATCAACACAAAATGTTAAGTACAGTTTATTTTTAGTATATGTTTTTCACGAAGCTAGTCATGTTGCCCCACCCTCTACCCTAAAAGATGCTGAAAACACATAAACCGGAAATAAAAAATCTGCTACTATATTTTATTAATGGGAATAGTAAATCTCACAAAATGTGAATATTACGATATCACCGGTTTCCAAATATGGGCATAACATTTTGAGGCCCTAACAGAATTTTTAGAAAATCACAAAAATATAATAAATTTAGATCTTAGTATAAATATGTCCATAACTGCAATGTGAGGGTATTGGCATAATGACTTGGGGTAAATGCAGCGTATGTGATCACTCTACACACCTCAAAGTGTGCACTAGTGTCAGATCATTGTGAGGTGACAGCGTATTCAGATATCCACACAGCCCACCACAAGAACAATAAACTTAAAAACAGTGCACAGTTCAGTTATAGTTGTTTTGTTAAACTGCTACAAGTTAAAATATGTGTTACGCGTCTAAAACTGCTAAATATATTATTAAGTAACATTTGTATAAAGAACACTTATCGGGGCCTCAATATTTATGACAATAATTGGAAAAACACGGATGACGCGATACAACAGGAAGTAGTTGTTCGACTCTATGCCAAACATGGCCTACGAAAATAACAAATAAACAAATGAAACAATAATTATGACCGAGTAATTGCTGTTGTGCGAACATGAAGACAATATGTTAAAGTAACTGACAGGATAAAGTTAATTTGAGACAAGTGTTTTATTGTACACATTATTGATATGATCGTTTTGTGCCGCGATACAAGGAGGAGATACCAGTATATATCTGATATAGCTTGTTATCCGGGACTGGAGGAAATCCGATACTTCTGCACAGACCACTAAATTCTGAGTTTGGCTGTGATTTGTTTTATGATGGACAGTAGTTAGAAAGATTAAAATAAATACTACTAGATATATATACTTAGTATAAATTACCCGAGTGGTGGTATATAGAGTGGTGGAACCTATGCTCGGCATAAATCCCACATATAATGACCAGTAAAAAATGTTAATTGCACTTGCTGTATATTATTATTTTCGTAAGTCGTAAAAACAACTTTCAAAACACTCTTGTTGACAGTTTTAGCTTCATCAAGTGACGTACTTGTTATTTTTTATTTATGCACCATAACTTGTTGAATATCTTATTTTGATATAGTAACATTAAAATAAAGTAAAAGGAAAATTCGTATTGATGTTAATCAGAAATGGTAGAGAAACTATTTTTTCTGGTTAGTTGTAGATTTTTAAAATTCGGATAGGTACCCAAATTGCTCATACACCGTATCAGTTTCGGTGTAAATATTTTACCAATGATTTTGTTTGTTTATATATTCGTCTGTTGGACCAGTCACGTGACAGTTGCATCAGGCTACCGATACACGCAACGGAATGCTATTGAACAATGCTTCAGCTCTGTCAGCGTAATTAGCCTAGAACTATATAAATATTTTAAATAAATTACATCAATTGGACAAATACGCCGAGCATAGGAATACGCCGAGCATAGGTTCCACCACTCTAAATGTGTGTTCCGATCCGCCTTAATCCCTAAATAATTCATTCCATGTGCTCTTATATATATGGCAGTCATTTTGTCTATTATATAGAGTCGATTCTATTGAATATGGCAGCCATTTCTGACTCTGAGATAGCTCATATGGACATTTATAAGTAGCCTACTACCCGAATCCAATCCGTACAGGCCAGGCGACAAGCTAATAAAAATTAGTAACCATAATTGTATCTAGTTGGCGCTCGTCACCACCATGTCAGAAGAAACCCTAACGAGGTTTTAACCTTCGTTTGCGGACATTGTGATTAGATCTATCAATTTGAACGGGAATATGCTTTTAATGATAGGCCATGACCTAATGTTGTCCGAGTTCAGCGTTGTGGTCAGACCGGTTGAACATGTCTCCCCCTTGGTATTATTTGAATTTAACAGCCTATGAATGCAATTTACTTCATTACCAGTAGTGTCGGTGATAATCAAATATATACATGTCCTGAAGAGGGCTTTGGCTACCAGGAAGATAGAGATAGAAAACATTTATCAGTCTAGTGTTTAACGAATCGTGTCCCGCGACGTTGTTGATGTCTGTTATTTCGTAGGGGTCCAATACTGAGCAGGTGATTACTCTGATAGTGACGGGATATCATCACATACATGTTTAAATATAGATATCATTATTAAATATGCTTGAATATGGACTAAATTGTTTGTATATGTAGTGTCAAGCCTATGATTGATCAAAATGTTCTTTAACAAATTTTTAAAAAATGGTTTTGGACCCACAACCACTTGTCAAGACCCCAAGCGTCTGTGTGTCCAACAAGTTTTTGTTTAGAGGATATAACACGAATCAATATGGCGACCCCCAGTCATTTACTGTTGCACAATTCTGTAAAATTCGTTATTTCTGCTTTTGTTTACGCTGAAACAACTGTATCTTCATCATGAAATAGGTATAGTTTAAGAAATGGCTTTATGGCACCACTATGCAGGGGATTTTGTTTGGAAGGGGATTAAGCATCTTCAGGAATTACAATGTACGACTGATCCGGACCGTGGTTGATTCGGACCAGATAGTAGCTAATTCGGCACACTTGAACAACTTATTTTTTATTGTAAAAATGACATTGTCTTTGTACTTTTGTAGATAAGTAGACTTAGAAAACCTGTTTTATTTGCATTTAGTCACAAATTAGTGGTCCCGAATTTTCATCCATCGGCATCTGTTACTTTTTCTGTAGACATTACAATGTATGTATGCTCCATTAATGTCAAACCCCTTGCGTGGACCTAGACATGTTTTCCTGGACAGGCTTAGTGTGTGTGTGAGGTGCCCTGCTCAATGACACTACATACCTGGCCTGACGAGTATTGAACCCTGGACCGTTCGATTCCAAATCTGACGCTGGACCACGGACGCCACACTAGTAGACATTTGACACTATTTCTTAACCAACATGTGGCCGTTACTTAGCCAAGTCCATCAACTATGCAAAATACATGTACATTTGTTCATATCTGAAATGTACTGTTTTTGTAATAGGAGGACATTTTTCTCAGACTCCTACTGGCCAGGACACGCGTTTTATTCCCAAATCTGTTAATCTGTGAATCTCTGTGGAAATTTCATTGAATCGGCAGTGCTCACAAGTGTTTGTACACAAAGAGCTACGGATAACGAAATTCCGTCTGGGTGGAACTAGCAGGAAACATGGGTCCTAGGTGTGCAAGAATTTATTAACTTTCTGTTTCGCCATACCCACATAGTATTCTCAATAAAACTATTATAAACACTTTTGTTCTTCAGACATATCTGACACAATTCAACCTGAATATACATTTACATTACAATATAAGAAAATATGACCCAGCCCAAGCTAATAGTTCTTGGTTTTTTATTTCCGTCCATACTTGCCTATAAGATGTATGTATGTATGTTCCATTAATGTCAAACCCCTTCCGGGGACCTAAACATGTTTTCCTGGGCATGCTTAGCCGACCTAAGTGTTTAACCAGTACTAAGCAATGTGTGTGAGGTGCATTTCTCAATGGCACTACATACGTGGCCTGACCGAGTATCGAACCCGGGACCGTTCCAACTCCGACGCTCTACCACTGGACGTCCACAAGATGAGTTCTTTGCCATCACTTTGACAAATTTGTATTAATTTTTAAAATTTTAAATGTGTTCAATTGTATCCATTGTTTTTAGAAAGAAAGCAATTTGATGCTGAAAATGTCTTCAACTTGCACTGATTAAACATGCAATTTATACATTGTCCGGTGTCCATTTTATCAACCTATCATGCAGAATTCATGACCAATGTAGGGAATTATGGGTGGCGTCTTACAGGCGGGTATTGACGGTAATCTTTAATATAGTGTAATGTGTTTTTTTATACCAGGTACACCTTACTAGTTATGGAGTGTTAGACATGCAGGTATGATTTGCCCCTTTTCCAGGGGGGGCAACCGGAACAGCCGCTGGTGCTAGAGCAAAGTGATTGAAACTACCACAAGAAAGTGTTCGAAACAACCAGAAAATACAGATCCATTGAGTGTGCTGTTCGTGCATTTCATTAGAAACCTGAAGTTCTGGTCATTGTTGTTATATCATTCATTAGTTAGATACAAAACTGTTAGTTTGAGAATAGTACAGTATGCCTGTAAGATTGATGGAATGCGGGCCGAAGTGTCGGTCTAGGAAACATGCATACGACTTAAATGCTGCAATCAGTAAGGGAAACCTGTTTGAGGTCCAGACATACACAAACCTGTGCTATAATGGGGCTCAGCTATCGGACATTCTCGGGCGGTCAGCACTGCACGTGGCAGCATCGTGCGGGAAGACGGACATGGTTGAGTGGATCATGGAGCAGATGCACGGGGATGTGACGAGGAAAGATTTGGAGAGCGGCTGGACGGCGCTTCACAGGGCTCTGTTTTATGGTCAACTGGCTACAGCTAGGCTCCTTGTGCAGGTAATGTTGGCTTACTCTACAACACATTTGAGAGAATGTGGTATCAATATTTTAAAGCAGTAATTGTTGTTATTTGTTCTGTAAATATTAAGTAAAAAATGGAAATTCAGAGTTTGCATGTAATTATATTACTTTTTATACAATTAATTATAAAACATTATTTATCTATAAACCAAGTAAGCAGTTATATGTTAAAATTCTTGCATATACTGTATGAGATATGTCAAGATATAGTAATTTAATAATCATACGAAGCGATAGTGGAATAAAATTGCTAGCATGTTGTGCAAAGGAAGCAACGATAAAAACAGAGGAAAACGCTTAATAGGACGATGTGGGCTACTTTTAGAGAGTATTCAGGGGCAGTAACTGACCGATGTCTTGAATTGAATTGACCACTGTTCTGCATGTGACTTACTATTCATTCTTATACTGTTACAGCATATTCCCTTTCATAAGTCAAAGGTCAAATTTTTGCATGAAAAAGGGCGATTTTAAGATGGATCCGATCTATCTATTTATACTGCCAGACTCCCCTTTCGGGTATTAACGGCAGGTGTCCTTCCATAAGTCGAGGGTAAATTGTAATTGTGGACATATGGCATTCATTACGACAAGCATTTACTGAATGAAACTGCGCTCAATTTGAGATTTCTGGTTGACCTTGTTCTATTACAGATCGTAATAAAATGAACATCAATAAAAAAAATTATTTGTGTATCAACTCTTTCAATACTTTTGTTTATCTGTACCAGTCTATTGACTTCTCAAGCCCTGTGTACATGTATCTCCACCTTTTCGGTTTACAGTACAAGAGCGATTTGTACACACGGGATCACGAGGGTCTGGGACCGCTGGATATTGCTATGAGAGACCGAGCGTTGGTGAAGGAAGTTCCAGTTGTAGGTAAGACTTGAGGAGGACATGCCAATTGAATTGTGCATAATTGATCAGCAATTTAATATATTAAGTATCGTCAATAGCTCAATTTTCGTACACCACTTGTTTTTGAATTTGTATGCAAATGACGTCATCGCTGTCATTAGCAGGTACTTGCAGTCTTCACGAAACTTTGCCAGAGTTTGTCTGACACCGGTCAGACAAATGATTAAGATGCACTTAAACTTTCAATATATTTTATCTGACATGTCAGGCGGTCCTATGGATTTCGGGAAGACTGTACTTGGATTATATGGTAGACACTAAAATCTGCCAAACATGAAAATGAGCAAAAACAAGATCAATAACTAAACTTCTTTATTGCCCATATGGTTCGCCGGAGGCGAGGGTAAATAAGCTCAATCATCATCACAAGTCTCATTCATGTGTACCCTAAAAATACATTACACACCAGATATATATGCAAAAGAAATATTTGTCTAATTTTGAAGTCTAATTAATGCTTGGCTTTACAAGGTCACTTGTCAATCATGTGACAATACCGGAAAACACATTTCTGGTGTATGAAATTTGATTGGTGTCCGAAACATTTTTTGACGCCATGTTGAATTCACATGTGAGTGAAATTGGGGTTTTATTTTAAAAGATGTTGTGCAATCTGAGTTTAGTCAAGCGTATTAAATGCAAGAATGATCACTTTATATAGTAATATTATTTCATCTGCTATAGAAGAGACTGACTAGAAGTTATTCACATTCAAACCTTAGGTGACCGAATACCGGTACGCCCATGGTAATTGATTTTGCTAGTACAGTCACACTTGCTCGAAACACCACGTCTATGGCAATCCAGGGATCGCAGGTTCGATCCCCCGTCTGACCATAATAAAATAAACAGTCTTTCAGATGGGACTTTAAACCAAGGTCTTGTGTCAGTGCTTTACACCGTGCATGCAAAAGAACCAGAGGAGATTCTGGAATGGGTCTCTGTCTGTATCATTGCACTATCCAAAAATCTAAAATGACTAATCTCTTCAGGAGGCGTCGCTCATATGGGCAACCGGTAGCGACGATAAATAAACGTAAAACACACACATTATTCACATTCAAATCTTAGGTGACCGAATACTAGTACATCCATTGTATATTAAATAATAAATACATTACATATGAATATGTCACATAATTACATGTATATCTTCGGCTTATTTTACTATGGTATATATATTATATCTGGAGCCTCCGTGGTGTAATGGATATTGTGCATGCCGAGGGGTTGTAAGTTTAACTCCGCCAGAACCACAATGGAGAAACACCTAAATCCATGTTACCTCTTCTCTCGTCCTAATTGCTCACTTCTCACCAATGCAACCTGGGTTCAATCCTCGGACCGGGAAGTATGTGAGATGGTACGGTGGTCGCCAGATCGGACAGGGGGGTTTTCTCTGGGTACCCCAGTTTTCTCCCATATAAATGACCACATTTACGCTTTCATCCGTGCCAACCAGAGAGATTAATATAAGTTGTTAAAACTTGTTTCGCAATCGTTGTAAAATAAATAAAGTTTAAATTTAAATAATGGCGATGAGTTGCATCTCGAATGAGGTCTCGTGAGAAAATAAACGATTCTTGTTAGAAATTGATTCGTAATCGAGCAAAAAGAAATTTGTATTGATTATAGTTTATGTTGTTTACGTTTTAGTGTATGTGACAACAGACAATCATGAGGTGTATTCTTGGGGAGATAACTCCAATTTTACTCTCGGTCATAGGATAGAACAGGGCAGGAATACACCAGAAGTGGTTGATGAATTCAGAAAAAAGCATATTGCAATTAAACAGGTAAGGAACCAGCACAAGCATCATATTGATCATAGTAGCAGCTGTATGAGCGATAAAGTAATCATCGGTATTGAAAACTACTGCATTCTGGTCAAAATTACACGAATACAATACCGTAAGTACGGTACAAAATATACAATGGATATATCCTCCTCGGTCCAATCCGCTTCACTTGCAATATATGTTATGAAAATAAAATAAATTTGTGATATAAAATCATAGAATTGTGGGAAGTACATTGTACAGGGGTCCGCCTCCGTTGTTGAGTGGTTACGGTCGCTGACTGGTATACCACTGTAACCTATCATCACTGATGGTCACTGGTTCGAGCCCCGCTCAGGCCGTGTCTCTTCACATCACCCTCTAAAATAATCCCTGCAATAAAATAGACACAAAGTTATGGAACTATTCATATCAGAAACCATTGTTAAAATTTTTAGCTGTGCTTACATGTAAGTGTGTACCTGACTGACTGTTAAATTTATTTTAAGTCGCGACCGCATGAATGCATTTTGGCGACTAGCGTGTATCTGTAGTGAACATATTGTAATTACTGTCACGTAAACACCTTCAACTATCCTTATTCAGTGTCTGCACAGGCACGGCAGTATGTCTTTGATTATTGAAGCTTTGACATAACTGTGTGAAATACTGCCTATTTATTCAAAAATAAATTGATATAGCGGAAAAGAGGCAGGGTGCATTTTGAACCGCAGTAATGTGCGGGGGGGGGTATTTTGGGGTTAACCCCTAGAAAATGTTGCTAAATTACGGTGATTGATTAAAGAGGCAGTAAGGCAGTACAAATTAGTGAAAAAGGCGGACACGTTCTAAGTTATATAGATCTGTCCACCCGGAGGCATCTGTTGAGGCATATATATATATATATATATAAATCTGTTTTAAAAAGACAAAGGGGCGGAGCTAAAGGGCACAGGGGCGGGGCAAAGAAGCATTCCGCTCTAGAAAATACCCTATTGACCTATCATTTATATGTTAAAAGTATGTATGTTATAAATTTGTGTACTGTTAGGCATAATACAGATGTACATGTATAATACAATTCCGTGTTTTAATTACCAGATAGTGATGTGTACATATCACACGGTGTTCCTGACTAGTGAGGGAGCTGTGTATACATGTGGTCATGGTCTCGGTGGACGGCTTGGGCATCCTACTGAAGAAACCTGTCTCGTAAGGACATTTTGTATGAGTTATACAGTACAGTCAAACCTGTTTTAAGCAGCCAGCAAAGTGAAGCTCATAAAGTGGCTGTTTAGCACAGGTGGCTGCTTAATAGAGGTCAAATGTATAGTAAAACAACCTATTGGTAATCTGGACACTGACTGTTTAATACAGGTTGGCTGCTTAATGGAGGTGACCATTAACAAATGTTTCACTGTATTTACATAGCTTGAAAGAAGTTTCTGTTTGATTTATTACTTTTGTTCATATTAACATCGATTGTATTATCTGTTTTCACGAGCATTTATACATTGCTAATTTTCGGGATCTAAGTTTATCACAAATTCATGATTCTCGTGAATAATTCTGTATCCGAATGTAGAGCTATATCATTTTGAAAGTCCATACAATTAGTGATATACATAAACATTAACAGTCATCTGTATTGTTACGTGCAATAGTGTAATAAACATGTGAATAATGGATAATTGAATTGATTATCTTGTTTCATTCGTTTGCTGTTTATAAATGAAAGTGTATAATAGCATTGTAATATCGATCGACAGAAAAATGTTTAAAGCGACACTATATCTGTGAAAACGCAAATTTCTACAGAATGTATTTTCCTATTATATGTATAATTGTTTTCTGAATATTTACCTCAAAAGCTGAGTATTTCAACTAAATAAACAACCGTCATATACGACGTTTGTTGACATAGCAAAATAATGTAAATAGGGTCAACATCCATGCGTAATGCAATGTGTGTATCCTGAATAACACGATTTATGGTACAGATTTACTGTTATATCTCACCATTTGTGCATGTGCATATTTATTTTTTAGACTAATACGATTTAAAATATCTCCTATATAACGACCATAGCACGCACTTGGTATAGACTCCAATAATAAATAAACATCAATTCAGGAGAGTAGCTGACCGTTATATGAAATCCTACTTTCACTTTTGAGAGTTTGTATACCACAAGAACACTGTTTATGTATAGAAAGTTAGTGTTCGAATTATTTCTGAAGAATTTATAGTAGCAATGCTAATTATACGTAAAAAAGCATGTTTGGGGCTTTTTGTGATGAAATGCCGCTTTAAGCATATTTTTATATGGGGGGGGGGGGGTTACTAATCAAGGCACTGAAAATTAGATTGGTATTAAAGAATTTAAAAATTAGATTAGCTCTAGCGTACAATGACAAGTTTTCACAAATCTTGGAAGTCCATAAAACAGTCAATTATACAGGGAACCCATACAGGCTGTTGTGTGACCAATGAAATGAGCTTGTGGTAAAATTCTGTCGATTTAATCTTACTGTTAATCGCATATTACACTGGTGTTCACATTTTAAGAATGAACTTATTGAAAATGATTTGTCTCGATCTACAACTAATAGCCACAAATTATTACCGTTAACCATAGGGATGTCAACGAATATGCGAATATTCGCTCGGACATCCGAATATCCGAATACTATTCCAGTATTCGAATATTCGGGAAAAATATTATATTTGCAAAAATGAAATAAACTGTCATAAATCAGATACTTTATTTTCCTTTGAAACCATCATAACACCTTCCAATACAAAAGAAATCGCTCCAGGATGTGTGAATAAATTATGTTGTGGTTGCATCCATGGCAGGTGTTAATAGATACACCATGTAATCGGATAAGTACAGTAGGTGTTAAGGTAGGTATTATTTAATTATGATGTCAAAACTGTTTAGACAGAGAATGACATATTACAGACTCTTTGCAACAACATCTACCCACACGTACCTGTATCATACAATTTTAAATAACGTGTGGTTTTATTTGTGAAAACACCCATGAATGTATATCCTATTCAACCACTTTTCTTTATACTGATCTCTTCTTCTCGTGTTCCAATTTTATATTTCACGTTCTTGAGCTTTCTTTAAATATTCCTTTAAATATTAACCATTTTCCTTTTAACATCCAAAACTATATTGACTCACTAATACAATAACTCCTGAAATTCTCTAGCATATACCTAGAATAGATTTCACGTATATTCATTGTTATATATATTATTCTTCTGCTTTTTGTATATCAATCAATTGATAGGGAAAAGAACTATGCATGTTTTTTCTTTCGTTCTAGTCCCTTTCAGTATACTGCTGTTAATTTATATGTAAAATGTTACAATAAACAATGTTTAAACCAATGTACAGTGCCCGATAACAATAACTGAATGAGTCGTCGTCATATTTGCATGGCCTTATAGGAAGATGACGTTTACGCATTTTTTATAAGAGTTTGAGTGATTTTGAGTATTTGATAGAATTCTATCAAATATTCGAATATTCGAATACCTTCCCGACTGAATATTCGAATACCAAAATCGCTATTCGTTGCCATCCCTAGTTAACCATTATCATTGTTATAAACTTACTTTGCAATATTAGTTAAGCGAGCTTTCAATATAAGTTTTAGATAACAGTGTATATATATATATATATATAATGAGTACTGCAAGGATATATGGAGATAACAGATTTCGACCAAATCTACTGTCAGATTTTATTTTTCGCAATACAGCACGGATCTCGAATTCAAAACTCCACAAATTAATTGAAAATGTTGAAAATAAAGTGTCACATGACCACCCATGTTTCTCAATAACAAAATATTAGAGGATTCACAGCAACACAATGTTTCTAAAAATATTTATATTAACTTCTGGGTGTTTCTAAAAATAGTTACTGGTATATTAACTACTGAGTGTTTCTAAAACTAGTTATATTAACTTCTGGGTGTTTCTAAAAATAGTTATATTAACTACTGAGTGTTTCTAAAAATAGTTATATTAACTTCTAGGTGTTTCTAAAAATAGTTATATTAACTACTGGGTGTTTCTAAAAATAGTTATATTAACTACCGGTACTGGGTGTTTCTAAAAATAGTTATATTAACTACTGGGTGTTTCTAAAAATAGTTATATTAACTACTGGGTGTTTCTAAAAATAGTTATATTAACTACCGGTACTGTGTGTTTCTAAAAATAGTTATATTAACTACTGGGTGTTTCTAAAAATAGTTATATTAACTACTGGGTGTTTCTAAAAATAGTTATATTAACTACTGGGTGTTTCTGGCGGGTATGACACTAGCCACGTAATAACATCTTTATTACTTTGATATAAATTTGAACGATTAATAATCAAAATCCTGCTCTCCGTTATCCATTTATCAGGAATAAATCACAATTACTGAAATAGTTATATTAACTACTGGGTGTTTCTAAAATTAGCTCTGGGGTATGTTTTAAGAGTTGTTATTCGTTGCCGTCAATAGTTATTTCATATGTTGTAGGTACCTAAACAAGTAGATGGTATGATGACGGAAGAATGTATAGAGGTAGCTGCAGCTAGAGACCACACCCTTATTCTGTCTAACAGGTAATTACGTTTAGCAGCTAGCTGTACAAAGAGTTTTCAATCTTATATATACAATCTCCGTGGCCTAGTGGTTACGGCATCCGCATACGGAGTGGGAGGTCGAAGGTTCGAACCTCGTCAGGGGGTTCATTCTGATACAACATCTAACATCTTTATTACTTTGATATAAATTTGAACATTTAATAATCAAAATCCTGCTCTCCGTTATCCATTTATCAGGAATAAATCGCAATTACTGAATTAGATACATGTACACGAAAATGATTGAAATATTACCACGAAAATACAAACATCAGTTGTCTGTCAAATTTGAGAGGCAGAGACGCTACATGATGTAAACAAACATGTGCGCATGCGTTATTATCTCAGGAACTAGTTATGATATGGCTTTATTCTGGTTTGATACGGGCTCATGACCTTATCAAATCAGCAAACGTTATATATCAGACTGGAAAACACAGCGTATCAATCTGGGTGGTAGACAGTAATGTGCTAGGCAAATAATGGCAAATAATGGGCGTGTCAATCTGGGTGATAGACAGTAATGTGCTAGGCAAATAATGGCAAATAATGGGCTAAAATTCATATCTAAGTAATAAATATAGGACCATACATGAGTAGTTATTTCATACCATATTTTATGAAACCAGTTTTGGAATGTTGCTATTAAGCGAGCGTTTTGAAGAGAAATAAAATGTTATTTCACTGCTTTCATCTAGTGGAATAACACATTTTATTTCACTGCTTTCATCTAGCGGAATAACACATTTGATTTCACTGCTTTCATCTAGCGGAATAACACATTTGATTTCACTGCTTTCATCTAGCGGAATAACACATTTTATTTCACTGAAAAGTTTCTATGTTTCACTGGAAAGCAAAAAATAAATATATCTCCATAGATGAAAACATTCGTGAATATTTTCTGATATTTGAACGTTATTTACAACCAGTACACTATTTGACCACTTCTTTTCCAGTGGTACGGTCTACAGTTGTGGAATGAACACGTGTCACCAGTTAGGTCAGCTGCCAACATCAGACTTGTGTCTTGTTCCGAAACCAATCAATTGTAAGATGGTGAAGGGAAGGAAGATTATAGGGGTGTGTGCTGGCAGGTTCCACTCTGTGCTGTACACTGTAGGGGCCGTCTACACCTGTGGTTTAAACGCTGGACAGTTAGGTACATTGTACAGATATTTACCACTATATTTAATCTGGCTAGGGCGACCTCCGTGGCTGAGTAGACTAAGTACGGTCATTGACTCCAGATCACTTGCCCCTTATCGTTGAAGGTACGAATCCCACGGGGGTGCCAAATTCTTTCATGTGAGGAAGCTATCTAGTTGGCTTGTGGTAGGTCGGTGGTTTTACCTAGGTTTTTGTCCGTGCTTGAAATACTGCTTGAAGTGGCACCCGGGTCTTCCTCCATCTATTTATAGCTGGAAAAAGCTATGAATTAGACTATACTTTTATTACACCCTTTGAGTGATACAGTCATCAATTATTGAGTCTGTCACTTTGAGTTAGAAATATTCTGCTTTAACTATTTAACCCTTTCCTTCATAGAGATTTAGGTTAACCCATTCAACACCAAGTAACTGACATGGACTGGTCCATGATATTTTTAGACCAATAAATTAATAACAAAATTACATTTGGATCAGTTCATTTATCAAAATGTGTAAATTATTTTCTAAAAATAGTTATATTACTTGAAAAAAGTGCAGATCCTGATGAGACGGCTCGTCACGAGCCGGCTCATCTGGATCTACACTTTTTTGTAAGCCAATTTAGAGGTATGTGGTGTTGAAAGGGTTAATATAATATTATATCTCCATACAGACGACAGCCATTTAGCTGTGATGCAGTTGATAAGTAGTCGCCATATCTATCCCACCTCCATAGATATTACTGGGACTATATGACATTCTGGCCATAATTATGGACATCGGTTTGACTACTACCTTGTCAATGTGTGTTGTATTGGTAATGGCGCCAAGAGGTGCTTCTATGAGGGAAAGGGTTAAAGAGAGTTATTGTACCTTTCCTTGGCTTGCAACCATATAGTTTTCGCATTGTCCGTGATTCTGACCGTCAATATTTCCAGTCTTGGTTTTAACTTCAGCTATACCAGTTGTAACCAGTCAAAAGATAAAATATACACAGACTGCGTATCGATTTTTCTTGAACTGCAATTTTACCGAATTTTCCTCGAATTTTCTGAAAACCCATTTCAATTTGCAAAATCGCCATTTGCTCAGTTTGTGCGATTCATTATGAAAAACCTGATAGCCCCTGTTCCCAAAGGGCCGTAACTAATGTTACTAGAACTTGTCATGTTTTGTATTCACATGTATATGTAAAACGAATCGAGCAATCAAATATGATAAAACTAAACTGTTCCATCTTTATTTTGGCAGTTTGGTTTAGAGGGTTTTCACTGTACATGTACTCGAATTTTCTGAAAATAGCCGAATTGATCCATTTGTACCATGTATTTTCAAAATCGCCATTCGCTCAGTTTATGCAATTCATGATAGCCCCTGTTCCACCTTTATTTTGGCCGTTTGGTTTAGAGGGTTTTCACTGTACAGCATTTTCAATAGAAATTATCGTTAAAATGAATGATGCCATCTTTTAATTATGGTTACGTTATTGTTGCAAATGTTGAATTAGGGCTAGTTAATTTATTTGTTTGTAAAACTTGGGTTCCAAGCTTCCAACATCGGTTGTTTTTATATATACAGTCAAACCTGTCTTAAGCAGCCAGCCAAGGCAATCACTGTTGGTAAAACTTGTGACCCAACCCATTTGCATCTTATAAATTATAACAGTTTCACTAATATAATATTCGTTACATTTCATTTGTTGTATATTGTGCATTTTGTGTATATGTATGTTATTCGAAAGCAATCAAATATGTTTAAACTAAAACTAAGGCAATCACTGAAAGTGGCTGCTTAGTACAGGTGGTTGCTTTATATGGGTCAAATATGGATTAAATTAATGCATTGGGAATCTGGAAGCTGGCTGTTTAATACAGGTTGTCTGCTTAATACATGTGGCCACTAACACAGGTTTGACTGTTGGAACATTCTGTGGGTAGAACAATTCTAGCGATGTTCCGAAACATTTTGCAATGTTGCTTTTCGATTTCTGTAACTACAGGTCATCCGAAGCCCAAAGGTGATCGAAAGATCAGTCAACTACGTCAAGTGTCGTGGCTGAATGCGAAGGAACTGATGATCATTTCAGTGAGGTGTTCCGACGCTGCCACTGTTGTACTGACGAACACCGGCGAGATTTACGTGCTTCATGAGTACCAGTGTAGAAAAATGGCTTCTAAGTAAATAATATTCAATTTCTACTTATTCAAGAGTTTAATTTTAATTAGTTTGTACAAATTTATTTTAGCTCGATTGCGAAACAAGTTCTTACAACTTATATTAATCACTCTCGAGACCTCATTCTTGATGGAATCCATCGCCACGAAGGAGAGAGAAGAGGCAACGTGGAATTTAAATGTCTTGCCTAAGGGCACAATCGTAACGGCTACAGCTGGGCGTGAACTCCGGGCCTTTCGCACATGAAGCGAGCGCGCTACCACTGCGCCATCATGACTTCCACTTACTCACATCAGAGATGCTGCAAGACTACATTGTTGTAGCCCAGCAGCATCGGGCATACATTATTGGCATTTAGTTTGAGGCTCCTTTGCAGATGCTTCGATAACTTGCAAACATTCATGACATGGTCCCTGTTACTTATGGACTAATAGAGACACCCTGTGAAATTTTAACGTTCTAAGTTAAAGTCCCTAGGTGTAATATTCATTATGACACATGTTAAAGTTGCAGCCATGCAATATGGTAAGGAGGACTTGTGATTAAGATTCCAAGAAAGAGTTCCAAGACAGATTTCCAAGAAACAAATCTATACGTCTTGTCTAGTTTAGTTAAATAATGTTTTATTGGCTCTTTATGTAATGCTATGTAGTATAGTACAAATATAGAGTCCGCCTCCGTTGTCGAGTGGTTACGGTCACTGACTTGTATACCACTGTAACCTATCATCACTGATTGTCACTATGTTCAAGCCCTGCTCAGGCCATGTCTATTTATATGAAAAATTTGGCAGTTTCTTACGGAGGTTGGGGCATCAAGTACTGGTAAACCTGGAGCCTGCCCAGGAAAGGTATTGTTAGGTAAACAGCCCGCCAGCAATATACCCCCAAAATGGTGCGTAATGAAGGCGTAAAACCCAAACAAACAAACAAGCAAACAAATATAGAATTGTAGACAATGGGAAATGGGTTGGATGGCCAATTCTACCAACAGTATATCCCAGTACAAGTCTGTCTATATAATATATATATTCCCAGTCACACTAATGAAACGCAAGAACATTTATAGAGCCTCCGTCGTGTAATGGATATAGTGTCGGACTCAATCTCGAAGCCCTGCCAGAATCACGGTGGTGGTATCCTTAGTGAAGACTCTTAAATCCACATTTCACCTTCTCTCTCCCTCATGGCATTGTCTCTTCTCTCCCTCGTGGCATTGTCTCTTCTCTCCCTTGTGGCATTGTCTCTTCTCTCCCTCATGGCATTGTCTCCTCTCTCCCTCACTCCCTCATGGCATATTCTTCTCTCTCCCTCATGACATTGTCTCCTCTCTTCCTCTCTCCCTCATGGCATTGTCTCTTCTCTCTCCCTCATGGCATATTCTCCTCTCTCCCTCATGGCATTGTCTCTTCTCTCCCTCATGGCATAATCTCCTCTCTCCCTCATGGCGATGGATTCCATCAGGAATGAGGTCTCGAGAGCAAAGATAAAATAATGTTGTAGGAACTTGGTTTTGGAATCGAGCTAAAAGATGTACCTGTATGTATAAAATGGTGAAATGTAAATATATGGACGCTTATTCTTTGTGATTCAATTTGATTAAATGCTCTTGGAAGATAATACATTATTGATGCACTATTACTTCTGTTCTATGTATTACAGTCGTCCAGATATTCAACGCTTGTGTGTTGTCGGAGGTAATCTGGATCACACAGACTCACAGATATTACGAGAGAATGGAGGCCAGCCGCTCGTCATTAGCTACCTCAATAAATCTGGAAAGGTTTGTGTATATTTCATTGTGCCTGTATGTTGTTGTTTGTATTATTTATAACTTATTCCTGGATGTTTTGTCATGGCTTCCATTCCTACTAAGCATCTTATAACATGATAGACTGCACCTGACCAGTGCCGGGGAGAGAGAATATCTGGTCACATGATTGACCGCACCTGACTCGGTGCCAGGGAGAGAGAATATCTGATCACATGATAGACCGCACCTAACTCGGTGCCTGGCAGAGAGAACATCTGGTCACATGATAGACCACACCTGACTCGGTGCCTGGGAGAGAGAACATCCGATCACATGATAGACAGCACCTGACTCGGTGCCTGGCAGAGAGAACATCTGGTCACATGATAGACCACACCTGACTCGGTGCCTGGCAGAGAGAACATCTGATCACATGATTGACTGCACCTGACTCGGTGCCGGGGAGAGAGAACATCTGATCACATGATTGACTGCACCTGACTCGGTGCCAGGGAGAGAGAATATCTGATCACATGATAGACCGCACCTAACTCGGTGCCTGGCAGAGAGAACATCTGGTCACATGATAGACCACACCTGACTCGGTGCCTGGGAGAGAGAACATCCGATCACATGATAGACAGCACCTGACTCGGTGCCTGGCAGAGAGAACATCTGGTCACATGATAGACCACACCTGACTCGGTGCCTGGCAGAGAGAACATCTGATCACATGATTGACTGCACCTGACTCGGTGCCGGGGAGAGAGAACATCTGATCACATGATTGACCGCACCTGACTTGGTGCCGGGGAGAGAGAACATCTGATCACATGATAGACCGCACCTGACTCGGTGCCAGGGAGAGAGATCATCTGATCACATGATAGACCGCACCTGACTCGGTGCCGGGGAGAGAGAACATCTGATCACATGATAGACCGCACCTGACTTGGTGCCGGAGAGAGAGAACATCTGATCACATGATTGACTGCACCTGACTCGGTGCCGGAGAGAGAGAACATCTGATCACATGATAGACCGCACCTGACTTGGTGCCGGAGAGAGAGAACATCTGATCACATGATAGACCGCACCTGACTTGGTGCCGGGGAGAGAGAACATCTGATCACATGATTGACTGCACCTGACTCGGTGCCTGGGTCTTATTATAGGTGTTTTACTGTACATAATTAGTGTGTTACCATTGTAACCATATGTACCAATTCAAATAGAAATAGTCATACTATTTAGTTTAATTTACAAATTATAGGATTATTTCTCTCAACCAATCAGAATCCATCCAGGTGTTATTACACGTGTGTACATATAAGAAAGTATGTGATGGCTGTATGAAACTGAATACAAGCAAAATTATGAGATAAAAAGTTATATCCATACATGTATACAGGCAGGAAAGTACAGTAAGAAATGAATCATAAATTCACAAATATTTCTCTGATAAATATAGACAAGTACAGTCAAACCTCTCTAGAGCAAACACCATCCGGATACATCGAGATTGGTTGTTGTAGAGAGGTTGTTGTTTGTTCTAGGGAGGTTCAACTTTTTGAAGTCTGGAAAGTGGCTCATACTGATTTGAATATAGAGTATATAGAATGAGGTCCTATGTACAATTGTACTTTCGGTAAATATTCAAAAACATTCTAAAACTGATTCAAAGCATTGAAAATTCAACTTCTTTTTAATACATATAACTACCCGGTATACATTATACAAATATCAGTCTGAAACTAAACACAGATTTTATGTTTGCTTAAAAAAGTCACTGATTTTACTCTGAGGTCCAGCTGAGGACACAATGTGTTAAAATCCCCCAGATTATGCAAATCTAGACAATTGTGTACATTTAACGATTTATGTTTTCAATATATCAAAGTCAAAACATCTGATAAATTACGCATTTCAATTGTATAAAAAACAAACAACATAAAACATAGATCTGTCGCATCACGGCAATTATCACTTCCATGCTAAATTTCATAAAAGAAGCTCCATAAATAGCGCTAATTGTAAGTTTGTTTTCAAAATATGGTCGGCCTTTTTATATGGCTTCCGAATAACCTGGTTCCCATCGGCAATTTGTATATATATATATTCAAACACATCATAACTGTTAGGAAACCAGACGTATACATAGTGTGATTCTATTGTTAGCTATTTTTAGAATTGGGAAATACAGGTACAAGATATTTTGGTATTTTGGGATTATTGTCTGTTCTTGGGAGGTTTTATGCATCGATGGGTGGGAAATTGATTGTCGTTGTGCGTTGTAGAGAGGTGTCGTTCGTGAGAGGTGAAATTACATTAAAATCCAACGGGAGGGAATAAAAATAAAGAGGGTGTCGCTCCTGGGAGGTGACGTTTGAGGAGGTGGGACTGTAGTTTAATGAGAGACATTAGTGTTTGTTCTATTACATCCCTTGACAGAAAAAAAGTCTGATTTATCCTGAAATATATATTGTCCTTTTAGTTGGAATCCTTTGTTTTTACTGTTGTTTTCTAACCAGATGTTGCGGTAGGATAAATGTAATTGTTATCAAAGAATCCATTGGATATGCTGTAGAATATCGGTCGAGATTTAATAATTTAATAATTATGAGATGAGAAAATGGGTGAAAATGAATAACATTTGGTGTAAAGGAAACAACGATAAAAACAGAGGAAACCAATTGTGAGAACCAGTCTATTTTTAGCAATATTCATGGGCAGTAAGTGACTAATGGTTCTAGAAAACAATACATTAATTAGACATAGGATAGGTTACAGTCTAACTGTGTTAGTGGTCACCTTCATTAAGCAACCAACCTGTATTAAGTAGCCAGTTTCCAGATTTCCAATACGTTGTTGTGTTATAAATTTGACTTCTATTAAGCAGCCACCTGTGCAATGCAGCCACTCTGTGATTCCCTTGGCTGGCTGCTTAACCCTTTTCTTCATAGAGATTTAGGTTAATATACTATTATATCTCCATACAAACGACAGCCATTTAGCTGTGATGCAGTTGATAATTAGTGGCCATATCTATCCCACCTCCATAGATATTACTGGGACTACATAGAGATTTATGTTAATATACTATTATATCTCCATACAAACGACAGCCATTTAGCTGTGATGCAGTTGATAATTAGTGGCCATATCTATCCCACCTCCATAGATATTACTGGGACTACATAGAGATTTAGGTTAATATACTATTATATCTCCATACAAACGACAGCCATTTAGCTGTGATGCAGTTGATAATTAGTGGCCATATCTATCCCACCTCCATAGATATTACTGGGACTACATAGAGATTTAGGTTAATATACTGTTATATCTCCATACAAACGACAGCCATTTAGCTATCATGCAGTGGATAAGTAGTCACCATATCGATCCCACCTCCATAGATATTACTGGGACTACATAGAGATTTAGGTTAGAAAACTATTATATCTCCATACAAACGACAGCCATTTAGCTATCATGCAATGGATAATTAGTGGCCATATCTATCCCACCTCCATAGATATTACTGGGACTACATAGAGATTTAGGTTAATATACTATTATATCTCCATACAAACGACAGCCATTTAGCTATCATGCAGTGGATAAGTAGTCACCATATCTATCCCACCTCCATAGATATTACTGGGACTACATAGAGATTTAGGTTAGAAAACTATTATATCTCCATACAAACGACAGCCATTTAGCTATCATGCAGTGGATAATTAGTGGCCATATCTATCCCACCTCCATAGATATTACTGGGACTACATAGAGATTTAGGTTAATATACTATTATATCTCCATACAAACGACAGCCATTTAGCTATCATGCAGTGGATAAGTAGTCACCATATCTATCCCACCTCCATAGATATTACTGGGACTACATAGAGATTTCGGTTAATATACTATTATATCTGCATACAAACGACAGCCATTTAGCTATCATGCAGTGGATAAGTAGTCACCATATCTATCCCACCTCCATAGATATTACTGGGACTACATAGAGATTTAGGTTAGAAAACTATTATATCTCCATACAAACGACAGCCATTTAGCTATCATGCAGTGGATAATTAGTGGCCATATCTATCCCACCTCCATAGATATTACTGGGACTACATAGAGATTTAGGTTAATATACTATTATATCTCCATACAAACGACAGCCATTTAGCTATCATGCAGTGGATAAGTAGTCGCCATATCTATCCCACCTCCATAGATATTACTGGGACTACATAGAGATTTCGGTTAATATACTATTATATCTCCATACAAACGACAGCCATTTAGCTGTGATGCAGTTGATAATTAGTGGCCATATCTATCCCACCTCCATAGATATTACTGGGACTACATGCGATTCTGGCCTTTATTATGAACATTGGTCTGGCTACTACATTGTCAATGTATGTCGTATTGGTAATGGCATCGAGAGGTGCTTCTATGAGGGAAAGGGTTTATGAACATTGGTCTGGCTACTACATTGTCAATGTATGTCGTATTGGTAATGGCATCGAGAGGTGCTTCTATGAGGGAAAGAGTTTATGAACATTGGTTTGGCTACTACATTGTCAATGTATGTTGTATTGGTAATGGCATCGAGAGGTGCTTCTATGAGGGAAAGAGTTTATGAACATTGGTTTGGTTACTACATTGTCAATGTATGTCGTATTGGTAATGGCATCGAGAGGTGCTTCTATGAGGGAAAGAGTTTATGAACATTGGTTTGGTTACTACATTGTCAATGTATGTCGTATTGGTAATGGCGTCGAGAGGTGCTTCTATGAGGGAAAGAGTTTATGAATATTGGTTTGGCTACTACATTGTCAATGTATGTCGTATTGGTAATGGCGTCGAGAGGTGCTTCTATGAGGGAAAGAGTTTATGAACATTGGTTTGGCTACTACATTGTCAATGTATGTCGTATTGGTAATGACATCGAGAGGTGCTTCTATGAGGGAAAGGGTTTATGAACATTGGTTTGGCTACTAAATTGTCAATGTATGTTGTATTGGTAATGGCATCGAGAGGTGCTTCTATGAGGGAAAGGGTTTATGAACATTGGTTTGGCTACTACATTGTCAATGTATGTCGTATTGGTAATGGCATCGAGAGGTGCTTCTATGAGGGAAAGGGTTTATGAACATTGGTTTGGCTACTACATTGTCAATGTATGTCGTATTGGTAATGGCATCGAGAGGTGCTTCTATGAGGGAAAGAGTTTATGAACATTGGTCTGGCTACTACATTGTCAATGTATGTGGTATTGGTAATGGCATCGAGAGGTGCTTCTATGAGGGAAAGCGTTTATGAACATTGGTTTGGCTACTACATTGTCAGTGTATGTGGTATTGGTAATGGCATCGAGAGGTGCTTCTATAAGGGAAAGGGTTTATGAACATTGGTTTGGTTACTACATTGTCAATGTATGTCGTATTGGTAATGGCATCGAGAGGTGCTTCTATAAGGGAAAGGGTTTATGAACATTGGTTTGGTTACTACATTGTCAATGTATGTCGTATTGGTAATGGCATCGAGAGGTGCTTCTATGAGGGAAAGAGTTTATGAACATTGGTTTGGCTACTACATTGTCAATGTATGTCGTATTGGTAATGGCATCGAGAGGTGCTTCTATGAGGGAAAGGGTTTATGAACATTGGTTTGGCTACTACATTGTCAATGTATGTTGTATTGGTAATGGCATCGAGAGGTGCCTCTATGAGGGAAAGGGTTTATGAACATTGGTTTGGCTACTACATTGTCAATGTATGTCGTATTGGTAATGGCATCGAGAGGTGCTTCTATGAGGGAAAGGGTTTATGAACATTGGTTTGGCTACTACATTGTCAATGTATGTGGTATTGGTAATGGCATCGAGAGGTGCTTCTATGAGGGAAAGGGTTTATGAACATTGGTCTGGCTACTACATTGTCAATGTATGTGGTATTGGTAATGGCATCGAGAGGTGCTTCTATGAGGGAAAGAGTTTATGAACATTGGTGTGGCTACTACATTGTCAGTGTATGTGGTATTGGTAATGGCATCGAGAGGTGCTTCTATAAGGGAAAGGGTTTATGAACATTGGTTTGGTTACTACATTGTCAATGTATGTCGTATTGGTAATGGCATCGAGAGGTGCTTCTATAAGGGAAAGGGTTTATGAACATTGGTTTGGTTACTACATTGTCAATGTATGTCGTATTGGTAATGGCATCGAGAGGTGCTTCTATGAGGGAAAGAGTTTATGTATGTGGTATTGGTAATTGCATCGAGAGGTGCTTCTATAAGGGAAAGAGTTTATGAACATTGGTCTGGCTACTACATTGTCAATGTATGTCGTATTGGTAATGGCATCGAGAGGTGCTTCTATGAGGTAAAGGGTTAATGTATGTGGTATTGGTAATGGCATCGAGAGGTGCTTCTATAAGGGAAAGAGTTTATGAACATTGGTCTGGCTACTACATTGTCAATGTATGTCGTATTGGTAATGGCATCGAGAGGTGCTTCTATGAGGTAAAGGGTTAATGTATGTGGTATTGGTAATGGCATCGAGAGGTGCTTCTATAAGGGAAAGAGTTTATGAACATTGGTCTGGCTACTACATTGTCAATGTATGTCGTATTGGTAATGGCATCGAGAGGTGCTTCTATGAGGGAAAGGGTTAATGTATGTGGTATTGGTAATGGCATCGAGAGGTGCTTCTATGAGGGAAACAGTTAAGACATGTTTGACTGTATATGTATTTTTGAATGAAGCAAGCATCTGTTTGTAGGTATTTATCTGGAATGAGAAAAGCCCAAGTTTGAAGAGAGCCAATTGGATGATCAGGAGACAGCTATATGTGAAGGATTTTGTATTGTCGACCAATGGTTTGGCGATCGTAACTGACCTTGGAGAGGTATTTGTGTGCACATCGTCAAATAAACCCACGCCAGTGAGAGAATCCAATTACATCGCTAAAGGTATTTCTACAGATAATTTCTGTATTGTCTGCAATACTGCTCAAAGGTGCGCCCACCGAAACTTAGGGTCTGGACAAATGTTTTCGGGTTCAAAACCACATAACTAATAAAAGATATTTTAAAATTTTTGAGTGTAACCAGGCGAAGGTAGATGTCCAGACCACCAAAGTTTGATAGACAAATGATTGCTGCGGAGAACGAAAATAGTGGCTTTACAAGTAAGTTTGGATACTGGCATATTACAGCCGTTGAATGTGTAGCATGTGGTTTGTATACATTTGCGACCTTGTCATCTTTCAGTATATAGCTTTGATAGTGACAGGTGTCATTTTAAAACTTGCTTGGAATGGCGTAAACAAATTATATATAATGTCAAGCTTATACCGGTAGTGCATCATTGTGTTCTTAAAAAAAACCTTTTTGAACCCGAAAACATTTGTCCACACCCCAAGCGTCTGTGGGGGCACCCAGGTAGCGCCTGTGGGGGCACCCAGGTAGCGTATGTGGGGGCACCCAGGTAGCGCCTGTGGGGGCACCCAGGTAGCGCCTGTGGGGGCACCCAGGTAGCGTCTGTGGGGGCACCCAGGTAGCGTCTGTGGGGGCACCCAGGTAGCGTCTGTGGGGGCACCCAGGTAGCATCTGTGGGAGCACCCAGGTAGTGTATGTGGGGGCACCCAGGTAGCGTCTGTGGGGGCACCCAGGTAGCGTCTGTGGGGGCACCCAGGTAGCGTCTGTGGGGGCACCCAGGTAGCGTCTGTGGGGGCACCCAGGTAGCGTCTGTGGGGGCACCCAGGTAGCGTCTGTGGGGGCACTCAGGTAGCGTCTGTGGGGGCACCCAGGTAGCGTCTGTGGGGGCACCCAGGTATTCCTCAACAAATAATAGCTGGAGAGTTGCCATACAACCTAAGCTGTTTGTACGAGTCTGCTTTAATCCCAAAACAAACAAACTGTTGAGATTTGACCAGTAATCCATTATCTTCCTGGACATGTCAGACAAATATCTACTGAAGTATAGGAGTATGGTTGGTGAGTATTGTTGGAGAGTTTGGTCGTAAGTCACTGATGGAGTTTTGTTGTATCCGTAGAGTCGGTGGATGGAGAGTTTGGTCGTATGTCACTGATGGGGTTTTGTTGTATCCGTAGAGTCGGTGGATGGAGAGTTTGGTCGTATGTCACTGATTGGGTTTTGTTGTATCCGTAGAGTCGGTGGACGGAGAGTTTGGTTGTATGTCACTGATGGGGTTTTGTTGTATCCGTAGAGTCGGTGGATGGAGAGTTTGGTCGTATGTCGCTGATGGAGTTGCTGCTGCAGGAGGAGGTTGAGGACGTACAGGTTCGGAAGGTGGTCAACATACACAGAGCCATGTACATCACGGCAGACAGGAAGGGCAACAACTATGCCACCTTGCAGTCTCTCCCAAATTCCTGGTAAATTAGTATTGTTATTCTTTGCATTTGTCATATGTACATTGCAAAACCAAGAGCAGAGACCAGTTTAGCTTAAACAAATTTGTATTCAGTTCATTGTACAGTCAAACTTGTGTTAAGCAGCCAGTCAAGGGAAATACAGAAATCACTGCTTAGCACAATGTGACTGCCTAATAGAGGTCAAATGCACAATAAAAGAACTTATTGGGAATCTGGAAACTTACCGGTACCGCTTAACACAGGTTGGCTGCTTAATAGAGGTGACCACAAACACAGGTTTCACTGTATATACAGGTTGGCTGCTTAATAGAGGTGACCACAAACACAGGTTTCACTGTATATACAGGTTGGCTGCTTAATAGAGGTGACCACAAACACAGGCTTTACTGTACATACAATATGCAATACACAAAATAATTGAAATGGATTGGAAATCAAGCCGAATGCTAATGATAATTCCGGTCCATGATGACGTTGCAAATATAATTCAAATTGTTAGCAATGATATCGGTACGAACCAGAAATCTGTATTTATCTAGACCCATTTCAATTAAATAGCTTGCACACGTCTTACTAATGAAATGAGTGAAACTTGGCTGTGACACTATGTGAGACTATAATAAACATATCTTATCTTATCTTACTAGGATCTCGATAATCGGTGACAATCTAATCTGTTGTCCGTCACGGTATGACTATGCTGCTTTTATTGACTAAATTAAATCTCTTTTTCTTTGCATGCTAGCGCTGAAAATAACAATCAAGTATGTCATGAAATTGTTATCTTTAGGCTTTAGTTATTTTACAATGATTGCGAAACAAGCTTTAACAACTTATATTGATCACTCTCGTTGGCACGGATGAAAGCGTAAATGTTGTCATTCATGTACCTAGAGAACACCCAGCTATCCGATCTTGCCACCACCGTACCATCCCCACATGCTTCCCGGTCCGAGGATTGAACCCTGGTTGCAGGGACAGCTGATTAATTGTTACAACACAATTCTTATAAAATTCAATAACATATATCCAGTCTGCAGCTACAAATAATAAAACACATTAATGAATTGTCATCTGCTACAATTATTTTACCCAGCATGCAAAGAGTTAAGAAATAATGAAATTAATTTGTATGTAGTTTGACAGATGTACCAGTGATCAGTGTCCCCGAGATGACTGAGTGTTTCAGCAAGCTTCTGGATGAAATAGATGAATATGATCTCATCCATGATCTCATACTGCAGGTAAATATCTAGTCCATGATCTCATACTGCAGGTAAATATCTCGTCCATGATCTCATACTGCAATTAAATATCTAGTCCATGATCTCATACTGCTGGTAAATATCTCGTCCATGATCTCATACTGCAGGTAAATATCTCTTTCATGATCTCATACTGCTGGTAAATATCTCGTCCATGATCTCATACTGCAGGTAAATATCTCTTCCATGATCTCATACTGCTGGTAAATATCTCTTCCATGATCTCATACTGCAGGTAAATATCTCATCCATGATCTCATACCGCAGGTAAATATCTCGTCCATGATCTCATACTGCAGGTAAATATCTCATCCACGATATCATACTGCAGGTAAATATCTCGTCCATGATCTCATACTGCAGGTAAATATCTAGTCCATGATCTCATACTGCTGGTAAATATCTCGTCCATGATCTCATACTGCAGGTAAATATCTCTTCCATGATCTCATACTGCAGGTAAATATCTCGTCCATGATCTCATACTGCAGGTAAATATCTCTTCCATGATCTCATACTGCAGGTAAATATCTCGTCCATGATCTCATACTGCAATTAAATATCTAGTCCATGATGTCATACTGCAGGTAAATATCTCTTCCATGATCTCATACTGCAGGTAAATATCTCGTCCATGATCTCATACTGCAGGTAAATATCTCTTCCATGATCTCATACTGCAGGTAAATATCTCGTCCATGATCTCATACTGCAGGTAAATATCTCTTCCATGATCTCATACTGCAGGTAAATATCTCGTCCATGATCTCATACTGCAAATAAATATCTAGTCCATGATGTCATACTGCAGGTAAATATCTCTTCCATGATCTCATACTGCAGGTAAATATCTCGTCCATGATCTCATACTGCAAGTAAATATCTCATCCATGACCTCATACTGCAAGTAAATATCTCATCCATGATCTCATACTGCAGGTAAATATCTCTTCCATGATCTCATACTGCAGGTAAATATCTTGTCCATGATCTCATACTACAGGTAAATATCTCATGCTGCAGGTAAATATATTGTCCATGATCACATACTGCAGGTACATATCTCATCCATGATCTCATACTGCAGGTAAATATCTTGTCCATGATCTCATACTGCAGGTAAATATCTCATCAATGATCTCATTCTGCAGGTAAATATCTTGTCCATGATCTCATACTGCAGGTAAATATCTCATCCATGATCTCATACTGCAGGTAAATATCTCGTCCATGATCTCATACTGCAGGTAAATATCTAGTCCATGATCTCATACTGCTGGTAAATATCTCGTCCATGATCTCATACTGCAGGTAAATATCTCATCCACGATCTCATACTGCAGGTAAATATCTCATCCACGATCTCATACTGCAATTAAATATCTCATCCATGATCTCATACTGCAGGTAAATATCTCGTCCATGTTCTCATACTGCTGGTAAATATCTCGTCCATGATCTCATACTGCAGGTAAATATCTCTTCCATGATCTCATACTGCAGGTAAATATCTCGTCCATGATCTCATACTGCAGGTAAATATCTCTTCCATGATCTCATACTGCAGGTAAATATCTCGTCCATGATCTCATACTGCAATTAAATATCTAGTCCATGATCTCATACTGCAGGTAAATATCTAGTCCATGATCTCATACTGCAGGTAAATATCTCGTCCATGATCTCATACTGCAGGTAAATATCTCTTCCATGATCTCATACTGCAGGTAAATATCTCGTCCATGATCTCATACTGCAATTAAATATCTAGTCCATGATCTCATACTGCAGGTAAATATCTAGTCCATGATCTCATACTGCAGGTAAATATCTCATCCATTATTTCATACTGCAGGTAAATATCTCATCCATGATCTCATACTGCAAGTAAATATCTCATCCATGATCTCATACTGCAGGTAAATATCTCTTCCATGATCTCATACTGCAGGTAAATATCTCATCCATGATCTCATACTGCAGGTAAATATCTCGTCCATGATCTCATACTGCAGGTAGATATCTAGTCCATGATCTCATACTGCTGGTAAATATCTCGTCCATGATCTCATACTGCAGGTAAATATCTCATCCACAATCTCATACTGCAGGTAAATATCTCATCCATGATCTCATACTGCAGGTAAATATCTCGTCCATGTTCTCATACTGCAGGTAAATATCTCGTCCATGATCTCATACTGCATGTAAATATCTCATCCATGATTTCATACTGCAATTAAATATCTCGTCCATGATCTCATACTGCAGGTAAATATCTCGTCCATGTTCTCATACTGCTGGTAAATATCTCGTCCATGATCTCATACTGCTGGTAAATATCTCGTCCATGATCTCATACTGCAGGTAAATATCTCTTCCATGATCTCATACTGCAGGTAAATATCTCGTCCATGATCTCATACTGCAATTAAATATCTAGTCCATGATCCCATACTGCTGGTAAATATCTCGTCCATGATCTCATACTGCAGGTAAATATCTCGTCCATGATCTCATACTGCTGGTAAATATCTCTTCCATGATCTCATACTGCTGGTAAATATCTCTTCCATGATCTCATACTGCAGGTAAATATCTCATCAATGATCTCATACTGCAGGTAAATATCTTGTCCATGATCTCATACTGCAGGTAAATATCTTGTCCATGATCTCATACTGCAGGTAAATATCACATCCATGATCTCATACTGCAGGTAAATATCTCGTCCATGATCTCATACTGCAGGTAAATATCTTGTCCATGATCTCATACTGCTGGTAAATATCTCATCCATGATCTCATACTGCAGGTAAATATCTCATCCACGATCTCATACTGCAGGTAAATATCTCATCCATGATCTCATACTGCAGGTAAATATCTCATCCACGATCTCATACTGCAGGTAAATATCTCTTCCATGATCTCATACTGCAGGTCAATATCTTGTCCATGATCTCATACTGCAGGTAAATATCCCATGCATGATCTCATACTGCAGGTAAATATCTCGTCCATGATCTCATACTGCAGGTAAATATCTTGTCCATGATCTCATACTGCAGGTAAATATCTTGTCCATGATCTCATACTGCAGGTAAATATCTCATCCATGATCTCATACTGCAGGTAAATATCTCATCCATGATTTCATACTGCAGGTAAATATCTCATCCATGATCTCATACTGCAGGTAAATATCTCATCCATGATCTCATACTGCAGGTAAATATCTTGTCCATGATCTCATACTGCAGGTAAATATCTTGTCCATGATCTCATGCTGTTATAAAGTTATATATTGTAATGAATTTGTTTTGTCTGTCGTTTTCAATATTGACAGCAGACAGAAACTAACTTGAAAATTATACCGGCCCTATTTTTTATGGCTAGCGTTCACACTAACATGTGTGGTTGTGTATTGTAGTGAAATGAGGCTACCAACAGGGGCAGTTAAAATGAATAAAATTGTATTACAAATATATTAACCAAAATCATTGGAAATCATAAAAGAAGATGAAAATTTGTGTTTATTAGTGTAAGATAGGATATTATTTCATCGTGTGATCACCCAAACACAAATATACTCTATATCACCTGGGTTACGATGTGCTACTGATGTCATGTGTTAGATGCCTATATAAATATCTACCATCATTTTACAGGTCCATGAACAGAGATGGCCTGTGCACAAATATATTCTTGTCAACCGATGTGCCAACTTTCCTAGTCTACTTGTAAATAAGTCTCCCGCCCTAAATGAAATGGACGTTCCTATCATCGAACTCAATGACCTTCACCCTCAGATACTGGAACAGTTACTATTGTACGTCTACACGGACACGTGTGATTTGTTGACTTGCGGCGCTAAGTTTGTGTTATCGGAAGATCCAGCGCAAGATACGCGCGAGGAGATATTCCACATAGATTTAAGTGAGCTACACGAGGACTCGAGTGTTACCACGGGCAACAAGAAACTGTCCGCATTTCAAGTGGTACAACAGGGTAAGCAGAAACAGGAGACAGATAGAACCCGACAGAATATCGAGAGAAATCCATTAAAACTACTCCAGGAAGTGGGCAAGAAATGGGGAGTGAAAGGTCTAGCAAAGCGGTATGTATTTGTTGGATTATGATTGGATGACATTTCTGCTTACCGTCAAAACTCGCTTGCGATTGCGAAACAAGTTATTACAACTTAATAGTAATCACTCTCGAGACCGATTTCGTGATGGATTCCATCGCCACGAGGGGGAGAGAAAAGGCAACTTGGATAACCTTACAACTTAATATTAATCACTCTCGAGACCGCATTCCTGATGGATTCCATCGCCACGAAGGAGAGAGAAGAGGCAATGTGGTATTTAAATGTGGATAACCTTGTTGCCTAAGGGCATAATCGTAACGTCTCTAGTGGGGTTCGAACTCCGGGCCTTTCACACATTGAGGCGAACACGCTACCACTGCGCTATCATGACTTCCACAACGGAATTATTATTATACCAGATTTCTTGAGCGCCCTTTTCATGTAAAAATACACGTTGAAGGGCGCTTTACATAATAACATATGACATATCACAGATATGTAAACATAATAACAATGATAAAACATAGTATATGCAAACAAAACAACATGTGTTAAGGTGATAATAGATCTTAAATCTGACCGATAAAACAAATTCATATGAGACAAGGACAACTACGAACAATTAATATAATGCTGGTATAAATTTAATAAAATGAGAGAATGAATCGATAGACTGAAATGGGCTTTAAGAATTTTATAGATAAAAAAAAATAAAAAATTTATATAACGTAACCTACGAATAAAACGCTAAGACCAATGATATTTAAAAGAGACACTTACGTTAATAAACGAATATAAATTTAAAAATTCATGTGATTGTAATGTAGTACATAAAAAAAAAGTAAATACATGTAGTAATAAATAGTCCAATTACTGGAATAAAACCCAAATTTCCAATTACTGGAATGAAATCAAATTTATTTTTCCTAAACAAATTCAGCTAGTACCCATGTATCTTGGAATGTATTCTGAAGCCTAACATCCTTACTAGTCCGTAGTACATATTTAAAATCTCTGTTGGAAGTTGGGGTCCGCCTCCGTGGTCGAGTGGTTACGGTCACTGACTAATCACTTGTATACCACTGTAACCTATCATCACTGATGGTCACGGGTTTGAATCCCCGCTCAGGCCGTGTCTCATTTATATGAAAAAGTTGGCAGTTTCTTACGGAGGTTTGTGCACCAAGTATTGGTTAACCGCTGGAGCCTACCCAGGAAAGATGTTGTTAGTTAAATTGCCCGCCAGCGATATTATATACACCAGGCCCGTAGCCACACTGAGGCACATCGAGGCAAATGCCTTGCTTAAAATTTCCAAAGCAAAAAAGATAAATGAAAAATTAAATAAATAAAATACAAAAAATATCCCTTTGCTGTATAAAATGTTAACTGCAAGAGAGCTGAAAGGTCAGTACATAATTATACGTCTACACTCATTAAATCAGGAAATGCAGGAGATCAATTCTATACCCCAACAATTTTAAGGGGAACCCCCCCCCCCCCCAGATTGCCGTGGTAGAAATTTGCATCTTGTCTACGGTACTGTACAATGTAGCCTAATATGATGCTGATGCAGGCATAAAACCCGAACAAACAAACACATATAGGAAGTTTGTCATGGTTAATCATATTCCCCATCGTCTATGGAAGAACTGACGTATCTTTGCTTTCTTGCTTTCAACCTCGGCTCTGTAGCTGACAAACAGTCCCTGTATGTTCATAATGTTGTCTGAAATGATACATTTCGCACATCTAAGTACTTAAACGCTACTTTTCAGAATGTTTGTAATACCAACACCAACGCGCAATACCCATTATCTTGAAATCAATTTATTTATTTTCATCAATTGTACGAATTATCGTAGCAAGTTTCGACAAAGTTAACCTAGAATTTCTAAATTATTTGTAGATGTATGTCTTCGCATTCATCAGTTATTTGTACATGTATGTCTTCGCATTCATCAGTTATTTGTACATGTATGTCTTCGCATTCATCAGTTATTTGTACATGTATGTCTTCGCATTCATCAGTTATTTGTACATGTATGTCTTCGCATTCATCAGTTATTTGTACATGTAGGTCTTCGCATTCATCAGTTATTTGTACATGTTTGTCTTCGCATTCATCAGTTATTTGTACATGTATGTATTCGCATTCATCAGTTATTCCTGCGTAATTTCTTAACAATCTTCACTTATTTGTGTGTGATTTATTGGTGTGAAAATATCATGGACCAGTCCATGTCAGTTACTTAGTGTTGAATGGGTTAATTTTAGCCTCAGTATAAACCTCATGTATTCTTATTTCAGACTTGGGTGTGTTACCTACATCAAAGGTCAGATTTGTTTAGCAATGAAAACTATGCCAAAAACGTTGCTCAGATTTGATAGAAATAAACTGAGGTAAGCAATAGTCCAGCCTGGTTCTAATGACTTTACGAAGGACATTCGAACAGAACAGAACAGAAGCTTATTTTGGAAGACTTGTACATACATGCATGGTCTTAATGAAACTAGTAATAACATATATATATTTATCACATAATTATGCTTGTATTCAGTTTCATACAGCCATCACATATATTCTTATATGTACATACGTGTAATAGTACCTGGAAGGATTCTGATTGGTTGAGACAATAATCCTTATTTTGTAAATTAAGCTTAATAGCCTATTTCTATTTGAATTGGTACGCATCGTTAATGATTTAAAAGAAGTCTTGACGCAGTTATAAAGCTGTTCAATTTGTACTGACATTTGGCGCCAAAATGAAAGTAGCAGCGTTATTTTGTCCAAAAATATTATTAAAACCCAATGTAATGTGGTAAAAAGGACCTTGTTTGAAATCACCACTTGTGTAAGATCCTATTGTTTATTATCACATGACCAATAAATATTAAGAGGAATCATTAATCTATAAAATTTGGCAATAATATGTAAACATTTATATTATTTCTACTAACTAAAGATAATTTGTCGTGATAGCGCAGTGGATGGATGCGCGTTCACTTCAGGTGCGAAAAGTCTGGAGTTTGAGCCCTGCTGGAGCAGTTACGATTGTGCCCTTAAAGGCATTTAAATTCCATGTTCCCTCTTCTCTCTCCCTCGTGGCGATGGATTCCATCAAGAATGAGGTCTCGAGAGTGATTAATATAAGTTGTAAGAACTTGTTTCGCAATCGAGCTAAAATTAATCTGTATAAACTAAAGATAATTTTATAAATTTGGCTAAATTATGTATTGTATTATTATTATCAGAACTCATAACACTATTTAAGTTTAAAAGAAGGTCTAGTACAATAAATAGTGTGCATCAATAAATTGTTTACGTATAGTTGATAAGCACAACCCATTACAGAGGGTGACTTGGGCGAAATAGTCGCCATAGGGACCTGACTGGGTAAATGACGTCACTTCTCCCTATACATTTTTTAAAAACAATTTTCATACAAAATGTTATCCAGTAAGATTATAAAGGCACACATATTTTAATGGTCGGAAATTATATTTTAATGGTCGTACAGTGTATTTTAATGGTTGTACAGTGTATTTTAATGGTCGTACTGTGTATTTTAATGGTCGTACATTATATTTTAATGGTCGTACTGTGTATTTAATGGTTGTACAGTGTATTTTAATGGTTGTACAGTGTATTTTAATGGTTGTACAGTGTATTTTAATGGTCATACTGTGTATTTAATGGTCATACTGTGTATTTTAATGGTTGTACAGTGTATTTTAATGGTCGTACTGTGTATTTTAATGGTTGTACAGTGTATTTTAATGGTCATACTGTGTATTTTAATGGTTGTACAGTGTATTTTAATGGTCGTACTGTGTATTTTAATGGTCGTACATTATATTTTAATGGTCGTACTGTGTATTTAATGGTTGTACAGTGTATTTTAATGGTTGTACAGTGTATTTTAATGGTCATACTGTGTATTTAATGGTCATACTGTGTATTTTAATGGTCGTACATTATATTTTAATGGTCATACTGTGTATTTTAATGGTTGTACATTATATTTTAATGGTCATACTGTGTATTTTAATGGTTGTACAGTGTATTTTAATGGTCGTACTGTGTATTTTAATGGTTGTACAGTGTATTTTAATGGTCGTACTGTGTATTTTAATGGTCGTACTGTGTATTTTAATGGTTGTACAGTGTATTTTAATGGTTGTACAGTGTATTTTAATGGTCGTACTGTGTATTTTAATGGTCGTACATTATATTTTAATGGTCGTACTGTGTATTTAATGGTTGTACAGTGTATTTTAATGGTTGTACAGTGTATTTTAATGGTCATACTGTGTATTTAATGGTCATACTGTGTATTTTAATGGTCGTACATTATATTTTAATGGTCATACTGTGTATTTTAATGGTTGTACATTATATTTTAATGGTCATACTGTGTATTTTAATGGTTGTACAGTGTATTTTAATGGTTGTACAGTGTATTTTAATGGTCGTACTGTGTATTTTAATGGTTGTACAGTGTATTTTAATGGTTGTACAGTGTATTTTAATGGTTGTACTGTGTATTTTAATGGTCGTACTGTGTATTTTAATGGTCGTACTGTGTATTTTAATGGTTGTACAGTGTATTTTAATGGTTGTACAGTGTATTTTAATGGTCGTACTGTGTATTTTAATGGTCGTACTGTGTATTTTAATGGTTGTACAGTGTATTTTAATGGTCATACTGTGTATTTTAATGGTCGTACATTATATTTTAATGGTCGTACATTATATTTTAATGGTCGTACTGTGTATTTTAATGGTCGTACATTATATTTTAATGGTCGTACTGTGTATTTTAATGGTCGTACTGTGTATTTTAATGGTTGTACAGTGTATTTTAATGGTTGTACAGTGTATTTTAATGGTCGTACTGTGTATTTTAATGGTCGTACTGTGTATTTTAATGGTTGTACAGTGTATTTTAATGGTCATACTGTGTATTTTAATGGTCGTACATTATATTTTAATGGTCGTACATTATATTTTAATGGTCGTACTGTGTATTTTAATGGTCGTACATTATATTTTAATGGTCGTACTGTGTATTTTAATGGTCGTACTGTGTATTTTAATGGTTGTACAGTGTATTTTAATGGTTGTACAGTGTATTTTAATGGTCGTACTGTGTATTTTAATGGTCGTACTGTGTATTTTAATGGTTGTACAGTGTATTTTAATGGTCATACTGTGTATTTTAATGGTTGTACAGTGTATTTTAATGGTTGTACAGTGTATTTTAATGGTCGTACTGTGTATTTTAATGGTCGTACATTATATTTTAATGGTCGTACTGTGTATTTTAATGGTCGTACATTATATTTTAATGGTCGTACTGTGTATTTTAATGGTCGTACATTATATTTTAATGGTCGTACTGTGTATTTTAATGGTCGTACTGTGTATTTTAATGGTCATACTGTGTATTTTAATGGTTGTACAGTGTATTTTAATGGTTGTACAGTGTATTTTAATGGTCGTACTGTGTATTTTAATGGTCGTACATTATATTTTAATGGTCGTACGGTGTATTTTAATGGTCGTACTGTGTATTTTAATGGTCATACTGTGTATTTTAATGGTTGTACAGTGTATTTTAATGGTTGTACAGTGTATTTTAATGGTCGTACTGTGTATTTTAATGGTCGTACATTATATTTTAATGGTTGTACAGTGTATTTTAATGGTTGTACAGTGTATTTTAATGGTTGTACAGTGTATTTTAATGGTCGTACTGTGTATTTTAATGGTCGTACATTATATTTTAATGGTCGTACAGTGTATTTTAATGGTTGTACAGTGTATTTTAATGGTCGTACTGTGTATTTTAATGGTCGTACATTATATTTTAATGGTTGTACAGTGTATTTTAATGGTCGTACTGTGTATTTTAATAGTCGTACATTATATTTTAATGGTCGTACTGTGTATTTTAATGGTCGTACTGTGTATTTTAACCTATTTTGTTGACATTTATTAAATAACACAGTTTAAGGCTGCAATCACACACTTCTCGCAAACACTCTGACCTAATTTGAGCCCTTCAGCCATTTTCAGTCCTGTTTATTGATTTTGTAACAGTTAGTTTATGGTGCAGAAAGAGAATTGCTGTCCTTAATCCTTTGCCTGCTGAGTAAATAAAATCACATTTGCAAACAACATAGATCCAGATCAGCTGCGGCGTAGCGCCGCGTCTGATCAGGATCTACTGATCAGGATCTATGTTGCTTGCTAATCAGCCAAGTGTAGCTCCACTATCCTAATAGTAAACAGCAGCAAACGTGCTGTGCCGTGTGATCTGGCTCTATGCTGTTTGCAAAAGTGATTTTATCTGCCACTAGTGTGCAACGGGTTACGCTTGATTTGCAGGTTACACATGCAATCTAATAATTGGCTTGTGTGTAGAGATGACTGCTAACCCAGGGTTGGTCATGCATGTGTGTAGAGATGACTGCTAACCCAGGGTTGGTCATGCATGGGTTTTGTAGTATGTTGATGTTTGATATTTTCAGAAGCACGAAATGGGAGTTGTATGACGTGAGTTTGCAGTCGGAGGATGGTGTCGTATTCCAGTGTCATAAATGTGTGCTCGTAGCAAGATTAGAATACTTCCATAGTATGCTGGCCACTGGATGGATGGAGGTACGTGTAGCAATGTTACTGTAGGATGCTTCCATAGTATGCTGGATGGATGGATGGAGGTACGTGTAGCAATGTTACTGTAGGATACTTCCATAGTATGCTGGATGGATGGATGGAGGTACGTGTAGCAATGTTACTGTAGGATACTTCCATAGTATGCTGGATGGATGGATGGAGGTACGTGTAGCAATGTTACTGTAGGATACTTCCATAGTATGCTGGATGGATGGATGGATGGAGGTACGTGTAGCAATGTTACTGTAGGATGCTTCCATAGTATGCTGGATGGATGGATGTACGTGTAGCAATGTTACTGTAGGATGCTTCCATAGTATGCTGGATGGATGGATGTACGTGTAGCAATGTTACTGTAGGATACTTCCATAGTATGCTGGATGGATGGAGGTACGTGTAGCAATGTTACTGTAGGATACTTCCATAGTATGCTGGATGGATGGATGTACGTGTAGCAATGTTACTGTAGGATACTTCCATAGTATGCTGGATGGATGGAGGTACGTGTAGCAATGTTACTGTAGGATACTTCCATAGTATGCTGGATGGATGGATGGATGGAGGTACGTGTAGCAATGTTACTGTAGGATACTTCCATAGTATGCTGGATGGATGGAGGTACATGTAGCAATGTTACTGTAGGATACTTCCATAGTATGCTGGATGGATGGATGTACGTGTAGCAATGTTACTGTAGGATACTTCCATAGTATGCTGGATGGATGGATGGAGGTACGTGTAGCAATGTTACTGTAGGATACTTCCATAGTATGCTGGATGGATGGATGGAGGTACATGTAGCAATGTTACTGTAGGATACTTCCATAGTATGCTGGATGGATGGAGGTACATGTAGCAATGTTACTGTAGGATACTTCCATAGTATGCTGGATGGATGGATGTACGTGTAGCAATGTTACTGTAGGATACTTCCATAGTATGCTGGATGGATGGATGGAGGTACGTGTAGCAATGTTACTGTAGGATGCTTCCATAGTATGCTGGATGGATGGATGGAGGTACATGTAGCAATGTTACTGTAGGATACTTCCATAGTATGCTGGATGGATGGATGGATGGAGGTACGTGTAGCAATGTTACTGTAGGATACTTCCATAGTATGCTGGATGGATGGATGGAGGTACGTGTAGCAATGTTACTGTAGGATACTTCCATAGTATGCTGGATGGATGGAGGTACATGTAGCAATGTTACTGTAGGATACTTCCATAGTATGCTGGATGGATGGATGTACGTGTAGCAATGTTACTGTAGGATACTTCCATAGTATGCTGGATGGATGGATGGAGGTACGTGTAGCAATGTTACTGTAGGATACTTCCATAGTATGCTGGATGGATGGATGGAGGTACGTGTAGCAATGTTACTGTAGGATACTTCCATAGTATGCTGGATGGATGGAGGTATGTGTAGCAATGTTACTGTAGGATACTTCCATAGTATGCTGGCTACTGGATTAAATCTATTTCATGTCCCCTTTGGACGCTAAAATTGTGTGATTTGTTCCTGATCCATATAGTTTCGTTTCATTTCATTTATATGTTATTCTTAATGCTACAAACATTTAGCTTCAAACCTAGGCTTGAATATGGAGTAAAATGCTTCCTATAATTAGCTTGCCGCTGGTTTAGAATCGTCGTGCTGAAAGCATTTGCACAATGCTTCAAATATTAATAACGTGTCCGGACCACCACCATTGTCGAGTGGTTACGGTGGCTGAATTGTAACTGATGGTTACTGGTTCGAGCCCCTCCCCTCTCAGGCCATGTCTGTTTATATGAAAAAATTTGGCAGTTTATTACGGAGGTTGGTGCACCAAGTACTGGTTAAGCACTAGAGCCTGCCCAGGAAAGGTGTTGTTAGGTAAACTGCCCGCCGGCGATATAGCCCAAAAATGGTGCTGATGCAGATGTAAAACCCTAACAAATATTAGCGCAGTGGTTAGCGCGCTCGTTTCTCACCAATGCAACCCAGGTTCGATCCTCGGACCGGGAAGTATGTGAGATGGTACAGTGGTTGCCAGATCAGACAGGTGGGTTTTCTCCGGGTACTCCTGTTTCCTCCCACACGAATGACCACATTAACGCTATCATCCGCGCCAACGAGAGTGATTAATATAAGTTGTTAGAACTTGCTTCGCAATCGTTATAAAATAAATAAAATTTAATCTTAACAAATAAACATAATACCATGCCCAATGAAACTGTATTATGATTAACGTCCATTATAATCCAAAACTAATGGTATTCATATAGAGATGAATTGGTTTCCCTGAGTTATGTTCATTGATCATGGTGCAGTACAACTAGAGGTCTTGTAGAATCCTTCCATTGTGGAGCAGCCTCATCGGGATCCTTCATACATACTAAATAAGCATTGTGGAAGTCATGATAGTGTGGTGGTAGCGCTTTTGCTTCAGGTGTCAGAGGCCCGGAGTTCGCGCCCAGCTCTAGCCGTTATGGTTGTGCTCTTAGGCAAGGTACTTGGATTCCAAAGTGCCTCTTCTCTCTCCCTCATGACGATGGATTCCATGTTGGGCCAGTACAAGTTGAGGAAATTTTCAGTGTGCTTTCGTTTCTAAAAACCTAATTATGTAACAGATTTTAAAAATAATTTTTACTTATAAGACGGGAAGCCACTTTGAGGTCATAATCTAGTGGGGGAAAACATGTCTTATAGGCGAGTATATACCGTACATATATGTATTATGATTTCTAATTTCTGACTACCTTTCAGACATCTTCCAGTACAGCACTGTCACTTCCTGTCCCCGGAGATATTCTGGAAATACTGCTAGACTATCTGTACACCGACGAATCTCATGTCGTGAATAGTAAGAACTTCATACTGATTCATCAGCAAATTGCATTTTCTCTCAAGTTTGTAATTAACCCTTTCAACACCACAGACCTCTAAATAGGCTTACAAAAAGTGTAGATCCAGATGAGCCGGCTCATGACGAACCGTCTCATCAGGATCTGCACTTTTTGCCAGTGATATGACTATTTTTAGACATAATTACCCATTTTGATAAATGAACTTGTCCAAATGTGATTTTCTGATTCATTTATTGGTTTATGAATATCATGGACCAGTCCATGTGAGTTACTTGGTGTTGAATGGGTTAAAGGAGAATTTGCCTAGATATAGATATATATACCGGTAGATGGTCCTTTATTTACTTTCCCGTCATGGAGCGGGACACCGGTTCAATCTGGGTATAAAATAGTGAGACTTCTCAAAGCGAGCTAGTAAGACACTACTGCCGAGTACAAGCACATATGAAACTAGTATACTGAGTCCCGTTCTCACCATTGTTCTTCGTCATCAGTCTCTCTTCATTTAAGGAATGAATTGCGGGTTAATGGTTCCCATTGAGGTATGAACTACATTGGGCAAGGTTGAAGTGTGTGTAGGCCGACACAAGGCTAATACTAGATTGATAGGCAGGCCTTTTTGATCATCAATTTGCATGAAGGCGGGATACATCGCATTAGATGTTTATCTTCTTATATTTCAGCGACACAGAAGGTGGAGTTGCTATGTAACATCCTCGTTGTAGCTGATCAGATGCTGGTTGCTAGGCTCAGAGGAATGTGTGAGGCAGCTATAGCTGGACTAGGTGAGTGCTTACTGCTGATCAGATGCTGGTTGCTAGGCTCAGAGGAATGTGTGAGGCAGCTATAGCTGTACTAGGTGAGTACTTACTGCTGATCAGATGCTGGTTGCTAGACTCAGAGGAATGTGTGAGACAGCTATAGCTGTGCTAGGTGAGTGCTTACTGCTGATCAGATGCTGGTTGCTAGACTCAGAGGAATGTGTGAGGCAGCTATAGCTGTACTAGGTGCATGCTTACTGCTGATCAGATGCTGGTTGCTAGACTCAGAGGAATGTGTGAGGCAGCTATAGCTGGACTAGGTGAGTGCTTACTGCTGATCAGATGCTGGTTGCTAGGCTCAGAGGAATGTGTGAGGCAGCTATAGCTGTACTAGGTGAATGCTTACTGCTGATCAGATGCTGGTTGCTAGACTCAGAGGAATGTGTGAGGCAGCTATAGCTGGACTAGGTGAGTGCTTACTGCTGATCAGATGCTGGTTGCTAGGCTCAGAGGAATGTGTGAGGCAGCTATAGCTGTACTAGGTGCATGCTTACTGCTGATCAGATGCTGGTTGCTAGACTCAGAGGAATGTGTGAGGCAGCTATAGCTGTACTAGGTGAGTACTTACTGCTGATCAGATGCTGGTTGCTAGACTCAGAGGAATGTGTGAGGCAGCTATAGCTGGACTAGGTGAGTACTTACTGCTGATCAGATGCTGGCTGCTAGACTCAGAGGAATGTGTGAGGCAGCTATAGCTGGACTAGGTGAGTGCTTACTGCTGATCTGATGCTGGTTGCTAGACTCAGAGGAATGTGTGAGGCAGCTATAGCTGTACTAGGTGAGTACTTACTGCTGATCAGATGCTGGTTGCTAGGCTCAGAGGAATGTGTGAGGCAGCTATAGCTGTACTAGGTGAGTACTTACTGCTGATCAGATGCTGGTTGCTAGGCTCAAAGGAATGTGTGAGGCAGCTATAGCTGTACTAGGTGAGTACTTACTGCTGATCAGATGCTGGTTGCTAGGCTCAGAGGAATGTGTGAGGCAGCTATAGCGGTACTAGGTGAGTGCTTACTGCTGATCAGATGCTGGTTGCTAGGCTCAGAGGAATGTGTGAGGCAGCTATAGCAGTACTAGTTGAGTGCTTACTGCTGATCAGATGCTGGTTGCTAGGCTCAGAGGAATGTGTGAGGCAGCTATAGCGGTACTAGGTGAGTGCTTACTGCTGATCAGATGCTGGTTGCTAGACTCAGAGGAATGTGTGAGGCAGCTATAGCTGTACTAGGTGAGTGCTTACTGCTGATCAGATGCTGGTTGCTAGGCTCAGAGGAATGTGTGAGGCAGCTATAGCTGTACTAGGTGAATGCTTACTGCTGATCAGATGCTGGTTGCTAGACTCAGAGGAATGTGTGAGGCAGCTATAGCTGTACTAGGTGAGTGCTTACTGCTGATCAGATGCTGGTTGCTAGACTCAGAGGAATGTGTGAGGCAGCTATAGCTGTACTAGGTGAGTACTTACTGCTGATCAGATGCTGGCTGCTAGACTCAGAGGAATGTGTGAGGCAGCTATAGCGGTACTAGGTGAGTGCTTACTGCTGATCAGATGCTGGTTGCTAGGCTCAGAGGAATGTGTGAGGCAGCTAAGGGGTACTATGTGAGTGCTTACTGCTGATCAGATGCTGGTTGCTAGGCTCAGAGGAATGTGTGAGGCAGCTATAGCGGTACTATGTGAGTGCTTACTGCTGATCAGATGCTGGTTGCTAGACTCGGAGGAATGTGTGAGGCAGCTATAGCTGTACTAGGTGAGTGCTTACTGCTGATCAGATGCTGGTTGCTAGACTCAGAGGAATGTGTGAGGCAGCTATAGCTGTACTAGGTGAGTACTTACTGCTGATTAGATGCTGGCTGCTAGACTTGGAGGAATGTGTGACACATTGGACCAGGTCATTTATCAAAATGGGTAATTTTGTCTTAAAATAGTAATATTACTGGCTAAAAGTACAGAGCCAGACGGCTCATCTGGATCTACACTTTTTGTATGTATTTAGAGGTCAGTGGTGCTTAAAGGGTTATGTTTCTCCCAATTTGAGCTCACAGAGAAGTGTGTTCATATAGAATATGTAGATGACACTTATTAATCCTGTATACCCAAGGGTTCCAGCTGTTGGTGAATTGGCGAAAATATTTGGCACACCATTTTTCTTTTTTGCGTCTAATACTTGGCTTCAAATATTTATCTGTAAACTATATGAAGTTTAGTTGGCTCCAAGTTTTTCAAATTGGCTCCAGTTTTTTCAATTGGCGACAGAAGTGGCACAGACCAAATCTCAACAGAGTACCTGATACCTTAATCTTCTCACTACCTTGAAGGGTATACAGTCAAGCTTGTCGTATTCAGTCCTGTTTTGTAATGAATAGCCTGAACTGTATGTTGTGGTTTGGTAGTGTGTAACCTGAACTAGTTTGGTAATGTATGTTTGACATTGTATCTCCAGAAATGTTGGCTTTTTAATGTATTGCCTGAACTGTGCTGGTGGTTTCTGCTTGCTAACTTGGGACCCGTAACACCCACAGTCTTCAGTCTTTGCAGGCACCCTGGTCTTAGTCAGTAGATGGCCCCAAATGAGTTTGGAATCAAAGTTCAAGGCAAGTTCTTTGATTGAAAAACCAAAATGTTTTCCTCATTTTCAGTGACGTTGAAGAATGTGGGAGAACTGTTGGAGTTTGCCAGTATGTACAATGCTGATCAGCTTAAGAGCACGTGTCAACAGTATATTGTACTTAACTTGCCCGCGTTGCTCGAGGGAAGGTAAAACATTAAAACAAAACGAAAGTGGTGCATGATTCTCTTGATTCTTGGAATTAATAAGCACATATTCTTTCCGAGAAAAGATTTTTTAGTTAATACAAATTTATTTTAGCTCCATTGCGAAACAAGTTCGGACCAGGGATCATTCTAGAGGGCGATGTGCGCGAAATTGTCGCCCTAGGTTTTTTTTTAGGTTTTTACGATTTTCAAACAAAATTTTGTCTAGTAAGATACACTGGCCCATTATAAAGCACTCCTATTCTAATGTTGTACCGTATTTAATGGTTGTGCTGTGCATTTTAACCCTATTTTGCAGCAGAAGTATATTAAAGAACACCATTTAAGGAAGCGATCACGTGCTTTCTCACTTCTCCCAAAAATTCTGACCTAGAATGAACCCTGAGTTCCTATAATTTATATTAACCACTATCGAGACCTCATTCCGGATAGAATCCATCGCCACGAGGGCGAGAGAAGAGTCAATGTGGAATTTAGATTGCTTTCCTTAGAGCACAATTGTGACGGCTGTAGCTGGGCATGCACTCCAGGTTATCATCTGAAGCGAACACGCCACCACTGGGCTACCACAACAAACTTCTAATCACCAGCTATATTGCAAGAAATGCGTTGTTGAAAAGAAACTTGTTCATGTATTTTATTGTATTGTTAACTGTAGGTACTTGGATGTGCTGAGTGACCATGTGATTCATGAACTGTCCAAGTATTACAAAAACTCTGTAAGTGAATTATTTTATTTTTTTATTTAAGTTTATTTAACGTCGCTACCGGTTACCCATTTGAGCTGTAAGTGAATGAAAACATTATTTCTTTTAATAAAAAGTAAGTACAGTCAAACTTGCTCGAACGACCACTTGTATTAAGATACCACTTGTATAAAGATACCACTTGTATAAAGGGACCACTTGGATTAAGATACCACTTGTATAAAGGGACCACTTGGATTAAGATACCACTTGTATAAAGATACCACTTGTATAAAGATATCACTTGGATTAAGAGACCACTTGTATAAACATACCACTTGGATTAAGACCACTTGTATAAAGATACCACTTGGATTAAGAGACCACTTGGATTAAGAGACCACATTTTCAGTTATCGTTTGTGTTGTTAAAGAATAAATGTGGCTGTATTAAGAGACCATTCCTGCTTAGAGACCACTTTTTGACCTTGCCATTTGTGGTCTCTTACTATAAGTTTAACTGTAGGAGACTATTGAGACTATGTCGGATGATGTAGAGATGGTCTAGAGGTTTCCATACAGGAGACTATTGAGACTATGTCGGATGATGTAGAGATGGTCTAGAGGTTTCCATACAGGAGACTATTGAGACTATGTCGGATGATGTAGAGATGGTCTAGAGGTTTCCATACAGGAGACTATTGAGACTATGTCGGATGATGTAGAGATGGTCTAGAGGTTTCCATACAGGAGACTATTGAGACTATGTTGGATGATGTAGAGATGGTCTAGAGGTTTCCATACAGGAGACTATTGAGACTATGTCGGATGATGTAGATATGGTCTAGAGGTTTCCATACTGGAGACTATTGAGACTATGTCGGATGATGTAGAGATGGTCTAGAGGTTTCCATACAGGAGACTATTGAGACTATGTCGGATGATGTAGAGATGGTCTAGAGGTTTCCATACAGGAGACTATTGAGACTATGTCGGATGATGTAGAGATGGTCTAGAGGTTTCCATACAGGAGACTATTGAGACTATGTCGGATGATGTAGAGATGGTCTAGAGGTTTCCATACAGGAGACTATTGAGACTGTGTCGGATGATGTAGAGATGGTCTAGAGGTTTCCATACAGGAGACTATTGAGACTGTGTCGGTTGATGTAGAGATGGTCTAGAGGTTTCCATACAGGAGACTATTGAGACTGTGTCGGATGATGTAGATATGGTCTAGAGGTTTCCATACAGGAGACTATTGAGACTATGTCGGATGATGTAGAGATGGTCTAGAGGTTTCCATACAGGAGACTATTAAGGCTATGTCGGATGATGTAGATATGGTCTAGAGGTTTCCATACAGGAGACTATTGAGACTATGTCGGATGATGTAGATATGGTCTAGAGGTTTCCATACAGGAGACTATTGAGACTATGTCGGATGATGTAGATATGGTCTAGAGGTTTGCATACAGGAGACTATTGAGACTATGTCGGATGATGTAGCTATGGTCTAGAGGTTTCCATACAGGAGACTATTGAGACTATGACGGATGATGTAGATATGGTCTAGAGGTTTCCATACAGGAGACTATTGAGACTATGTTGGATGATGTAGAGATGGTCTAGAGGTTTCCATACAGGAGACTATTGAGACTATGTCGGATGATGTAGAGATGGTCTAGAGGTTTCCATACAGGAGACTATTGAGACTATGTCGGATGATGTAGAGATGGTCTAGAGGTTTCCATACAGGAGACTATTGAGACTATGTTGGATGATGTAGAGATGGTCTAGAGGTTTCCATACAGGAGACTATTGAGACTATGTCGGATGATGTAGATATGGTCTAGAGGTTTCCATACTGGAGACTATTGAGACTATGTCGGATGATGTAGAGATGGTCTAGAGGTTTCCATACAGGAGACTATTGAGACTGTGTCGGATGATGTAGAGATGGTCTAGAGGTTTCCATACAGGAGACTATTGAGACTGTGTCGGATGATGTAGAGATGGTCTAGAGGTTTCCATACAGGAGACTATTGAGACTATGTCGGATGATGTAGAGATGGTCTAGAGGTTTCCATACAGGAGACTATTAAGGCTATGTCGGATGATGTAGATATGGTCTAGAGGTTTCCATACAGGAGACTATTGAGACTATATCGGATGATGTAGATATGGTCTAGAGGTTTGCATACAGGAGACTATTGAGACTATGTCGGATGATGTAGCTATGGTCTAGAGGTTTCCATACAGGAGACTATTGAGACTATGACGGATGATGTAGATATGGTCTAGAGGTTTCCATACAGGAGACTATTGAGACTATGTTGGATGATGTAGATATGGTCTAGAGGTTTCCATACAGGAGACTATTGAGACTATGTCGGATGATGTAGCTATGGTCTAGAGGTTTCCATACAGGAGACTATTGAGACTATGACGGATGATGTAGATATGGTCTAGAGGTTTCCATACAGGAGACTATTAAGGCTATGTCGGATGATGTAGATATGGTCTAGAGGTTTCCATACAGGAGACTATTGAGACTATGTCGGATGATGTAGAGATGTTCTAGAGGTTTCCATACAGTAGACTATTGAGACTATGTCGGATGATGTAGATATGGTCTAGAGGTTTCCATACAGGAGACTATTGAGACTATGTCGGATGATGTAGAGATGGTCTAGAGGTTTCCATACAGGAGACTATTGAGACTATGTCGGATGATGTAGATATGGTCTAGAGGTTTCCATACAGGAGACTATTAAGGCTATGTCGGATGATGTAGATATGGTCTAGAGGTTTCCATACAGGAGACTATTGAGACTATGTCGGATGATGTAGAGATGGTCTAGAGGTTTCCATACAGGAGACTATTGAGACTATGTCGGATGATGTAGAGATGGTCTAGAGGTTTCCATACAGGAGACTATTGAGACTATGTCGGATGATGTAGATATGGTCTAGAGGTTTCCATACAGGAGACTATTGAGACTATGTCGGATGATGTAGAGATGGTCTAGAGGTTTCCATACAGGAGACTATTGAGACTATGTCGGATGATGTAGATATGGTCTAGAGGTTTCCATACAGGAGACTATTCAGGCTATGTCGGATGATGTAGAGATGGTCTAGAGGTTTCCATACAGGAGACTATTGAGACTATGTCGGATGATGTAGAGATGGTCTAGAGGTTTCCATACAGTAGACTATTGAGACTATGTCGGATGATGTAGAGATGGTCTAGAGGTTTCCATACAGGAGACTATTGAGACTATGTCGGATGATGTAGATATGGTCTAGAGGTTTCCATACAGGAGACTATTGAGACTATGTCGGATGATGTAGAGATGGTCTAGAGGTTTCCATACAGGAGACTATTGAGACTATGTCGGATGATGTAGATATGGTCTAGAGGTTTCCATACAGGAGACTATTCAGGCTATGTCGGATGATGTAGAGATGGTCTAGAGGTTTCCATACAGGAGACTATTGAGACTATGTCGGATGATGTAGAGATGGTCTAGAGGTTTCCATACAGTAGACTATTGAGACTATGTCGGATGATGTAGAGATGGTCTAGAGGTTTCCATACAGGAGACTATTGAGGCTATGTCGGATGATGTAGAGATGGTCTAGAGGTTTCCATACAGGAGACTTGTAACGCAATGATTTTTGACGAATAAATCTATTGTAGATTCCTAACATGTCGAGTCGTATAATCACGCCGTATGATGAAGGCCCTGAAAAGGCATATCTGGAGTTTTTGGTATCACAGACAATTGAAGATTCTGAAAATATCCCAGCTGGGGCCCCATTTGAACCCAGGAAGAGCAAGTCTAAAAGGAAGAGAAACCGAACTAAAAGTTCGACAGAGGAGCAAGAAAGGGGCCAAGATAGAGGCCAAAGAAGGGTTTCTGAGAGACTTTTGTCGGCCAGCTCTGATGTTGGGATAAGATGTGATGACGAATGTGATGGCAGTGGCCGTGTTCATGAACTGAGTATTGACTGTGCTGTGGAGAGTGAGGTAAGTGAAACTAGTATCTGCGCAGACGTGGAAGACTCGCACTTGGAACATCCAGCAAGCAGCTATATTTACATGTATTCTAGATAGAATTAATGATATGTATGTCTGTCACATGTCCCGGACAAGTCATTTTTGGCAGTGTCACCTGTCCCGGACAAGTCACTTTTGGCAGTGTCACCTGTCCCGAACAAGTCACTTTTGCCAGTATCACCTGTCCCGAACAAGTCACTTTTGCCAGTATCACCTGTCCCAGACAAGTCATTTTTGCCAGTGTCACCTGTCCCGGACAAGTCACTTTTGCCAGTATCACCTGTCCCAGACAAGTCGTTTTTGCCAGTGTCACCTGTCACAGACAAGTCACTTTTGCCAGTGTCACCTGTCCCTGACAAGTCACTTTTGCCAGTGTCACCTGTCCTAGACAAGTCACTTTTGCCAGTGTCACCTGTCCCAGACAAGTCACTTTTGCCAGTGTCACCTGTCGCGGACAAATCACTTTTGCCAGTGTCACCTGTCCCTGACAAGTCACTTTTGCCAGTGTCACCTGTCCCAGACAAGTCACTTTTGCCAGTGTCACCTGTCCCAGACAAGTCACTTTTGCCAGTGTCACCTGTCCCAGACAAGTCACTTTTGCCAGTGTCACCTGTCCCGAATAAATCACTTTTGCCAGTGTCACCTGTCCCGAATAAATTACTTTTGCCAGTGTCACCTGTCCCGAATAAATCACTTTTGCCAGTGTCACCTGTCCCAGACAAGTCACTTTTGCTAGTGCACCTGTCTCAGACCACAGGGATTCGGCACGTTTGGGGGTACTAGTATATATATTTAAGTACAGGGATTCTACTCTGTGGGATGTCAGATTTCGCATCGATCAGTAAAATGGCCCTATCTGAGACAATTTTGTACAAAGCTGTCCAAATATAACGCCTATCCCGAGTCTTTATATTGTTCTTCAAATAAAACACAACTTTAAGCTGCATGCATGTATACTTTGCAAACAATTGCCACAAACATTGGCTATAGCAGGTCACATTTCCGTACTAGGACACGGGTTCTGTCAGCAACAACAAAAAATCTTCGACGGGAGAGTTTTAGCTGTGAATAACATTATCAATAAAATGTGTTTACACTAACGTGTAGGTTTATTCGGCAAAAATGTACGTCAAAAAGAGATTTCGTAGCATTTTCAATTTGTTTTGAAAAATTCTAAAGCGGCGCAATTCGCGTTGAAACGACCGTTGAAACGAGCGTTCTGATTGGATTATTAGAATGTAACAAGATGTTTTTTTATATATGAAGAAGTACGGAAATGTGACCTGCTATGGCCAATGTATGTGGCAATTGTTTGCAAAGTATACATGCATGCAGCTTAAAGTTGTGTTTTATTTGAAGAACAATATAAAGACTCGGGATAGGCGTTATATTTGGACAGCTTTGTACAAAATTGTCTCAGATAGGGCCATTTTACTGATCGATGCGAAATCTGACATCCCACAGAGTAGAATCCCTGTACTTATATATATATACTAGTACCACCAAACGTGCCGAATCCCTGTGTCCCAGACAAGTCACTTTTGCCAGTGTCACCTGTCCCAGACAAGCCACTTTGAAAATTAATTGGCGAACCCCCGTCTGATTCAACAGATGTTATAACACCAACTAGGTACAACAGATACTGTAGAGTGCCTGGTAGAATTTACATTTAATGATCATGGTATTGATTATTTGTCAATAGTATGTATTTGTAATGTATTTGTAGATGGAGTTATTTATAGACATGAAATCAGCTTTATATAGTATAAAACTGTCTAATAGTATGAATTTCTCTTTTAAAAATGGGGTAAAACAGTGTTTATGCACAAGTTTAATGTGAGATTATATAGCATATAAGTCAAGAAAGCAAAGTAAAGTCTAAATTTATTCTGAAATCTTGATGTACATCAGTCAGCTGTAAGGATTAATTATTACGCATGATATAAACAGCCATGTTAATATTAAACATGCTGTATATATATATTTACTGAATATATATATTGTGTACGTAAACAATTAAGCATGCAATCTGCTTGATTGTACAAACCTGATACAGTCTATCGAGTAAGACAATTTTTGAGTGTTAGTACACATTACTTGTGTACGCAAGTAGGTCTGATGTCATTTCATGTATTCTGATATTCAATGGGTACATTTATTTATCATAACCCCCTGATTAATCGGAGGCGATATGCCCGGTGTATAGCACATGCCCGGTGTATAGCACATGTCCGGTGTATAGCACATGCCCGGTGTATAGCGCATGTCCGGTGTATAGCACATGGCCGGTGCATGCCCGGTGTATAGCACGTGCCCGGTGTATAGCACATGTCCGGTGTATAGCACATGGCCGGTGCATGCCCGGTGTATAGCACATGCCCGGTGTATAGCACATGCCCGATGTATAGCACATGCCCGATGTATAGCACATGCCCGGTGTATAGCACATGCCCGGTGTATAGCGCATGCCCGGTGTATAGCACATGCCCGGTGTATAGCACATGCCCGGTGTATAGCGCATGCCCGGTGTATAGCACATGCCCGGTGTATAGCACATGCCCGGTGTATAGCGCATGTCCGGTGTATAGCGCATGTCCGGTGTATAGCACATGCCAGGTGTATAGTACATGCCAGGTGTATAGCACATGTGGAGGAATACGTAATTAGTTGTGTGTGTCTGTGCATGCATGGGTGCGTGCGTGCAGTGCTTGTATTGTACTGTTTTGTTTTCAGAGTCCAACGTCACCTACTACCCCAGCTACCAATGAATCACAGATACGCCCAAGCCTCAACTCCCCAGTGAGTCCACAGCAGAATGCGGGACATTGGTCCCAGCAAGGTTCGCTACAAACAGTGAACATAAGCAGCAACGAGACTTGCACGAGCAGTCCCAGCCTGCGTGACATCATGCAGGAGGAATTGACCAGGACCGGAAAATCTAATCACAGGTGATCTATGAACTCTTAACTGATGCATTATTGAATTACTTAGGCAACTATCCATTCTAGTTATAGTATTCACAGTATATAGGTATTTAGAGGTTATTACGTGGCATTCTAGTTATAGTATTCACAGTATATAGGTATTTAGAGGTTATTACGTGGCATTCTAGTTGTTGTATTCACAGTATATAGGTATTTAGAGGTTATTACGTGACATTCTAGTTGTTGTATTCACAGTATATAGGTATTTAGAGGTTATTACGTGACATTCTAGTTGTTGTATTCACAGTATATAGGTATTTAGAGGTTATTACGTGACATTCTAGTTGTTGTATTCACAGTATATAGGTATTTAGAGGTTATTACGTGACATTCTAGTTGTTGTATTCACAGTATATAGGTATTTAGAGGTTATTACGTGACATTCTAGTTGTTGTATTCACAGTATATAGGTATTTAGAGGTTATTACGTGACATTCTAGTTGTTGTATTCACAGTATATAGGTATTTAGAGGTTATTACGTGACATTCTAGTTGTTGTATTCACAGTATATAGGTATTTAGAGGTTATTACGTGACGTTATTAGAGAATCTGAAGTACCATTCTACCTTAGAGAAACAATCTTCAGATTAGAGAATCTGAAGTACCATTCTACCTCAGAAAACAATCTTCAGATTAGAGAATCTGAAGTACCATTCTATCTTAGAGAAACAATCTTCAGATTACGATTCTATCTTAGAGAAACAATCTTCAGATTAGAGAATCTGAAGTACCATTCTACCTTAGAGAAACAATCTTCAGATTAGAGAATCTGAAGTAACATTCTACCTTAGAGAATCAATCTTCAGATTAGAGAATCTGAAGTACCATTCTATCTTAGAGAAACAATCTTCAGATTAGAGAATCTGAAGTATCATTCTACCTTAGAGAAACAATCTTCAGATTACGATTCTATCTTAGAGAAACAAACTTCAGATTAGAGAATCTGAAGTACTATTCTATCTTAGAGAAACAAACTTCAGATTAGAGAATCTGAAGTATCATTCTACCTTAGAGAAACAATCTTCAGATTGCGATTCTATCATAGAGAAACAATCAAAGATTCATTCATATTTTAGTGGCCAAAAGTCGGGAAAAGTCTCATGGAAGGAGATCAAAAAACAGCAACAGGTTCAACAAAAGATTGCCTCCCAACGAAACAACAATAATAGCGATCCTCGTGGTGTAGGCTCGTCGACAGCTGTACCTGCGGGTGACATGCAGCAGACGGCAAAATCTTCCAGTAGCAACGAGAAAAACAGTACAGATTGCCCCTGGTAAATTTCATTGACTGTATGACATTCACTGTAGTGGACATGTACTTTGGAATGATTAAATATCTTTGGGTCTGTTCACAGAACATATTCGTAATTAGGTCATTTATGTGTGAATAATCAAAAGACTTTACCAATCTTTCCATAAACAGTGTCCCATCCACACTTTACAAATATATTTATTATTCTATTTTACGCTAGGTCCGCCTCCGTGGTCGAGTGGTTAAGGTCGCTGACTTGTATACCACTGTAAACTATCATCACTGATGGTCACGGGTCCGCCTCCGTGGTCGAGTGGTTACGGTCGCTGACTTGTATACCACTGTAACATATCATCACTGATGGTCACGTGTCCGCCTCCGTGGTCGAGTGGTTACGGTCCCTGACTTGTATACCACTGTAACCTATCATCTCTGATGGTCACGGGTCCGCCTCCGTGGTCGAGTGGTTACGGTCCCTGACTTGTATACCACTGTAACCTATCATCACTGATGGTCACGGGTTTGAGTCCCACTCAGGCCGTGTCTCATTTATATGTAAAAGATGGCTGTTTCTTACGGGGGTTGGTGCACCCAAGTACTGGTTAACCACTGGAACCTGCCCAGGAAAGGTGTTGTTAGGTGAACTGCCCGCCAGCGATATAGCCCCAAAAAAAATGGTGCTGCTGCAGGCAGAAAACCCGAAATATAATGGGGAAGACATATTTTTTTGGCCATTTCCGTCAGTCTGTCCGCTTACCGTTTCCGCTCCTGTTCTCCAATATGTAACCCCTTGTTGGATTTTCACAAACCTTGGCAGGAAGCATCAGTAGGATGACTAGTATGCATATTGTAACCCCGTTCCGGTTGGATGATTTGTTGCTGTTTTACTGCCCATTGAACATGACACAAAGCTTGTCCGTGCTTCATATCCAAAACCCCTTGTTGGATTTTTACCAAACTTAGCAGGAAGAATAGGTTTTATATCTAGTTGCGCCTATTTTATTTTACCGTGTTCCGGTTGTGTGATATTCTGTGGATTTTTTATGACACAAAGCTTGTCCAAGCTTCATCTGCAAACCTACTTGGTTGAAACTTATTATTATTATTGAAATGTGCTTTTCTACCTCCTTTCCTTCCGTTGGGTAACACACAAATACTCAAAACAATCTTATATTTGTGTACAGGGCATCACTGAACAATCTTATATTTGTGTACAGGGCATCACTGAACAATCTTATATTTGTGTACAGGGCATCACTGAACAATCTTATATTTGTGTACAGGGCATCACTGAACAATCTTATATTTGTGTACAGGGCATCACTGAACAATCTTATATTTGTGTACAGGGCATCACTGAACAATCTTATATTTGTGTACAGGGCATCACTGAACAATCTTATATTTGTGTACAGGGCATCACTGAACAATCTTATATTTGTGTACAGGGCATCACTGAACAATCTTATATTTGTGTACAGGGCATCACTGAACAATCTTATATTTGTGTACAGGGCATCACTGAATAAGGTAGTGAGCTCATTCAGAAATCTGATGGTAGAAGATCAGCAGGCCACATCTGTTAGATCGCAACTAGTCAAGGGTGCTCCCAGAACACAACTAAAAGTGCAGCAGCAAGTCACGGCAGTCCAATCACAACTAGTCAAGGGTGCTCCCAGAACACAACTAAAAGTGCAGCAGCAAGTCGCGGCAGTCCAATCACAATTAAGCACAGGATCACAAGCAACGATACCAAAAATAAATGTCAGACGAACGGAGCAAGGACGGAAATACGATCGTCAAAATAATGTGGTTAGGTAGGCTGCATTGATTAACTAAATGATATAACTCAGCACTACATGCATACTTGCCTATGAGGCGACCCCCACACCCCGGCTGTCTGATTAGCGCAGTGGTTTGCACGCTCGTTTCTCACCAATGCAACCTGGGTTTGATCCTCGAACCCGGAAGAATTTCACACGGTACGGTGGTCGCCAGATCGGACAAGTGATTTTTTCTGGGTACTCCGGTTTCCTCCCAAACGAATGACCTTATTTACGCTTTCATCCGCCTACGCGAGTGAATAATATAAGTTGTTATAGCTTGTTTCTCAATCGTTGTAAAATAAATAAAATTTAAACTAAGACGACCCCCCCCCCTTTGGTCTTTAATCAGTGGTATTTTGCATAAACCCACGTATAAGACAGGTTGAGACAATGGGAACCTCTCGGACGTAATGACCAAATAAATGAATACAACAATGTACTGATGCACAACAATAAATTAGATTTTGTAAAATGCTATTGGCAAGTTCAGTTTACAGACAGAGCTATGAAAGTATATGATATTGTTATACTCTTTGAGTTATTTCAATATAAGGTCATTAATTATTGATTTAAAAAAAAAATCCGCCTCCGTGGTCGAGTGGTTAAGGTCGCTGACTTGTATACCACTGTAACCTATCATCACTGATGGTCACGGGTTCGAGCCCCGCTCAGGCCGTGTCTAATTTATATGAAAAAGTTGGCAGTTTCTTACGGAGGTTGGTGCACCCAAGTACTGGTTAACCGCTGGAGCCTGCCCAGGAAAGGTGTTGTTGGTAAACTGCCCGCCGGCGATATAGCCCAAAATGGTGCTGATGCAGGCGTAAAACCCGAAATATAACATAATGATTTTAAAAAAAACAACCAAAAACACATTTTTTTAAAATCAATAATGTGTAACAATATCATAGACTTTCATAGCTCTGTCACTTGCTTATAAGTCTCCGTGGCCTAGTGGTTAAGGCGTCCGCCTACGGAGCGGGAGGTCGAAGGTTCGAAACTCGTCAGGGGTTCATTCTGATATGGCTGGTTGGTGAGCCGCCAACTAGTTAATTAATGGTTACCGATTGCCTACCAGCCTGGTGTCTGGCATACAAGCATAGGATTCGGGAAGTACTGCTGTTCATAAAAAGAGGTGTCTTATAAGTCAGCAATGGCTGGCCCTTTAAATAGGGGTGACACTATAATAAACACTTTTCTTTGCTTTATAAGACGGGAAGCCACTTTGTGGCCATAATCTGGTGATAAAATTCCTGACTTATAGGCAAGTAATTTTAGAATTAAATTCCTCTCGTTTACTGAAAATTGGTTGAATTATATCTTTTCCCCGCTTTTGGAGAAATGTATTTGCCAAAATCTGTCTCACCGAGGCACATTGATGATGTCCAGTGGATGAAAGCAATTGATGTTGTGTTCAGTACATGTAGTTAAACCTTAACCGGCAAATCACAGCAAAAGTCGCTTTTGCAAACAGCATAGAGCCACATCAGGCTCTATGCCGTTTGCTATTTGGATAGTGGAGCTAAAACACTTTGTCTGACTAGGAAACAGCATAGATCCTGATCAGATGCGGAGTACATATTTGACCTCTATTAATCAGCCACCTGTGCTAAGCAGCCACTCTCTAGGAGTCCCTTTGCTGGCTGCTTAAGACAGGTATGACTGTATATTGTACCAGTAAGTAAATTGTGGCTTTAATATACAGTCAAACCTGTGTTAGTGGTCACCTCTATTAAGCAGCCAACCTGTATTAAGCAGCCAGTTGCCAGATTCCCAATATGTTGTTTTGTTATATACTTGACCTCTATTAAGCAGCCACTTTCTGTGATTCCCTTGACTGGCTGCTTAACACAGGTTTGACTGTATACAACAGGATTATCACAAATACCACTGCAATGTCCAAACATGTGTAGCATTATAACCTTGTACTGTATACAATACATTCCAATCTGCTTTACAGCTGGGGTCTACCTCCAAACATCTGTAGCATTATAGCCTCGTACTGTATACACTACATTCCAATCTGCTTTACAGCTGGGGTCTACCTCCAAACATCTGTAGCATTATAGCCTTGTACTGTATACAATACATTCCAATCTGCTTTACAGCTGGGGTCTACCTCCAAACATCTGTAGCATTATAGCCTTGTACTGTATACAATACATTCCAATCTGCTTTACAGCTGGGGTCTACCTCCAAACATCTGTAGCATTATAACCTTGTACTGTATACAATACATTCCAATCTGCTTTACAGCTGGGGTCTACCTCCAAACATCTGTAGCATTATAGCCTTGTACTGTATACAATACATTCCAATCTGCTTTACAGCTGGGGTCTACCTCCAAACATCTGTAGCATTATAGCCTCGTACTGTATACAATACATTCCAATCTGCTTTACAGCTGGGGTCTACCTCCAAACATCTGTAGCATTATAGCCTTGTACTGTATACAATACATTCCAATCTGCTTTACAGCTGGGGTCTACCTCCAAACATCTGTAGCATTATAACCTTGTACTGTATACAATACATTCCAATCTGCTTTACAGCTGGGGTCTACCTCCAAACATCTGTAGCATTATAGCCTTGTACTGTATACAATACATTCCAATCTGCTTTACAGCTGGGGTCTACCTCCAAACATAGCATTATAGCCTCGTACTGTATACAATACATTCCAATCTGCTTTACAGCTGGGGTCTACCTCCAAACATCTGTAGCATTATAGCCTTGTACTGTATACAATACATTCCAATCTGCTTTACAGCTGGGGTCTACCTCCAAACATCTGTAGCATTATAGCCTTGTACTGTATACAATACATTCCAATCTGCTTTACAGCTGGGGTCTGCCTCACAATAACAAGTCATCTAAAGATGCAATAGCTGCTGCATCAAACACTACACCAGCTGAGAATGCCCCAGCCAAAAATGCCTGGGGTGTGGATCCAGCAAGTCCTCGGTCTCCAGAGAGCCGCCTGGTGGCATCGGCGATGGCCTCGACCCCGCCGGATGCGGTGTTCAGGTTTTCAGACATAGTGAAGGATGAGCAGCAGAAAAGAGATGTGTTGACAAGGACAACAAACAAACCGCTGGCCCTTATACAGGTACTACACGATATTTGTGTTTATTAGTGTAAGATAGGATTTTATTTCCATCGAGTGATCACCGAAATTTGTATTTTCCATGAGAGGTGTTAGAAATATTCTTTTTCTTTTATGATTTCCAATGACTTTGGCTAATATAATATTTTTGTTTTCAAATTTTATTGATTTCAACTGCCCTGTCGGGAGCCTCATTGCACTACGTGACACAACCACTTCTCTTAGTGTGAACGTCCGTAATAAGAAATAGTTCCGGTATTATTTTCAAGTTAGTTTCTGTTTGCTGTCAAAATTAAAAATTACAGACAAAACAAATTTATTAGAATATATTACTTAATAATTAACTGTTCATGATAGTCAGAAAATAGCTAAAATACAAAAGTACATCTAATCGCTCAGGAATACGAAACGCAACCGGTGGATGAGAAAAATGCCATGTTTCACTGATTCAAAGCGGTGTAAGATGGAGTTTTCTTTCTAGTAGAGCTGATAGGTAAAATGATGTGCACTTTTGGAGGAAAACGTAATGGTTGGCCAATGTGATGCAGATGCAGGAAAAACTGACAGGCAGCACTTTTGACCACATGTCACTCTTTTTTGAGTGTTCCTTTACATAGCCACATACCACCATACACAACAACAGCTGAAATGGATGTAACATATGACTGAAGCATGACTGTGATGCTTTTACCAAATAAATTGCTTCCTATATTGTGAAAACTGGGTATGAACATTTCTATGAGTATTGTGATACTTTGTGTATATTATTTTGATATTTGCATTTGAATAATGTGCAATCATTAGTGCCCTGAGAAAACTATCAGTCATTGGAAGGCATAAAAGAAAACAAACAAATCGCTAACCCTTGTACAGGTACTTGGAGCACAATGAATAGACGAATGTTCTCCACCAGGTTTACTATTTTTTTGTTTCTTATTGAATTTCTGTGAGCTAGGAAATTGTGCTCATGAAATACAGATAATATCCACAAAATGATGACAATAATTTAAGATGTCTTAGATGGACTGTGTGTGTGTTTTACGTTTATTTATCGTCGCTACCGGTTGCCCATATGAGCGACGCCTTCTGACGAGATTAGTTGTATATATAGTTGAAATAATGTTCAGTTTGTTGAACTTGGCCAGTAACTGGTAGAAGTAGTCATTTTAGATTGTTGGAGGATAGTGCAATGATACAGACAGAGACCCATTCCCGAGTCTCCTCTTGTTCTTTTACGTGCACAGTGTAAGGCACAGACACGAGACCTCTGTTTAATGTCCCATCTGAAAGACTGTTATTAGGGTCAGACGGGGGGATCGAACCTGCAATCCCTGGATTACCAGTCCAGCGTGTTACCACTGGACTACAGATCCGTCTGTTTAGATGGACTCGACGACGTTTTCAGTAGTTTTATTTATTCACAATGATGACAAACAATTTATATTTAAAGTAAATTTTGAATTTGCAAGTGTGTCATTAATTAAAACTAAAACTTTTGCAAATGACTAGTTTATTTACAGTGTGTTCATACTGCCATTTTGTTTGTAGATTGAGGAGCAAGCAATTCAGGATTTATTAAAGCTTTACAAGGCGGGAGATAACGTAGATGAACATATTACGGTAGAGCGGGTGATACAGGAGTCTGCTGCACCGGTGTGGAAGCGCGAGAGAGTTCAATCCTCCTGAGTGTGGACATGTCTTGCTTGCACTGCACATACATATAATGCTTCGAATGTCGAGCTAGTAAAATGCTTCATCTGTGAAAACACAGAACTGGGGGGGGATATGCCCCCTTGGACTGAGAAGTTTGGAACACCATTGTGTGAGGAGGGACAGATTGCCTCATGATGGGGGATATGCCCCTTGGACTGAGAAGTTATGAAACACCATTGTGTGAGGAGGGACAGACTGCCTCATGATGGGGGATATGCCCCTTGGACTGAGAAGTTTGGAACACCATTGTGTGAGGAGGGACATACTGCCTCATGATCCTTTGTTGGGGAGAAATGTACATTGGAATGTTAAATGTATTGCAACTTTCCTTTATTTATTTGAGCTCGAGTGCGATACAAGTTCCTACAACTTATAATAATCCCTCTCGGGACCTCATTCCTGATGAAATCCATTGCCACGGTGGGAGAGAAGAGGCAACGTGGAATTTAAATGCCTTGCTAATGGCGCAATCGCAATGGGCACGAACTCCGGCCTTTTCGCACCTGAAGCAAGCGCTGCGCTACCACTGACCATTCATTGTTCGATACCCTGGTGCTTATTGATGAATGAACAATTTCCTGTCCTCACACATGCCATTAATCAGCATATAGCTACACCATTCTAAACTTTATTTACCATATATTCCCGGCCACAAGACGACCTCGGCCATAAGTCGAGGGTTAAACTTGAAAATGCTGGTTTTAAGCTGGATCCTTTCATAAATCGACTTGTGACATTCATTACGACAATGGTTTTTTTCCTCATTTTTGAATGAAACAGCTAAATTTGATCGTGTCGACGTTATTCGATTACAAATCCTAAAAAATGCACAATAGTTTGTTTATCAGCTTTTCTGTTGTTTATAATGTAAATAATTGTCTAAGTAAATTGTTATATTAAATAAAAGAACATAAATAAAATAAAGTTCCAACAAATTTATCGACCTAGTACTTTCCTCACATCTCTGAATTAGAGAAAGGTCGAGTTATGGCTGGGAATATACTGTAATTTACAACAATTGCAAAACAAGGTTTAACAACTTACATGTTGGCGTATATGTGGTGCTTCGTGTGGGATCCAACCCACCTGTCCGATTTGGCGACCACCATACCATCTTGCATACTTAAATAGTGCCAACCACTGTGCTAATCGGACAGCCACAGAAATGTCTTCAATTTGCTGTTTATGTAACGCATGTATTCATTCATTTAGATTTTTATACCATTCCAGTATTTTGCAATAGAAAGAGTGTGATGGTTACAGTAGGTGTGTGGGTGGAAGTATGTGTGTGGATGTGGCATGTTTAACGTTGCCTCATTACACACTACCTCTTAACAACCAGATCATCTTGTCTACTGTTTCAATTGGAGACATAGAGAATATTTGTGTTTATTAGTGTAAGATAGGATTTTATTTCACCTAGTGATCACCGTAATTTGTATATACGTAACCTATGTTACACAAATAAACATAAATCTTCTTTTTCTTTTATGATTTTCAAATTTAATTACTTTTAACTGCTCCTATCAGGAGCCTCATTTCACAACAATACACAACCGCACAACAACTTATGTCCATAATAACAAATAGTGCCGGTATAATTTTGAAGTTAGTTTTTGTTTCCTATCAAAATTAAAAACTACAGACAAATCAAATTTATTAGAATATATTACTTTTATGTTTATCTGTTAATGATTGGCAGAAAATAGCTAAAACACACAAAAGTACAATGCCTCGCGGGAATGTAGACATGTAATAACTGCAGAGGAATACGTCAAACGCTAGACATGTAATAACTGCAGAGGAATACGTCCAAACGCCTCGCGGGGATGTAGACATGTAATAACTGCAGAGGAATACGTCCAAACGCCTCGCGGGGATGTAGACGTGTAATAACTGCAGAGGAATACGTCAAACGCTAGACATGTAATAACTGCAGAGGAATACGTCCAAACGCCTCGCGGGGATGTAGACATGTAATAACTGCAGAGGAATACGTCCAAACGCCTCGCGGGGATGTAGACATGTAATAACTGCAGAGGAATACGTCAAACGCTAGACATGTAATAACTGCAGAGGAATACGTCCAAACGCCTCGCGGGGATGTAGACATGTAATAACTGCAGAGGAATACGTCAAACGCTAGACATATAATAACTCCAGAGGAATACGTCCAACCGCCTCGCGGGGATGTAGACATGTAATAACTGCAGAGGAATACGTCAAACGCTAGACATGTAATAACTGCAGAGGAATACGTCCAAACGCCTCGCGGAGATGTAGACATGTAATAACTGCAGAGGAATAGACTAGATGTAATTGGACTTTGTTTCTGTAATGGACTAGATGTAATTGGACTTTATGTTTCTGTAATGGACTAGATGTAATTGGACTTTATGTTTCTGTAATGGACTAGATGTAATTGGACTTATGTTTCTCTAATGGACTAGATGTAATTGGACTTTATGTTTCTCTAATGGACTAGATGTAATTGGACTTTATGTTTCTCTAATGGACTAGATGTAATTGGACTTTATGTTTCTGTAATGGACTAGATGTAATTGGACTTTATGTTTCTCTAATGGACTAGATGTAATTGGACTTTATGTTTCTCTAATGGACTAGATGTAATTGGATTTTATGTTTCTGTAATGGATCAGATGTAAGGTATTCTGTGTCTCCGTCTGTACTATGGTTCCAAATTAATTAACCCTTAATCTGCCGAATAAATTGGATAGAATGTGCAAACAACATATTGGATATCCAGATCAGCCGAGGCGTAACACCGCGTCTGATCAGGATCTATCTTATTTGCTATTCAGACACTGGGTATAGAGTCTGATCAGATGGCACGTTCTGTACATGTTCTATGCTGTCTGATCTGTTTCTAAAAGCGACTTTAGTTGTGATTGGAAGGTTAATAAAGAGGCGGGGGGATGTGGCCTCCCCTCGATCGGGGGTGTGGCCTCCCCTCGGTCGGGGATGTGGCCTCCGCTCGGTCGGGGATGTGGCCTCCCCTCGGTCGGGATGTGGCCTCCCTCGTCGGTCGGGGATGTGGCCTCCCTCGTCGGTCGGGGATGTGGCCTCCCCTCGTCGGTAGGGGATATGGCGTCTCGGACTGTTCATCCCCGTTTCACTAGTAAGCCACAATACATGTTGATTACCAAGTATATAGTTCTCCGTAGTTTTATGCCAGTTATTTTTAACTGAAATACATGATGCAATTTCTATTGTAGCCAGTGTTAAATAAATTATTACCAAGATGAACCGTTTTACATGAAATGGAATAATCCATACTTTTATCCCCTCCCCTTTTTCTCTTGCTCTTTTTTTATATGACCACGAGTTACTTCTACAGGTTTGACTGTATCCTCTTATTGGTGGTGTAAAATATCTTGCTACCAATGGTACCTGCTGTTAAAGGTTTGTTCAAAGGGAGATCACTGGGATCCAAGATTTATTTATTTAACATCGCTACCGGTTACCCATCTGAGTGACGGGCAGTTTACTTAACACCTTTCCTGGGCAGGCTCAAACGGTTAACCAGTACTTGATATACACCTGGTGCAACTTTTTCATATAAAGAGACACGGTCTGAGAGGGGCTCGAACATGTGACCATCAGCGATGATAGGTTGGTTTATACAAATTTATTTTAGCTCAATTGCAATAAACTAGTTCTTACAACTTGCATTAATCACTCTCGAGACCTCATTCCTGATGGAATCCATCGCCACGAGGGAGAAGAGGCAATGCGGAATTTAAATGCCTTGCCGAAGATCACAATCGTTGTAATGCCTCCAATAGGTGCGCGAACTAGGGCCCATTGCAAGTGAAGCGAACGCGCATCACGACTTCCTTAACCACTCGACCATGGAAGCGAACGGATCTATTATAAGATAGATCACCATGTCACCGCGTCTCCTGAACCAGTAGTAATGGCCAATAATGGAGTCTGATAATGTTGATACTTTCACACGCATTTCGCTCATATTGATTACAATTCCATTAAAGCGACATTACATCGGTGAAAACGCAAATTTCTACAGAATGTATTTTCCTATTAAACGGTATCTTTGCCTCAAAAGCTCAGTATTGCAACTACTAATATACGATGTTTGTTGACATACCGTAACAAATAAACAAACATTTCAGGAGCGTAGCCGACAGTTATATGAAATCCTACTTTCATTTTTGAGAGTTTGTATACCACAAAAACACTGTTTATATATAGAAAGTTAGTGCTCGAATTATTTCGGAAGAATTGGTAGTAACAATGCTATTTATACGTAGAAAGCATTTTGTTGGGCTGTTTGCGATGTAATGTCGCTTTAACCATCAATGTCATTCTGGTGTCACGTTTTCACAAATTGTGGAAGCGTTGGTAGTGCGTTCTCTTCAGGTGCGGAAGGTCCCATCCTCCCAGTCTTGAGCAGCCAGCCAAGGGACTCGCAGAAAGTGGGTGCTAGCACAGATGGCTGCTTAATAAGAGGTATAAACTTTATAAATAAAACAACATTGGGAATCTGAAAACTGGCGGCTTAATGGAGGTAACCACTAACACAGGTTTGACTAGGCGCAAATGGAGGTAACCACTAACACAGGTTTGACTAGGCGCACGACAGTTTGCTTATCTGTCTGTGCCATATCTTTATAAATGTATATATTATTTTATCAAAGCAATTTTAGGAGGCATGACTTTTGTGCCATATAATGTTGATATCTCTCTTGTTCAATCTCTTGACCAACAGAAGTCACGAGCAGTAAAACTCCAATCTGTCGTCCATAACTTCAAAATAATTCCAAAGAAGAGAAATAAACAAGACCCAAAATATAGATTGCTCAACTTTTATTCTATATATGACAACAATCGTTTATTACTATCTTTCGTAGGGCAAGTTGCCAGTTATGCGTACACAGGCATTTCATGCTTAAACAATTTGGTTTTGGAATAAATGTTACTTTACCCCACCTACTATTTATGAAGAAAAACATTTACCCCACCCACCTACAATTTATGAAGAAAGATGCAAACGAGGTAGGTTTACGTATGGGAAATTTGCATATCAAAACCTATAGCGTGTGTTTTGTTGAAAATCTCTGATGCGAATAAACACTGGCACCAAGCTTGCTACTCCTGTGATACATGGATGTGTGCTACATTACATGGATATCAATATGTTACTTTACACTAGATATCAACATGTTACTTTACACTAGATATCAACATGTTACTTTACACTGTTTGTTTTTTTGATAAACTTGTTCAAATACATCCTTCTTGGAGCTTTTGTTTTGCCTCTTGTACGGAGCTGAGACCTGGAGACGCACCAAGGGCCTTGACCACAAACTACAGGTATTCATCAACAACTGCCTCAGACAGATCCTACACATCAGATGGCCAGAAAAGATCACCAACCAGGAGTTGTGGCGGCAAACAAGACAGGACCCCATCACAGACTCTATCACACGGAAGTGGCGGTGGATAGGGCACACTCTACGACGAGACCAGCCCAACATAGCACGCCAAGCACTGGATTGGAATCCACAGGGCACACGGAAAAGAGGTCGACCAGTTACGACATGGCGAAGGACTCTGGACAGCGAGCTGCGCCGAAGCAGGATGTCCTGGGGGGAAGCCAAAGCAGCAGCAACGGACCGGTCCAAGTGGAGAGCAGTGGTGAAGGCCCTATAACCCAACCGGGGTGAAGAGGATTGATGATGATGATGAGATATCAACATGTTACTTTACACTAGATATCAACATGTTACTTTACACTTCTTGGAGCTTTTGTTTTGCACAAACCCGCACATTATATATACATGAATATGCACCCATAATGCCCAAAATAAATCAATACAGTAACGATACCCGTACCAACCTGCGACTAATTGTAAGTCTAGACATACATCATTCAATAGTCCCACTTGTTGAGTCAATACATGTGAAAATAGTCAAAACACTAATACGGCCTCCTCTTGGCCGCCATTTTGTTTGGCAAGTTTTATAAATGTTAATTTCAGAATTTTCCTAGTAATACTTTAATTGCAATAACATAATTAATTTGTGTTTGTTACTATAACATTTGGTATCATTTTAAAGGTATTGAAATGCTCTTAAATATTAATTTATTTTTTGAAAATGATGTATGAATTAATGGTCTATTTTCACAGTTGAAATATTAATATACAGGTACATTATTATTTGTTCGTTCGTGATACGAAATTAGTGAAATAATACAAACAATATGTCCATTGAGAGCTTTCCAGCAACGTATGAATCATGGTGATGGGATGAAAAATAAATATTTTATGAAGAAAACAAAATTACGCTACTATACAATACAACTTTGCCAAACAAAATGGCAGCCACAGTAGGAAGGATGACGTCACATGAGAACTATGCATAGCACTCTATACCAAATACAACACTGTGTCTCCACTATGAACAGTGGATACATACAACGGAATATGAAAATGAATTGAGCTAACAGAAGATGAGGTGCATTGTTTTCATGGATTTTTGTGTTTCCTTGCATCACTGTCTCACAGGAAAGATGATTGGTTGTATCTGGTTGCACAATGTGAAGAGTAAGACTGGGAAATGTATCCGTACGGATCGTGTCGCTACCAAACAGCCAGCTGATGATGGTGCTAGAATAGCCTGGGAACAGGCGTTGATATATTTTGCCTGGTCAGTCATATAAATATATTTTTAACAGCGAGACCATTAATTGGGCCGTATTGAGTTTTTGATAATATCAATGCCTGGGGAAACCTGAGGTGTATTCCGTGTAATTATTGATTTTCATTGATCCTATTAATAGGCATATTAGCACGTGACTTAATTATTGACGTGCTTGAATCGAAAGCGATGTTGATAAAACTATATAATTGACCGCCATTTTTTACGGGTCACCGGAATGGTAAATAATTTCAAAAACTACCCTTTGTGTCTGATTTGACATTTTTACTCAAGATTTAAATGCTATTCATCGTCCATACTTCAATTATGCCGAATCGATCCGCTAACTCAGATATTTACACTGAATGAATCCTTTACCACAGAAAATTTTGCCAGAGGTAAAAAAAGTGAAAAATCGACCGACTGGATCCGCCGTTATTTTGCCAGAGGTAAAAAAGTGAAAATTCGACCGTCTGGATTCGCCGTTATTTTGCCAGAAGTAATAAAGTGAAAAATTGACCGACTGGATCCATCGTTATTTTGCCAGAAGTAATAAAGTGAAAAATTGACAGTCTGGATCCCAGGCTAGTGCTAGATCATAACTGCATAGCTACAACTGTGTAGAACATTGTAAAGTTAAAGTTATTCTCCGCTGGATACCGGTAATCCCAAATTATTTTGCTATATGTATCTGTGATAATTACTGTTTATAAGAACAACGTACTAACAGACCACAAATGAAAATGTAATACGCAGATGGCATATGTAGGGCGTAAATATAACAGCAATTTTAATAAGACTTCTCCATTACAACATAACGCAGCATTTACATTTTCGAATTTAGCGTAAATGTTTATGTACTGGAGAATGGTTATATACAGGTATTACCAGGGAATTTAGCGTAAATGGTTATGTACAGCTATTACCGAGGAATTTAGCATAAATGTTTTTAATGTAGTATCATCTCAAAATATATATATCAAAATACATAATATCAAAATTAGGGATGGCAACGAATATTCGTACGAACGTCCGAATTCGAATATTCGGAAAAAATATTATATTGTCCTCAAAAATGCCACCCGCTCAGTCACACGTTTGGAAATGTTTGAATCGTGCTGAGAAAACTGCTAGATGTAATCTATGCAAATTGGATTTAACATATTCGGGTACAATCTCAATCTCAATAATAATTTGAAGAAGATGACGTCTACGCGTAAAACAGAAATTAGGTTAGTTTGGCAATTTTTATAAGAGTGAGTGATTTTGAGTTTTTGATAGAATTCTATCGAATACCTTCCAGACCTAATATTCGAATAGTATAATCACTAATCAAAGTACATATATCCTGCAGGTGACACATTCTCTATATTAATTCCTTTAAATTTCTGAATACTAAATACACGTGTGTTTGCGACCTGCTGTCTGTTTGCGACCTGCTCTCCTGTACCTGCTGGAATGCTGTATCACCGTAGTATCATCTATTTAATCGCAATGTATTACTAGGAATCCATATATCTCTATTATCGGTATATATTTGGTTACAACTGGGCTGCTGTTCCAGAGGATTTCTGAAAAACAAAAGAAATGTGCATATGTAACATGTGTAAAATAAAACTATGTTATGGATTTAGTGCATTAAGCATTACTGGATTATGAGAGAGACAACGTATCAAGCTGAGCCTAAGAGCTAAACCATTCCTCGATTATACCATTAACACAGTATTTAAAACGTCCCAAACCGAAATGCATGCGTGCAGTTTGCTAGCATACAGCATGCGTACCACATGCAATATACAGCATGCGTACCACATGCAATATGCAGCATGCATACCACATGCAATATGCAGCATGCATACCACATGCAATATGCAGCATGCGTACCACATGCAATATACAGCATGCGTACCACATGCAATATACAGCATGCATACCACATGCAATATGCAGCATGCGTACCACATGAAATATGCAGCATGCGTGCCACATGCAATATGCAGCATGCGTACCACATGCAATATGCAGCATGCGTGCCACATGCAATATACAGCATGCATACCACATGCAATATACAGCATGCGTACCACATGCAGTATACAGCATGCGTACCACATGCAATATACAGCATGCGTACCACATGCAATATGCAGCATGCGTACCACATGCAATATACAGCATGCGTACCACATGCAATATACAGCATGCGTACCACATGCAATATGCAGCATGCATACCACATGCAATATGCAGCTAGCGTACAGCATGCGTGCCACATGCAATATACAGCTAGCGTACAGCATGCATGCCACATGCAATATACAGCTAGCGTACAGCATGCATGCCACATGCAATATGCAGCTAGCATACAGCATGCGTGCCACATGCAATATGCAGCTAGCATACAGCATGCATGCCACATGCAATATGCAGCTAGCGTACAGCATGCATGCCACATGCAATATACAGCTAGCGTACAGCATGCATGCCACATGCAATATACAGCTAGCATACAACATGAATGCCACATGCAATATACAGCTAGCGTACAGCATGAATGCCACATGCAATATACAGCTAGCGTACAGCATGCATGCCACATGCAATATACAGCTAGCGTACAGCATGCATGCCACATGCAATATACAGCTAACGTACAGCATGAATGCCACATGCAATATACAGCTAGCGTACAGCATGCATGCCACATGCAATATACAGCTAGCATACAGCATGCATGCCACATGCAATATACAGCTAGCGTACAGCATGCATGCCACATGCAATATACAGCTAGCGTACAGCATGAATGCCACATGCAATATACAGCTAGTGTACAGCATGCATGCCACATGCAATATACAGCTAGCGTACAGCATGCATGCCACATGCAATATACAGCTAGCGTACAGCATGAATGCAATATGCAGGAACTGCATGTGCATCGCGCATGTCTGAAGCGTGCAAAATGTCCACTTTGTGAGTAAGAATGTAATGTGTGCATGCAGAAACTTTTATCCATAATTATACAACACAAATTACCAACCAGTCTAAACTTACACTTGTAGCACCATATATAAATTATTTCAGTGTTGATATAAATAAGTACGAAATTTTGTAATTGTACAGGAACTGTCTGTCTGTCTGTCTGTCTGTCTGTCTGTCTGTCTGTCTGTCTGTCTGTCTGTCTGTCTGTCTGTCTGTCTGTCTGTCTGTCGGGTCATTATGTAACAGTTTGGTATTTGTGATAAAATGCATAATGAAGTCATAGACTAGATATACAAGTTGAAGCCATTGGAGATATGACATCTCTAAGTGTCACTGGCTACACATCCTTGACCTCAATGTGCGACATTTACCTACCAGCCTGGGTGTAGCACCCAAGCATGCCATTTGGAGAATGAAGTTATATTTAAAGATGCATGACCAGGATATGAACTTGAAGAAGATGATAAAGCTATAGGAACTATAATTAATTAATTATGCAATAATATATGTATATATATACAGACAGATCTGTTGTCCAGTGGTAACACGCTGGAATGGTAATCCAGGGATCACAGGTTCGATCACCCATCTGACCATAATAAAATTAACAGTCTTTCAGATGGGACTTTAAACCGAGGTCTTGTGTCGGTGCTTTACGCTGTGCACGTAAAAGAACCAGAGAAGACTCTGGAATGGGTCTCTGTCTGTATCATTGCACTATCCTCCAAAAATCTAAAATGACTAATCTCTTCAGGAGGCGCGCTCATATGGACAACCGGTAGAGACGATAAATAAACGTAAAACACACACGCAGCCTTCAGTTGATAGGAAAATGTCAGACACAATGCAACATCATTACAATATCCTCAGTGTATGGGAGAAACAGTCGTGGTGCAGGATCTAAAGTGATGTACAGTTTATTTTGTACAAAATGTGGTGTTAATAGCTTTTGTGCATAAATGATAATGGAAAGGTGCATACACTATATTTTGAGTGCATTGGATGGATGCTTGAACACTTGCAAGGAAAATGTGAATGCACAATTGATACATGCACGCCGCACACTAGCCTGGGAACAGCAGGGATCATTTTAGAGGGCGATGTGGGCGAAATTGTCGCCCTAGGGACCTGAGTTCGCCCTCTGGGGGCCCTACTTTTTTTTTACGATTTTCAAACACTGATACACTGGCCCATTATAAAGCACTCCTTCTATTCAAATGTTGTATTTAATGGTTGTACTGTGCATTTTAACCCTATTTTGCAGAAGTATATTAAAGAACACCATTTAAGGAAGCGATCATGTGCTTTCTCACTTCTCCCAAAAATTCTGACCTAGAATGAACCCTGGAACAGGTGTTGATATATGTTACCGGGTCAGTTATATAAATATATTCATTTAACACCAATACCGTTAATTGAGCCATGTTGAGTTTCTTCTATCATTTTGCCCGAAGTTAAAACGTGAAAAATCTATAGACTGGAACCAAGGTTAGCCATACACATAATGTTCATTCAATCGGCCATTTCTCGTTCATTTATATAAATATTGCGAAAATCATTTGAAATTGTCGTATCCAGATTTGTTGTTATATCAACATCACCATGTTCCAATTTTTACTTCTGCCTACAAAACTTGAGTGCAATTTTGGTTTGGATTATACATGTATCATACATAGCTTCTACCGGTAACTATTTTGGACATTATGAGTAAATTCAGAGCTCATTCTAGGTCAGATGCTTCAGGAGCAGTGAGAAATCGCGCGATTGCGTCCTTCTATAAAATAGGGTTAAAATGCACAGTATGACCATTAAATACAACATTTGAATAGCAGGTGTGCTCTACAAGTGTGTATTACTGGACAAAATCTTGTATGAAAATTGTAAAAAAAAAAAATTCCTTTTTTTACATTTTTTATAGGGAGAAGTGGGGCCTACGATGAGAAGTGGTCCCTAGGGCAACTATTTCGCCCAAGTCGCCCTTTTGAATGAGCCCCGATATATTCTACATAATGGTTGCATAAACTTTATTATGCTATTCTCGGCCTTTAATGCAGATGTACTGGTTGGGCTGTTAAATCAGAATGCAATATAGAATCATTCAAACTGCAAACATACAATCTATAACAATGGTATTCATACTTTATTACCATATATACTTGCCTATAAGACGACCCCCCCCTAAACTTTGGTCATGAAATCTGTGGATTTTGTCATGCACTCGCATATAAGACGGGTTGATAAAATAGACACCAGACACAAGAAGTATAAATTGCATATTGCAAGTTCTCATTCACGTAAATGTGAATGAAATATACGCAAACACCCGCGATTCCTGAATATATCCAGACGTACACATATACGCAATCACCCGCCGATTCCTGAATATATCCAGACGTGCACAATAATCTGTAATCTAGCTCTACTGTTACTATATCCCACCTAGCTCACCAAGTGCATTACTACTGAGTACTGTTAAACAGTACTGTAATCTCATCTATGCTTTAAACGTACACTAGGTAATGTCTACAGGGATTAAGGCTGTTGCACTTCACACCACATCAAAGCTGCTGTAGGCTTGTCACTAGGTGGGATAAGTGTTGAAATACATGGATTCACAGATCCAATGTTCTATCATTCCCATGGATTCACTGATCCAATGTTCTATCATTCCCATGGATTCACAGATCCAATGTTCTATCGTTCCCATGGATTCACAGATCCAATATTCTATCGCTCCCATGGATTCACTGATCCAATGTTCTATCGTTCCCATGGATTCACAGATCCAATGTTCTATCGTTCCCATAGATTCACAGATCCAATGTTCTATCGTTCCCATGGATTCACAGATCCAATGTTCTATCGCTCCCATGGATTCACAGATCCAATGTTCTGTCGTTCCCATGGATTCATAGATACAATGTTCTATCGTTCCCATGGATTCACAGATCCAATGTTCTATCGTTCCCATAGATTCACAGATCCAATGTTCTATCGCTCCCATGGATTCACAGATCCAATGTTCTATCGCTCCCATGGATTCACAGATCCAATGTTCTATCGTTCCCATGGATTCATAGATCCAATGTTCTATCGCTCCCATGGATTCACAGATCCAATGTTCTATCATTCCCATGGATTCACAGATCCAATGTTCTATTGCTCCCATGGATTCACAGATCCAATGTTCTATCACTCCCATAGATTCACAGATCCAATGTTCTATCATTCCCATGGATTCACAGATCCAATGTTCTATCGTTCCCATGGATTCACAGATCCAATGTTCTATCGTTCCCATGGATTCGCAGTGGGGCCCCCAGGGGGCAAAGTCAGGGTCCCTAGGGCGACTATTTTGCCAACATCGCCCTCTAAAATGATCCCTGTCTATTGTTCCCATGGTTCCCATATCTAATGTTCTCTCACATTTGTTTGCTCTGTCATGTTGTCAGTCCAATCCAATTCTAACTCTCTAACTTCTGACTGTCCAAAGTTCCAACTCAAATTTCTAACTCTCCAATGTTCTAACTCTCTCTAACGTTCTAACTCTCTCCAACATTCTAACTCTCTCCAACATTCTAACTCTCTCCAACATTCTAACTCTCTCCAATGCTCTAACTCTCTCCAACATACTAACTCTCCAATGTTCTAACTATGTTCATACAATGTTCTAACCATACAATGTTCTAACTCTTATCAGCTATGTTTTACTTGCCTGATTTAGTCAAGTTTAGCCATTTTCAAACTTGTGTTGGGCAATATCTACTCATTTCTAAGGAGGCAACAGCCCCTGTCTTACAACGTGAAAACCCCACACTCACACAACACCTGAGAGGAAACAGCCCCTATCTTACAACGTGAAAACCCACAATCACACAATACCGGAGAGGAAACAGCCCCTGTCTTACAATGTGAAAACCCCACACTCACACAACACCTAAGAGGAAACAGCCCCTGTCTTACAATGTGAAAATCCCACACTCACACAACACCTAAGAGGAAACAGCCCCTGTCTTACAACGTGAAAACCCATATTCACACCAATACCAGAGAGGAAACAGCCCCTGTCTTACGTGAAAACCCCACAATCACACAATACCGGAGAGGAAACAGCCCCTGTCTTACAACGTGAAAACCCCACACTCACACAACACCTGAGAGGAAGCAGCCCCTGTCTTACACAACGTGAAAACTCAACAATCACACAATACCGGAGAGGAAACAGTGCCTGTCTTACAACGTGAAAACCCCACAATCACACAATACCTGAGAGGAAACAGCCCCTGTCTTACACAATGTGAAAACCCCACAATCACACAATACTTGAGAGCAAACAACCCCCGTCGTATAACGTGAAAACCCCACATTCAAACAATACCGGATAGGAAGCCTTTTTGTCTCATAGCATGAAAATACAGCATTCACATTATGCTGGACAGGATATAGTCCTGTTTTATAACCTCACCTCACAGTGAACAGACCGTAACTAAGGCACTACTTTCTTCAAATTTCTAGAGATATGTGAAGAAGAGATACAATTTGTATTCATCATTTTCTGGTTATTGCCCAAACCATATAATTTACAATACAAACCTAGGCATCAGGCTGTCATAGCATAGTGAAGGGAAAACAGCCCCATTACAAAAGGTAATACAAACACATTGCAATGATTAGCAAGTTGTTTAGAAAAAAAGGTGACATCTTTCTGCTCGATTCTGTATAATTTGAGCATTCCAATTAATGTTCCAATATTATTTCATGATCACATGAGCTCAATTTACATGCAGAAGTTAACACTAATAAACGCATCACTGCTCAACAAATATTTCAGACACACCAAATCTGGGAACCTGCTTGCAAAACGTGCGTAATCCAGCAGAATTTCCCAGACATGTCTCTAGAATAAAACTATCCGTCACATATTCCTTCTATATCGAAAAATAATATAACTCTTTGCTTGCTGGGTAAAATAAAGGCTATAAATAGTTCAAATAATTGTAGAAGCTGACAATTCATTAATGTGTTTTTCTTATTTGAATCTGAAAACTCTGGAAATATGTCGTGGAATTTCATTAGAATTGTGTTTTACAAAATTGTAATTTTTTTTATTATTACGTTTATTTATCGTCGCTACCAGTTGCCCATATGAGCGACGCCTCCTGAAGATATTAGTCATTTTAGAGGATAGTGCAATGATACAGAGAGAGAGACCCATTCCAGAGTCTCCTCTGGTTCTTTTACGTGCACGGTGTAAAGCACCGACACGAGACCTCAGTTTAATGTCCCATCTGAAAGACTTAATTTTATTAGGGTCAGACGGGGAATCGAACCTGCGATCACTGGATTACCAGTCCAGCGTGTTACCACTGGGCTATAGATCCGTCTGTAAAAAAATTCTGATGAAATTCCATGACATATTTGACTGTTATTTACACCACTAGCTTGCAATATATATATATATTTTTTGGATGAAGCCAGAGACTTCATTTATTAATTTTTTTCTCACATGATACAATGTATATTACAAATTATACAATTATATAATATACATATCTATATACATAACTATGTATATCTAAGCTATATAACCATTCATACTCAAATATACAAAGAGTTAATTTATAAAGTAACACACAAGAGTTTCAAGAAACACAAACCTGTTTCTTTGCATTGTATTTGTCCAGTTTTTCCTGGATCATGCGTCCATACTCTGGATCGGCCTTGGCAAAGTTGCCGACCGTCCTCTTCTGTATGAACAGCTGGGCGTCTTTCAAATGATCCGCAATGTTCTCTGTCAATCTCTCACGCTCTACGGGTGACAAAGCCTGCATATACAGTAGTAAATATGTAAACACATAAATAATTTAATGACATGGTGGCACAATGGTTAACATAGAGTGGTGGTACCTATGCTCGGCGTATTTTCTATTTTCATCCGTATTTAAAATATTTATATAGTTCTAGGCTAATTTCGCTGACAGAGCTGAAGCATGATCCAATAGCATTCCGTTTAGTGTATCGGTAGCCTGAGGCAACTGTCACATGACTGGTCCAGCAGACGAATATAAACAAATAAATCATTGGGAGAATATTTCCACCGAAACTGTTACGCTGTATGAGCAATTCAGGTAGCTATCCGAATTTAAAAAATCTACCACTAACCCGAAAAATAGTTTCTATACCATTTCTGATTAAGGCCAATAAGTGGTTTTATTCAATAATGTACTATATCAAAATAAGATATTCAACAAGTTATAATAAATAAAATATGACAAGTACGCCGTGCATAGGTGCCCTGAAGTCTTGAGCTCCCCATATAAACTGGTGCCGACCGACACCGTTACAAAACGCTGTATTGAGCAGCAAGGTCACATGATGAGGCTAAATCTGTCAACAAGAGTGTTTTTAAAGTTGTTTTTACGACTTAAGAAAAAAATAATATACGGCAAGTGTAATTAACATTTTATACTGGTCATTATATGTGGGATTTACGCCGAGCACCACTCTATAATACTCTGCATTATTAATTCAAAGGCCATTGGTTCAAACCTTGATCAGATGTTATTATACTCCAAATATTGGATCTTGACCTAGCATGATTTTGTCTATACAGACAGTACAATAATGGGATCTTGACCTGGCATGATTTTGTCTATACAGACAGTACAATAATGGGATCTTGACCTGGCATGATTTTGTCTATACAGACAGTACAATAATGGGATCTTGACCTGGCATATTTTGTCTATACAGTCAGTACAATAATGGGATCTTGACCTGGCATGATATTGTCTATACAGACAGTACAATAATGGGATCTTGACCTGGCATGATATTGTCTATACAGACAGTACAATAATGGGATCTTGACCTGGCATGATGTTGTCTATACAGACAGTGCAATAATGGGACCTTGACCTGGCATGATATTATCTATACAGACAGTGCAATAATGGGATCTTGACCTAGCATGATATTGTCTATACAGACAGTGCAATAATGGGATCTTGACCTGGCATATTTTGTCTATACAGACAGTACAATAATGGGATCTTGACCTGGCATGATATTGTCTATACAGACAGTACAATAATGGGATCTTGACCTGGCATGATATTGTCTATACAGACAGTGCAATAATGGGATCTTGACCTGGCATGATGTTGTCTATACAGACAGTGCAATAATGGGACCTTGACCTGGCATGATATTATCTATACAGACAGTGCAATAATGGGATCTTGACCTAACATGATATTGTCTATACAGACAGTGCAATAATGGGATCTTGACCTGGCATATTTTGTCTATACAGACAGTACAATAATGGGATCTTGACCTAGCATGATATTGTCTATACAGACAGTTCAATAAAAACCCATGGGGGAGAACAACACCTTAAATTGAACATTTTGATTTGAAAGAGACAAATCAAAAAAGTAAAATAGGTGACATCTCTATGGTAGTCTTCCAGATAATGGAATGTTGTTGTTGAAATGTTGACATGGATGTTTGAAAGAAATATACTTGTTTATGTGGGATAGACATTAGTAAACCACAGGCTGCTTTCGTGGGACTTTAAACCAAGGTTTTGTGTCAGTGCTTTACACCGTGCATGTAAAAGAACCAGAGGAGACTCTGGAATGGGTCAAAAATCTAAAATGACTCTTCAGGAGGCGTCGCTCGTATGGGCAACCGGTAGGGCAGGGTGGGTCCGAAAAGGGGTAGGTGCATTTTGATGTGCAGGAGGGGCTATTTTATAAAATGTTGCTAAATTATGGAGATTGATCAGAGAGGCAGTAAGGCAGTACATATTGGTGAAATGTGTTCTATGCCCGCAGGCACCTGTTGAGGCTTCTGTATATATAAATATATAATATATTATATATATTTTTTCTAATAAAGGCAAAAGGACGAGGCTAATGGCCCGAGTGCACAGCTAAAACGGGCAGGGCGCTTCGCTCTAGGAAAAACCCTACATACAAGTACCACTAACCTTGTTGAAGAATGTTCCGACCTGCGTGAAGTTATCATCATCAGCAGAGTTGTATCTGCCCACCTGCACGTCCGTGCACTTATCCATGTGTTCCAGGTACTTCGGGTCATCTTTGGGACCACTAAAACTGTTGGGGAAGTAATTGGGGGCACCGCCTGTAAAAATACACACCAGGAAAAGATTTTAAAGCGACACTAACTCGGTGAAAAATAAACATTTCTACAGAATGTTAATTCCTGTCACATGTATATTGTAATATATTTAAACGCAATAGAAACGCAACCATATACATCAGAATATTTAATAATCAACATTGAATGCATATAATTAATAATTTCATTAAGCCAGTCTATGCACTAGACAATCACCTAAAATAATCCATTTCTCACTGTTTCATGCAATAATTCCCAGTTAAAGTGTATCACTAGAAATATATTTACAATATAGAGTATGTACAAAAATGTTGCGTTTTTAATGCCACCAAGTATAGTTTGTTCCCAAATATAATCCCGAGTATTTCAACCAATATGACAAATTTATATAAACAAGTTCTAAAGCAATGTGTGCGGTCAGCACGCGTATCAGATAAAAAAAAAGATGTGCTATCAATGACAACAAAGAATGTTCGTATACATTTACGGCTATAACTCGCCTTTTCAGCCCTTTGCACCCGCACTCAGTCAATGCAAAATATATACATTTATAGAACAGAACATATTGTTTATTAGACTTGCATTACATAGCTCACCATCATAATAATACATATACAATTTGCATGCAATGAAAAAAATAATAGTGATAAATATATGAAGAGTGTTTAACTGATGGTAGATAAACATGTTGATTAAAATGTTTCCAATGTGAGAGTGTTAGACTGATGGTAGATATACATGTTGATTAAAATGTTTCCAATGTGAGGGTGTTACGAGAGATACTAGATAGGAATTATCTCAGCATCTCTATTTTAATTCAATTTTATTTATAATTGCTGCAAATTCAGGTTTATTGAGCTATATACTGGTTAATTGCCATTACTAAACAAGATCGCAGATTGATCCTAGAACACCCACCACTGTACATCTATAAGTGTATGTATATGTACATCTATAAGTGTATGTATATGTACATCTATAAGTGTATGTATATCTATAAGTGTATGTATATGTACATCTATAAGTGTATGTACATCTATAAGTGTATGTATATGTACATCTATAAGTGTATGTACATCTATAAGTGTATATATATGTACATCTATAAGTGTATATATATGTACATCTATAAGTGTATGTATATGTACATCTATAAGTGTATATATATGTACATCTATAAGTGTATATATATGTACATCTATAAGTGTATGTATATCTATAAGTGTATGTATATGTACATCTATAAGTGTATGTATATCTATAAGTGTATGTATATGTACATCTATAAGTGTATGTACATCTATAAGTGTATGTATATGTACATCTATAAGTGTATGTACATCTATAAGTGTATATATATGTACATCTATAAGTGTATATATATGTACATCTATAAGTGTATGTATATGTACATCTATAAGTGTATATATATGTACATCTATAAGTGTATATATATGTACATCTATAAGTGTATGTATATCTATAAGTGTATGTATATGTACATCTATAAGTGTATGTATATCTATAAGTGTATGTATATGTACATCTATAAGTGTATGTACATCTATAAGTGTATGTATATGTACATCTATAAGTGTATGTACATCTATAAGTGTATTTGTACATCTATAAGTGTATGTATATGTACATCTATAAGTGTATGTATATGTTTGTGTTGCTATAAGTGTTGTATATGTAATTATAGTGTATGTACATATAAGTGTATGTATATGTACATCTATAAGTGTACGTATATGTACATCTATAAGTGTATGTATATGTATATCTATAAGTGTATGTATATGTACATCTATATGTGTATGTATATGTACATCTATAAGTGTATGTACATCTATAAGTGTATGTATATGTACATCTATATGTGTATGTATATGTACATCTATAAGTGTATGTACATCTATAAGTGTATGTATATGTACATCTATAAGTGTATGTACATCTATATGTGTATGTATATGTACATCTATAAGTGTATGTACATCTATAAGTGTATGTATATGTACATCTATAAGTGTATGTATATCTATAAGTGTATGTATATGTACATCTATAAGTGTATGTATATCTATAAGTGTATGTATATGTACATCTATAAGTGTATGTACATCTATAAGTGTATGTATATGTACATCTATAAGTGTATGTACATCTATAAGTGTATATATATGTACATCTATAAGTGTATATATATGTACATCTATAAGTGTATGTATATGTACATCTATAAGTGTATGTATATCTATAAGTGTATGTATATGTACATCTATAAGTGTATGTACATCTATAAGTGTATGTATATGTACATCTATAAGTGTACGTATATGTACATCTATAAGTGTATGTACATCTATAAGTGTATGTATATGTATATCTATAAGTGTATGTATATGTACATCTATATGTGTATGTATATGTACATCTATAAGTGTATGTACATCTATAAGTGTATGTATATGTACATCTATATGTGTATGTATATGTACATCTATAAGTGTATGTACATCTATAAGTGTATGTATATGTACATCTATAAGTGTATGTACATCTATATGTGTATGTATATGTACATCTATAAGTGTATGTACATCTATAAGTGTATGTATATGTACATCTATAAGTGTATGTATATGTACATCTATAAGTGTATGTATATGTACATCTATATGTGTATGTATATGTACATCTATATGTGTATGTATATGTACATCTATAAGTGTATGTACATCTATAAGTGTATGTACATCTATAAGTGTATGTACATCTATAAGTGTATGTACATCTATAAGTGTATGTATATGTACATCTATAAGTGTATGTATATCTATAAGTGTATGTACATCTATAAGTGTATGTATATGTACATCTATAAGTGTATGTATATGTACATCTATATGTGTATGTATATGTACATCTATAAGTGTATGTATATGTACATCTATATGTGTATGTATATGTACATCTATAAGTGTATGTACATCTATAAGTGTATGTACATCTATAAGTGTATGTATATGTACATCTATAAGTGTATGTATATCTATAAGTGTATGTATATGTACATCTATAAGTGTATGTATATCTATAAGTGTATGTACATCTATAAGTGTATGTATATGTACATCTATAAGTGTATGTATATGTACATCTATAAGTGTATGTATATGTACATCTATATGTGTATGTATATGTACATCTATAAGTGTATGTATATGTACATCTATAAGTGTATATATATGTACATCTATAAGTGTATATATATGTACATCTATATGTGTATGTATATGTACATCTATATGTGTATGTATATGTACATCTATAAGTGTATGTACATCTATAAGTGTATGTATATGTATATCTATATGTGTATGTATATGTACATCTATAAGTGTACGTATATGTACATCTATATGTGTATGTATATGTACATCTATAAGTGTATATATATGTACATCTATAAGTGTATATATATGTACATCTATAAGTGTATGTATATAGAGAGGGGGAGGCGTAGGTTCCCAGTAGACTATCCCCGGCTGATTCAGCCCATGTGATAACGATGCATGTTCCTAACCCAAGGAATTGCCAAATTATTCTATGCTCATTAATATTCAAAGCGGACTATTTGTATGAAGTGATGAATCAAAAAGACAACTTGCTATGTAATCTGTTAAATATTAGTTGTAATTATAAACAATTGAAGGTTCTTTTTCTGCGTTTCATCGAGGTACGACATGTTAGTATTCTACAACCAATTATTTATGCAAATTAGGCGTAAAAACTGACATTTCAATTGTTAATTAAACTGCACATTGGTGGGTTTTATTTAAGTTATGAGGTTTATGTTCTGTAGTAGTGTGTTCCGTATATATACCCAGATTATCATTGACGCACTGTGGTCCATCCCGCTGGTAATTTCTCAGGCGAGCATTGTACGGGCAGTTGATGGGGATTTGTAGATAGTTAGTGCCCAGTCTGTGTCTGTGCGTGTCCGAGTAAGAGAATAGACGACCCTGCAAGAAAAACACACCAACTTCTATAGCAGACAGTTGACACGGATTTATAGATTAGTGCCCAGTCTGTGTCTGTCCGAGTAAGAGAATAGACGACCCTGTAAGAAAAACACACCAACTTCTATAGCAGACAGTTGACACGGATTTGTAGCTTAGCGCCAAGTCTATGTCTGTGCGTCATTTCTAATATTTTATGCTGCGTACAACAAGTAATGTCATAGACCACGAAAATAAATGTGTAACATGAAACAATGGCTTACCAGATTGCCTGATGAGCACAGTTGTTAGTACGCTCGCTTCTCACCAATACAACACGGGTTTGATTCTTCGACAGGGAGGTATGCGAGATGGTACAGTGGTTGCTTCTGTTTCCTCTCACATGAATGACCACAAATACGTTTTCATCCACGCCAACAAGAGTGATTATGTAATATAAGCACAGTGGTAGCGCGTTCGCTTCAGGTGCAAAAGGCCCCAAGTTCGAGTTCCGCTGGAGCCATTAGGATTGTGCCTTTGGGCAGGGCATTTAAATTCCACGTTGCCTCTTCTCTCTCCCTCGTGGCGATGGATTTCATCAGAAATGAGGTCGCGAGAGTGGTTTTTAGTTGTAAGAACTTGTTTCACAATCTAGCTAAAATAAATTTGTATCAACTATGTAATATAAGCTGTTATAGCCTGTTTTGCAATTGTTGTAAAATTTATACTTTATACAGTCAAACCTGTCTTAAGCAGCCAGCCAAGGGAGTCAGAGAAAATGGCTGTTTAGCACAGGTGGCTACTTAATAAAGGTCAAATATATAATAAAACAACCAATTGAGAATCTGGAAACTGGCTGCTTAATACAGGTTGACTGCTTAATGGAGGTGACCACTAATACAGGTTTGACTGTACCTGTAACTTGCCGGGACTTGCTTCCAAGCGAGGTATCATGTAAGCTAGACAGCTCTATATCTCATGTAACAATATATTACCTGTAACATCTTGTCAGGACTTGCTTCCAAGCGAGGTATCATGTAAGCTAGAGAGCTCTATATCTCATGTAGCAATATATTACCTGTAACATTTTGTCTGGACTTGCTTCCACGCCCAGTATCATGTAAGCTAGAGAGCTCTATATCTCATGTAGCAATATATTACCTGTAACATCTTGTCTGGACTTGCTTCCACGCGAGGTATCATGTAAGCTAGAGAGCTCTATATCTCATGTAACAATATATTACCTGTAACATCTTGTCTGGACTTGCTTCCAAGCGAGATATCATGTAAGCTAGAGAGCTCTATATCTCATGTAACAATATATTACCTGTAACATCTTGTCTGGACTTGCTTCCACGCGAGGTATCATGTAAGCTAGAGAGCTCTATATCTCATGTAGCAATATATTACCTGTAACTTGTCTGGACTTGCTTCCACGCCAGGTATCATGTAAGCTAGAGAGCTCTATATCTCATATAGCAATATATTACCTGTAACTTGCCGGGACTTGCTTCCACGCGAGGTATCATGTAAGCTAGAGAGCTCTATATCTCATGTAGCAATATATTACCTGTAACATTTTGTCTGGACTTGCTTCCACGCCCGGTATCATGTAAGCTAGAGAGCTCTATATCTCATGTAGCAATATATTACCTGTAACTTGCCGGGACTTGCTTCCACGCCCGGTATCATGTAAGCTAGAGAGCTCTATATCTCATGTAGCAATATATTACCTGTAACATCTTGTCAGGACTTGCTTCCACGCCCAGTATCATGTAAGCTAGAGAGCTCTATATCTCATGTAGCAATATATTACCTGTAACATTTTGTCTGGACTTGCTTCCACGCCCGGTATCATGTGAGCTAGAGAGCTCTATATCTCATGTAGCAATATATTACCTGTAACATCTTGTCTGGACTTGCTTCCACGCCCGGTATCATGTGCGCCGGTGAGAAGGCGATCTGCTCAACCTCAGCGAAATAGTTCTTTGGGTTTCTGTTTAGGACCATCCTGCCGACCGAGATTAGTGGGTACTCACCCTGTGGCCAGACCTGTCACAGTACAATATAGAATGTGTTACAATTAAACAATACAAATATTGTATGGTATACATTTCATTTTAAATTATCCCAAGAACTTGGTTTGTGCACCAGTTCATAAGGCGCGCATGCCAAATTATCCATAGGAATTGGTTTGTGCACAAGTTCATATGGTGAACATGCCAAATTATCCATATGAATTGGTTTGTGCAACAGTTCATAGGGCGAACATGCCAAATTATCCATAGGAATTGGTTTGTGCAACAGTTCATATGGTGAACATGCCAAATTATCCATATGAATTGGTTTGTGCAACAGTTCATAGGGCGAACATGCCAAATTATCCATAGGAATTGGTTGGTGCAACAGTTCATATGGTGAACATGCCAAATTATCCATAGGAATTGGTTTGTGCAAGAGTTCATAAGGCGAACATGCCAAATTATCCATAGGAATTGGTTGGTGCAACAGTTCATATGGTGAACATGCCAAATTATCCATAGGAATTGGTTTGTGCAAGAGTTCATAAGGTGAACATGCCAAATTATCCATAGGAATTGGTTGGTGCAACAGTTCATATGGTGACCATGCCAAATTATCCATAGGAATTGGTTGGTGCAACAGTTCATAGGGTGAGCATGCCAAATTATCCATAGGAATTGGTTGGTGCACCAGTTCATAGGGTGAACATGCCAAATTATCCATAGGAATTGGTTGGTGCACAAGTTCATAGGGTGAACATGCCAAATTATCCATAGGAATTGGTTTGTGCAACAGTTCATAAGGTGAACATGCCAAATTATCCATAGGAATTGGTTGGTGCACCAGCTCATATGGTGAACATGCCAAATTATCCATAGGAATTGGTTGGTGCACCAGCTCATATGGTGAACATGCCAAATTATCCCAAGGAATTGTACACCTGTTGTTGCACAAGATTAGCATTGCCATTGTCTATGATTCCAGTAGTCCTGTTATACAAACACCTTAGAAAGATGGTAAAACAGGCAAGTTTTACAAAGACAAAGTACGTAATTCTTGCTAAAAAATATCATAGAACGCTCAAGTAATTATGTTATGTTATATTTCGGGTTTTACGCCTACATCAGCACCATTTTGGACTATATCGACGGCGGGCAGTTTACCTAACAACACCTTTCCTGGGCAGGCTCCAGCGGTTAACCAGTATTTGGGTGCACCAACCTCCGTAAGAAACTGCCAACTTTTTCATATAAATGACGGCCTGAGCTCGCTCAGGTAAAGGTTGCTACTAGAAGTGCCCTTACAGTCTCTGAACAGTACAACATGGGGAAACTACTTTGTGACTGTCTGATTAGCACAGTGGTTAACGCACTCGCTTCTCACCAATGCAACCAGGGTTCGATCCTCGGAGCGGGAAGTACGGTATGTGAGATGGTATGGTGGTAGCCAGATCAGACAATTGAGTTGTTCTCCAGTTTCCTCCCACATTAATGACCACATATACGCTTTCATCCGCACCAACGAGAGTGATTAATGTAAGTTGCTAAAGCTTGTTTTGCAATAGTTGTAAAATAAATAAAACCTATACTTTGTGGCATTTAGATTATGGACAGCAATCTGTGCAGCGGGAACACTATGAAGGGTACCATCCATACTGACCTATAAGACAAGTCTTTTACCTCCAAATTATGGCCTCAATGTTACTTCCTGTCTTATAAACGAGGGCCAATTTTTTTTTAATGTGCTAAATGGTATCCATGACGCTGAAAAGTTCTTCAACTTGCACTGGACAAACATGCAATTTATTCTGGTTTCCATTTAATCAACCCGTCTCATATGCGAGTGCATGCCAAAACACACAGATTTCGGAACCAAAGTAGTGGGCGTCTTATAGGTGAGTATGTACGGTACGCCTGCAGAAATCCTGTCATAAATATCCCAAGACCAGTGACAGAACATAATTTACTGCCCTCGTAAAATGATAGTTACAATTCAATTACATACATGACACGTGAAGAATCCCCAGTGAGAGGATTGTCCCCCTTTTCGAGGTTCAAAAGAGGGAAGTTTTATAAAAAACGTACATGAAAATATACAACACTATCAAAAGTGCCATGGGTTCAAATATTTGACACCTCTGTTGGCTTTAATATTTGGAATATAACGCCTGGTGTTGAAATATCTCGCATGCAGGCGAAAATATCTTGCATGCTGATGAAATATCTCGAGGCCATGACAAACTTGTGATGATAGTTGATATCCTGGTAGCCATCTGGCAAAACGATATACATGTAGAGGATATTAATTTATTGGTCTAAAAATATCATGGACCAGTCCATGTCAGTTACTTGGTGTTGAATGGGTTAACCACAACAACAAACAATTGTGTAGGATTATGATACTACCTTCGTCAGATCGAAAGGGTTCCATCTGAATGACTCCGCCTCATCATAGGTCATGACCTGTATCTTGAGGCTCCATGAGGGATAGTTGCCAGCGGCGATGGCATTGTAGAGGTCATGCAGGGCGTAGTCCGGTGCACTACCACCCAATTCTCCCGCTTGATCAGCCATCAAGTTCTTCACGCCCTGGTCACACTGAAATCAAGCAGGAATTAGTTTGTTTGTTTTGGAGTTTAGTCGCACCAACAGCTTGGGTCATACGGCGACTCTCCAGCTACTAGTGAAGTGACCCCGACTGTCCCTCTGAGCAGTATTTCAGGCACGGATGACCCAAGTAGAACCACCACCCATCCACAAACAAGCTTCCTAACTTGATAGAATTGGACACCCAGGTGAATTTGATCCGGCAGCGGTGTGGGGCAAGTGATTTGAAGTTGATGACCGTAACCACTCGGTCACTGAGCCCCCACCCCCCCTGAGTTTCAGTTGATGAAATGATACAGAACAAAGTTCAGCATCAACAGTAACAGAAAACAGAACACTCCTTATTGATAATAACTCAAGTTCAAGGTACATGAAGCATTTGCAATTCAGTGAATCTACAGTTATTTTGGACGATTATGTTATATAAAAAGTAAAGTGTTTGTTTATTATAGTGTCACCCCTATTTAAAGGGCCAGCCATTTCTGACTTATGAGATACCTCTTTTTATGAACATCAGTACTTCCCGAATCCTATGCTTGTATGCCAGGTGCCAGGCTGTTAGGTAATCGGTAACCATTATTTAACTAGCTGGGGGCTCACTAACCGGCTATATGCTTGTATGCCAGGCGCCAGGCTGGTAGGTAATCGGTAACCATTATTTAACTAGCTGGGGGCTCACTAACCGGCTATATGCTTGTATGCCAGGTGCCAGGCTGTTAGGTAATCGGTAACCATTATTTAACTAGCTGGCAGCTCACCAACTCACCAATTTGTTATTGATTTTATATAACTCATCTTCTAAACACGATAAAAACTTGCCAAGACTCGTAAATGCAATAACAATTGAACGCACTCATTTAATATCCTAAATATATTTCATTGGAAAGTCTAAAATAAATAAATTTTTCACACCTCAACCAGCTTGCGAAACCGATTAGAAATGAATACAGCTGGGGTTTTTTTGTGTGTGTGTGGGGGGGGGGATTTAGTAAGTTTATTTAACATCGCTATCAGTTGAGTTTACCATATGAGCGACAGCAGTCTACCTAACAACACCTTTCCTGGGCAGGCTCCAGCGGTTAACCAGTACTTGGTGCACCAACCTCTGTAAGAAACTGCAACTTTTTCATATAAAGAGACACGGTCTGAGCGGGGCTCGAACCTAGTCATCACTATTTTGATCATCAGTGATGATAGGTCAGGCAGTGGTATACAAGTCAGCGACCGTAATCAATCGACCACTGAGGAGGCCTAAAATCAAAACAAGCAAAATTATCTTTGGCGCCAAGGCCTTCAGCATTTAGTGTTATACTCACCTTCCAGTGCCACTTGCAGTACACAGGTTTATTTTCACGGTTGACCAGCTTGTAGGTGTGGCTGCCGTATCCATTCATACGTCTGAAACCATCGGGGGTGCCGCGGTCAGAGAACAAGATGGACACCTGGTGGGTGGTCTCTGGACGAAGGCTGATGAAGTCCCAGAACATGTCCGGATCCTGTCGGAGGAACAAAACTACACGTTCACAATATTTACATTAGACACAAATTGAGATATTTACATTTTCGGCCATGTTTAGACTGGAACTCATTTTCTCCCCAAATTCGATAAATAGTCTAACATAAAGTATAATACAGTCTACATCCGTTATGTCGAAGTCGGTTATGTCGAAGTCGGTTCTGTCGAAGTCGGTTATGTCGAAGTCGGTTATGTCGAATTCTCCAGTTATCTCGAAGTCGGCTCAAAGTCCCATTTCAGACACTATCATTTTTTATATATCAACATATATTGAATTCAATACTTCGGTTATGTCGAAGTATTTTGTTCGGTCCGACAGAATTCGACATAACGGATGTATAAATACGAACAAAATTTATCTTTCCAACATTTGCTAAAGATATAGTCCACCTGTCTCTACACTATTTTGATCTCTAATTAATATATATTATATATATATAGGATCTTACATGAGTGGCGATTTCATACCATACAAAATGAGTTTCATAAAATATGGTATGAAATCAGCACGACTGTAAGATCGTTTTATATCACATTACCATATTGACAACCATATACCGGTATTTGAAGAAATAATATCGTTCAGTTTGCAAGTATACATGTACTATTGAACCGTATTACATCATTAAGCTGCATCCATACGCCAAAGTAAATAGTCCCTGATAATCAACAACTACACGCAAATAATTAACACACTATTTTTAATCACTGTATCCACTAGTGCATATTTAGCATTTTATTGATCTAAGCAGTTGATTTTCAACAAATAAAGCATGAATTTTTCTACAAAAATTTGTATACAAAATGTCATTTCCAATATTATGGTATAATTTTTTCCGAATATTTGCAAGGAATCTAACTAATAAACAAACGTGGCATACCACGTTTGTTGAGATAACAAAATAATGTAAATAGGGTCAACAACATCGATGCGTAATGTTCCGTCTGATCTGGCTCTATGCTGTTTGCAAATGTAATCTTATCTGCCACTAGCATGCAAAGGGCTAAATGGTTTTCTTTAACATGAAATTGTGTATTTCTGTTTATTCATGACTCATCAATATGTGACTGCATCCGGATAGATGTGCATTGACATATTAAGAGGAAAACATGCGATAAAACTTTGTAGTCAGAAATCGAGCTAAATTATTTAATTACGATATATAATTTGTCTTTCCGTTGTTTATTGGCGAATAAAACATGGTTCGGAGTTCCGACGAGTAGGAATAAGTGGTTAATTGTCGGAACGACAAACCATGTTTTATTCGACTATAAATAACGCAAGTGGAAGTCGTGATAGCAGAGTGGATGTGCGTTCGCTTCAGGTGCGAAAGGTATGGAGTTCGAGCCCCGCTGGAGCCGTTACGATTGTGCCCTTAGGCAAGACATTTAAATTCCACATGGCCTCTTCTCTCTCCTTCATGGCAATGGATTCCATCAGGAATGAGGTCTCGAGAGTGATTAATATAAGTTGAAAGAACTTGTTTCGCAATCGAGCTAAAATAAATTTGTATAAACTATAAATAACGCAAATACTTTCAATTCTAACATGATCGAAATATCTAAAAAGAGCAAAAATAGTTGGTGTTATTTTTTAGAGTGCGTAAATGACGTTACAAAGCAACAAAAATCACGTCAGATTTGGCATCACGAGCTAAGCCACGTTTTACTGCAGATTTAACAACGACCTTCTTTGCATATACCGACAAAATGCCAAGCCATGCTAGAATGTACATGTATGTAAACGTGTTGTTTTTAATAAAAAGACTCCATCACGATATTTTAGTATGGCTGATCAAGCAGGTACAAGTGAAGCTCGTTAAAATGTTGCCACAGCGTATTAATACATGAATATAACTCTTTGCATGCTAGCGGTGAAAATAACAGTCAAATATGTTGTGTAACTTTCATCGTAATGATGCAATTGTAATGAAATTCCATGACATATTTCAAGAGTTTTCGGCTACAAATAAGAAAAACTCATTAACGAATTGTCATCTGCTACAAAAAAAAAAATTCATTTAAGTTTATTTAACTTCGCTACCGGTTTCCCATTTGAGCGACGGGCAGTTTACCTAACAACACCTTTCCTGGGCAGGCTCCAGTGGTTAACTAGTACTTGGTGCACCAACCTCCGTAAGAACCTGCCAACTTTTTCATATAAATGAGACATGGTCTGAGCGGGGCTCGAACCCGTGACCATCAGAGATGATAGGTTACACAGTGGTATACAAGTCAGCAACCTTAACCACTCGACCACGGAGGCGGTCTGCTACAATTATGTGAACCATTTATAACTTCTATTTTACCCAACATGCAACTAAGCAATGTCTTACCTTCAAATGTGTCTGTGGGTTTCTCTTCTGTGTATGGATGAAACTTGGGAACTGAAAAAGGAGGTTATCATCACATTATGGTAAGCTTAGAAAAAAAGGGCCTAGAGACCCTAACTGACTCTTTTTCAAGCCAGTTACCACATTACAATGAATTGGTAGATTGCTACTATAGTCAAAATGTGACCAAATTCATGTCAGTACCATGGTTCAGAAGATGCAAAAAATCTTAAAATTTCCCTTTAATTTCATACTAGTGACCTTGTTTTTAACAACCGTGATTGTGGAAGTCGTGATAGCGCAGTGGATGCGCGATTGTTTCAGGTGTAAAAGACCCAGAGTTAAGCCGTTACAATTGTGCCCTTAGGCAAAGCATTTAAATTCCATGTTGCCTCTTCTCTCTCCCTTGTGGCAGTGTATTCTATCAGGAATGAGGTCTCAAGAGTGATTAATATAAGTTGAAAGAACTTGTTTCGCAATCGAGCTAAAGTAAACTAAACTAATTATTCCAATGTTGTAAAAACAAATTTGCATAAAGTTGATAAGCCGTAAAACATCAAACACGGAACATGGAACATACCAGGATAGGATCTCTGATGAAGAAGATTGGTGTGTTATTTCCAACCAGATCCCAGTTGCCATCCTCGGTGTAAAACTTGACGGCAAATCCACGAGGATCACGCGCTGTGTCAGCTGACCCGGCCTCACCACCTGAAATAATGTCGCTTATTCTACTGTCGTGTTACACACACACATGCACAATACTTTTCCTTTTTTTTGTTTCAGTCCGGGATACAGTCAGCCCGGGATACAGTCAGCCCGGGATACAGTCAGCCCGGGATACAGTCAGCCCGGGATACAGTCAGCCCGGGATACAGTCAGCCTGGGACACAGTCAGCCCGGGATACAGTCATCCTGGGACACAGTCAGCCCGGGATACAGTCATCCCGGGACACAGTCAGCCCGGGATACAGTCATCCCAGGACACAGTCAGCCCGGGATACAGTCATCCCGGGACACAGTCAGCCCGGGATACAGTCATCCTGGGACACAGTCAGCCCGGGATAACCAACCGACATTCCACAAACCATGATAGCTTCCACACAGACACCAAAGTTGGATTCAAACCTACAACAGTGAAGGGCAAGTGATTTGAAGTCAATACCCTAACCACCTGGCCCCGGAGGCCCCTACCGTACAACACATCGGAATATCAGATCTTATATACATGTATACATGTCTGTTGCTTGTGCTGTACTTTATTGAATGTACAGTTACATCGCACAATGTGTGACTACCTCGCACCATGCAGGCAACATTAATAAATGTACTAAATGTGTTAATGATGCAGAATTATGTTATGTTATATGTTATATTTCAGGTTTTACGGCTGCATCAGCACCATTTTGAGCTATATCGCCGGCGGGAAATTTACCTAACAACACCTTTCCTGGGCAGGCTCCAGCGGTTAACCAGTACTTGGGTGCACCAACCTCCGTAAGAAACTACCAACTTTTTCATATAAATGAGACATGGCCTGAGCGGGGCTCGAACCCGTGACCATCAGTGATGATAGGTTACAGTGGTATACAAGTCAGCGACCGTAACCACTCGACCACGGAGGCGGACTTGTATCAAGAGACCACCAATGGGAAGGGCAAAAAGCGGTTTCTAAGCAGGAATCGTCTCTTAATACAGGCTAAATTGTTCCTTAGCAACACAAACAGGAACTGAAAATGTGGTATCTTAATCCAAGTGGTCTCTTAATTAATCCAAGTGGTCTCTTAATTAATCCAAGTGGTCTCTTAATTAATCCAAGTGGTCTCTTAATCCAAGTGGTCTCTTAATAGGCCTGGTCTTTCAATCAAGTATTACTGTACTTGCAAAATCAATTAATGCTTCAAGCTTCAGTGAAGACGAGACACTGTGTGTGACTGATTTTGTGGAACCTCAGTGCTACAATACAGAGGCCGCCTCATAACCAATTGGTTGCGAGTTTGAACGCCCCCCCCAGAACTACGGTGGTGAAGTCCATAGTCAGTACACTCAATCCAAATTGTCCGTTCTCTCTCCATCAATGGAATGGATTCCATCAGGAATGAGATCTCTAGAGTCGAAAGTAATTAGATCACCGTTGTAATAACGTATGTAATTATCGGACAAAAAGAAATGTGTATGATCTACACTGTCACTTACCAACGGTAGAAAATCTCACAGCTAGTGGTGTTTTCTTGCCAATATGTTCAAATGGCGCCAGTTTGGTGTAGTTTGTAACATCATGCGTGCACTCAAAGTAACCTAAGGCTCCTGTCAAATATACAAGAACATATTCCATTATTCACAAACATTATAATCAGCATTGCCACCAGAGGAGAAAATGTTTTAGTTTACCGAAAATCATATTATCGAAATACAGAAAGCCGTTCAACATTCAGTATGTCCACATAGTTAGTGCAGATTGTCCACATAGTTAGTGCAGATTGTCCACATAGTTAGTGCAGATTGTCCACATAGTTAGTGCAGATTGTCCACATAGTTAGTGCAGATTGTCCACATAGTTAGTGCAGATTGTCCACATAGTTAGTGCAGATTGTCCACATAGTTAGTGCAGATTGTCCACATAG
>CM026387.1:40515711-40554832 GCA_014843695.1 Archivesica marissinica
TAAAAGCTGCATTGGTGTACACGATCAGCGGATACTGTTTGGTTGTACGATCAGCTGAAACTGTTTGGTTGTACGATCAGCTGAAACTGTTTGGTTGTAAGATCAGCGGATACTGTTTGGTTGTACGATCAGCTGAAACTGTTTGGATGTATGATCAGCTGAAACAAGCACTTGTGACACTGATAACACAGTGAGGACTGCCGACACATACATGTGTTGATGTGTCTATGAATACATTAATGGGGTAGTCAGTCATGTTACGAAATGTACGTCCTAATTTTTGACCTGTAAATAATATATTTATTAATCTACGTGTGTTTGTGCAAGTAAGTACATGCAATGTCTCACAACAGGGAAAGTCGTTAAAGCTTAGGCTACTAATCATGTATGAAGTTGTTGACAGGTGTTATTTGTTGATCGGTTGTCTTTGTTGACAGGTGTTCTTTGTTGACCGGTTGTCTTTGTTGACCGGTTGTCTTTGTTGATCGGTTGTCTTTGTTGATCGGTTGTCTTTGTTGATTGGTGTTCTTTGTTGACAGGTTGTCTTTGTTGACCGGTTGTCTTTGTTGATCGGTTGTCTTTGTTGATCGGTTGTCTTTGTTGATCGGTTGTCTTTGTTGATCGGTTGTCTTTGTTGATTGGTGTTCTTTGTTGACAGGTTGTCTTTGTTGACTGGTTGTCTTTGTTGACTGGTTGTCTTTGTTGACAGGTGTTCTTTGTTGACAGGTTGTCTTTGTTGACAGGTTGTCTTTGTTGACCGGTTGTCTTTGTTGACCGGTTGTCTTTGTTGATCGGTTGTCTTTGTTGATCGGTTGTCTTTGTTGATTGGTGTTCTTTGTTGACAGGTTGTCTTTGTTGACTGGTTGTCTTTGTTGACTGGTTGTCTTTGTTGATTGGTGTTCTTTGTTGACAGGTTGTCTTTGTTGATCGGTTGTCTTTGTTGACCGGTTGTCTTTGTTGACAGGTGTTCTTTGTTGACAGGTTGTCTTTGTTGACTGGTTGTCTTTGTTGATCGGTTGTCTTTGTTGATCGGTTGTCTTTGTTGACAGGTGTTCTTTGTTGACAGGTTGTCTTTGTTGACTGGTTGTCTTTGTTGACTGGTTGTCTTTGTTGACAGGTGTTCTTTGTTGACAGGTTGTCTTTGTTGATCGGTTGTCTTTGTTGACAGGTGTTCTTTGTTGACAGGTTGTCTTTGTTGACTGGTTGTCTTTGTTGATCGGTTGTCTTTGTTGACCGGTTGTCTTTGTTGATCGGTTGTCTTTGTTGATCGGTTGTCTTTGTTGACCGGTTGTCTTTGTTGATCGGTTGTCTTTGTTGATCGGTTGTCTTTGTTGACAGGTGTTCTTTGTTGACAGGTTGTCTTTGTTGACTGGTTGTCTTTGTTGACATGTTGTCTTTGTTGACAGGTGTTCTTTGTTGACAGGTTGTCTTTGTTGACAGGTTGTCTTTGTTGACTGGTTGTCTTTGTTGATCGGTTGTCTTTGTTGACAGGTGTTCTTTGTTGACAGGTTGTCTTTGTTGATCGGTTGTCTTTGTTGACCAGTTGTCTTTGTTGACAGGTGTTCTTTGTTGACAGGTTGTCTTTGTTGACAGGTTGTCTTTGTTGACCGGTTGTCTTTGTTGACCGGTTGTCTTTGTTGATCGGTTGTCTTTGTTGATCGGTTGTCTTTGTTGACTGGTGTTCTTTGTTGACTGGTGTTCTTTGTTGACAGGTTGTCTTTGTTGACCAGTTGTCTTTGTTGACTGGTGTTCTTTGTTGACTGGTGTTCTTTGTTGACAGGTTGTCTTTGTTGACTGGTTGTCTTTGTTGACTGCTTGTCTTTGTTGACTGGTTGTCTTTGTTGACTGCTTGTCTTTGTTGACTGCTTGTCTTTGATGACTGGTTGTCTTTGTTGACTGGTTGTCTTTGTTGACTGGTTGTCTTTGTTGACTTTGTTGACCGGTTGTCTTTGTTGATTAGTTGTCTTTGTTGACCGGTTGTCTTTGTTGACTGGTTGTCTTTGTTGATCGGTTGTCTTTGTTGACTGGTTGTCTTTGTTGACAGGTTGTCTTTGTTGACAGGTTGTCTTTGTTGACTGGTTGTCTTTGTTGACTGGTTGTCTTTGTTGACAGGTTGTCTTTGTTGACTGGTTGTCTTTGTTGACCGGTTGTCTTTGTTGACTGGTTGTCTTTGTTGACCGGTTGTCTTTGTTGACCGGTTGTCTTTGTTGACTGCTTGTCTTTGTTGACTGCTTGTCTTTGATGACTGGTTGTCTTTGTTGACTGGTTGTCTTTGTTGACTGGTTGTCTTTGTTGACTTTGTTGACCGGTTGTCTTTGTTGATTAGTTGTCTTTGTTGACCGGTTGTCTTTGTTGACTGGTTGTCTTTGTTGATCGGTTGTCTTTGTTGACTGGTTGTCTTTGTTGACAGGTTGTCTTTGTTGACAGGTTGTCTTTGTTGACTGGTTGTCTTTGTTGACTGGTTGTCTTTGTTGACAGGTTGTCTTTGTTGACTGGTTGTCTTTGTTGATCGGTTGTCTTTGTTGACTGGTTGTCTTTGTTGACTGGTTGTCTTTGTTGACTGGTTGTCTTTGTTGATCGGTTGTCTTTGTTGACTGGTTGTCTTTGTTGACAGGTTGTCTTTGTTGATCGGTTGCCTTTGTTGACCGGTTGCCTTTATTGACTGGTTGTCGTTGTTGACTGGTTGTCTTAGTTGACTGGTTGTCTTTGTTGACAGGTTGTCTTTGTTGATCGGTTGTCTTTGTTGACTGGTTGTCGTTGTTGACCGGTTGTCTTAGTTGACTGGTTGTCGTTGTTGACCGGTTGCCTTTGTTGACTGGTTGTCGTTGTTGACACGGTTGTCTTAGTTGACTGGTTGTCTTTGTTGACAGGTTGTCTTTGTTGATCGGTTGTCTTTGTTGACTGGTTGTCTTTGTTGATCGATGGTCTTAGTTGACTGGTTGTCTTTGTTGACTGGTTGTCGTTGTTGACCGGTTGCCTTTGTTGACTGGTTGTCTTTGTTGATCGGTTGTCTTTGTTGACTGGTTGTCGTTGTTGACCGGTTGTCTTTGTTGACAGGTTGTCGTTGTTGACAGGTTGTCTTTGTTGATCGGTTGTCTTTGTTGACAGGTTGTCTTTGTTGATCGATGGTCTTAGTTGACTGGTTGTCTTTGTTGACAGGTTGTCTTTGTTGATCGGTTGTCTTTGTTGACAGGTTGTCTTTGTTGACTGGTTGTCTTTGTTGACAGGTTGTCTTTGTTGATCGATGGTCTTAGTTGACTGGTTGTCTTTGTTGACAGGTTGTCTTTGTTGATCGGTTGTCTTTGTTGACTGGTTGTCGTTGTTGACCGGTTGTCTTTGTTGACAGGTTGTCTTTGTTGATCGGTTGTCTTTGTTGACTGGTTGTCTTTGTTGATCGATGGTCTTAGTTGACTGGTTGTCTTTGTTGACTGGTTGTCTTTGTTGACAGGTTGTCTTTGTTGATCGGTTGTCTTTGTTGACTGGTTGTCTTTGTTGACCGGTTGTCTTTGTTGACTGGTTGTCTTTGTTGACCGGTTGTCTTTGTTGACCGGTTGCCTTTGTTGACCGGTTGCCTTTATTGACTGGATGTCTTTGTTGACCGGTTGCCTTTGTTGACCGGTTGTCGTTGTTGACCGGTTGTCTTTGTTGACAGGTTGTCTTTGTTGATCAGTTGTCTTTGTTGACTGGTTGTCTTTGTTGATCGATGGTCTTTGTTGACTGTTGTCTTTGTTGACAGGTTGCCTTTGTTGACTGGTTGTCGTTGTTGACCGGTTGTCTTTGTTGACAGGTTGTCTTTGTTGATCAGTTGTCTTTGTTGACTGGTTGTCTTTGTTGATCGATGGTCTTTGTTGACTGTTGTCTTTGTTGACAGGTTGCCTTTGTTGACTGGTTGTCGTTGTTGACAGGTTGTCTTTGTTGATCGGTTGTCTTTGTTGATTGGTTGGGTTTGTTCATCGGTTATCTTTGTTGATCGGTTGTCTTTGTTGACTGGTTGATCAGGGGTCAGAGTGGCTATCAGGGTAACAGTGGTGATCAGGGTCAGAGCGGTGATCATGGTCAACGTGGCGATCGACAAACACAAGCAGATATGTGTAGTTATACACTTGGGACTAGGATGCTCAAATATGGCATGGCAATGGATGGTTACCGCACCATTTCCGCGCAGCCTCTGCACGGAAGTCACACTGGCTCCATACGATTTGCAAGCGGAGGCTGCTGAGACTGCACGGCAACTGCACAGAGGGCTTGGCCCGTGTTAGAAATCACACGACGCTCGTACATAATGTCAACACATATGCCATAGCCATCTACGTTGCCTAAAACGTTGAATGCAACATCAGAGACATATTTATCTCAAGGCACCCAGGGCAAATGTGAACAAGTCATTATTCAGATGTGAAGTATAACACAAATTTCGCTGTACATGACATTAAGACTCCAGAGAACGTATAAACTTGAGGTACAGACCATATAGTACAGTCAAACCTGTCTTAGGCAGTCAGTCAAGGGAATCACAGAAAGTGGCTGCTTAGTACAGGTGACTGCTAAATAGAGGGAAAATGTATAATATAACAACATATTTGGAATCTGAAAACTGTCTGCGTAATACAGATTAATACAGGTTGGCTGTTTAAGGGAGGTTGGCTGTGTAATACAGGTTGGCTGCGTAATACAGGTTGGCTGTTTAAGGGAGGTTGGCTGTGTAATACAGGTTGGCTGCGTAATACAGGTTGGCTGTTCAAGGGAGGTTGACTGTGTAATACAGGTTGGCTGCGTAATACAGGTTGGCTGTTTAAGGGAGGTTGGCTGTGTAATACAGGTTGGCTGCGTAATACAGGTTGGCTGTTTAAGGGAGGTTGGCTGTGTAATACAGGTTGGCTGCATAATACAGGTTGGCTGCATAATACAGGTTGGCTGTTTAAGGGAGGTTGACTGTGTAATACAGGTTGGCTGCGTAATACAGGTTGGCTGTGTAATACAGGTTGGCTGCGTAATACAGGTTGGCTGCATAATACAGGTTGGCTGCTTAAGGGAGGTTGGCTGTGTAATACAGGTTGGCTGCGTAATACAGGTTGGCTGTTTAAGGGAGGTTGGCTGTGTAATACAGGTTGGCTGCGTAATACAGGTTGGCTGTTTAAGGGAGGTTGGCTGTGTAATACAGGTTGGCTGTTTAAGGGAGGTTGGCTGTGTAATACAGGTTGGCTGCGTAATACAGGTTGGCTGCGTAATACAGGCTGGCTGCTCAAAAGACTTGGCAGGGCTCCCTCTGTCTGATTTTTTGTCTGCACCACTTCTGTCGCCAATTGAAAAACACTGGAGCAAATTGGAAAAACTTGGAGCCAACTAGCAGGTACACTATCGGCACCCTGGGTTTGACTGTACATGCCATCTCAATGTGGTAGACTTGTATGTTAACCTGAACATGTTGGGGCCTAGCAGGTACACTATCGGCACCCTGGGTTTGACTGTACATGCCATCTCAATGTGGTAGACTTGTATGTTAACCTGAACATGTTGGGGCCTAGCAGGTACACTATCGGCACCCTGGGTTTGACTGTACATGCCATCTCAATGTGGTAGACTTGTATGTTAACCTGAACATGTTGGGGCCTAGCAGGTACACTATCGGCACCCTGGGTTTGACTGTACATGCCATCTCAATGTGGTAGACTTGTATATTAACCTGAACATGTTGGGGCCTAGCAGGTACACTATCAGAAGATCACTACCAGTATCTGGAATATTTATCCTCGGGGTACAGGTCATTAGTACCTGTATAAGATAGTACACAAAGCAAGTGCAAGTGAGCGTTAACTTTGTATATAATCTTGATACCTATCACTAAGTTATTATTCCGTGAGTTATATATATGTGATAAAACCCGTGGTTTGCACACATAGATAACAAATGGCCGTACATGTATATGGATGTATATATATTGTCCTCTCTCTGGTTTACACACATAGATAACAAATGGCCGTACATGTATATGGATGTATATATATTGTCCTCTTTCTGGTTTACACACATAGATAACAAATGGCCGCACATGTATATGGATGTATATATATTGTCCTCTCTCTCTCTCTCTCTCTGGTTTGCATGCATAGATAACAAATGGCCGTACATGTATATGGATGTATATATATTGTCCTCTCTCTCTCTCTCTCTCTGGTTTGCATGCATAGATAACAAATGGCCATACATGTATATGGATGTATATATATATTGTTCTGTCTCTCTGGTTTGCACACATAGATAACAAATGGCCGTACATGTATATGGATGTATATATATATTGTTCTGTCTCTCTGGTTTGCACACATAGATAACAAATGGCCGTACATATATATGGATGTATATATATTGTCCTCTCTCTCTGGTTTGCATGCATAGATAACAAATGGCCGTACATGTAAATGGATGTATATATATTGTCCTCTTTCTCCCTCTCTGGTTTGCATGCATAGATAACAAATGGCCGTACATGTATATGGATGTATATATATTGTTCTCTTTCTCTCTCTCTGGTTTGCATGCATAGATAACAAATGGCCGTACATGTATATGGATGTATATATATTGTTCTCTCTCTCTCTCTCTCTCTCTCTCTCTCTCTCTCTCTCTCTCTTTCTCTCTCTCTCTCTCTTGTTTTTCTCTCTGGTTTGCATACATAGATAACAAATGGCCGTACATGATATGGATGTATATATATTGTCCTCTCTCTCTCTGGTTTGCATGCATAGATAACAAATGGCCGTACATGTATATGGATGTATATATATTGTCCTCTCTCTCTCTCTCTCTCTCTCTCTCTGGTTTGCATGCATAGATAAAAATGGCCGTACATGTATATGGATGTATATATATTGTCCTCTTTCTCTCTCTCTGGTTTGCATGCATAGATAACAAATGGCCGTATATGGATGTATATATATTGTCCTCTCTCTCTGGTTTGCACACATAGATAACAAATGGCCGTACATGTATATGGATGTATATATATTGTCCTCTCTCTCTCTCTGGTTTGCATGCATAGATAACAAATGGCCGTACATGTATATGGATGTATATATATTGTCCTCTCTCTGGTTTGCACGCATAGATAACAAATGGCCGTACATGTAAATGGATGTATATATATTGTTCTCTCTCTCTGGTTTGCACACATAGATAACAAATGGCCGTACATGTAAATGGATGTATATATATTGTTCTCTCTCTCTGGTTTGCACACATAGATAACAAATGGCCATACATGTATATGGATGTATATATATTGTCCTCTTTCTCTCTGGTTTACACACATAGATAACAAATGGCCGTACATGTATATGGATGTATATATATTGTCCTCTCTCTCTCTCTCTCTGGTTTGCATACATAGATAACAAATGGCCGTATATGGATGTATATATATTGTTCTCTCTCTCTGGTTTACACACATAGATAACAAATGGCCGTACATGTATATGGATGTATATATGTGACAGTATGTAAATAAGGGGAACTAATCTAGTTTTTTAAAAGGCATTTCATATAGTTTGTTATCTCCCTTATTTCATAAGAGTATGAATACATATTTGGGAATTGAAGTATGACTGGGGTAATTGGGTTTACCGCCAGATTTGATCTTCACTCATTTGTCAGGTTCTTTGGAGATCAGTCATACATTTATTTACTTGCTGTGTATAGAAAGTTTTAACAATGATCTACAGTTTTATTCAGGTTAGTTTCCTTCTAATGAATTGTGCATTTGTCTGGTAATAATGCATCTATTCTATGCAGTATTATTTGTTTGATAAATAAGTGATTAGCTGGAATGGTTTTGAGCACCAGTTTGTTTACTAGAGTCCGATAATGTTGATTGTGTTTCTGTATGTTTATATTTCCGCGGGGAATGATATTTACGGTTGGAATGAATACTTTCAAAGTAGCAGTGAAATCTATTACTCTATGCATGTTACACATCTATCATTCTATGTTCTCTGCACGTTTGCCACTTTCTGTTATTTGCAGTAACAAGACTTAACACTACTGGCACTGCACGATTGAGAGGAACAGAGATGCTGTGAAAGCTTAGACCCATAGTTTGGTGAGTGATATGTGTGTGTGTGTGTGTGTGTTAATGTTATGTACAGTGAATGTCCCATAGTGGAACATACACATATGGAGTCTATGCCCAGGTTGAACCATAGCCACTAGTCACTACACTAGTCACTAAACTAGTCACTATAACGAAGATATTATACTTTAAGTAATATGTATGTAATTGTTGATGTGCTATGATTGTTATATATATATGTATGATTGATTGTTGTAGGTATTATATAATGGGATGATGTGATAATGTATTTAATGTCGATTATTATTATATACTTTTCAGAGTGAGGCTTATAGCCTTATGTACAGCTTAGCATCATCATATCATACCTACTCCTGGATCGCATACCAAATAAAGACAAGTTATATACGAACCCTCATATAGTCGTTGTTTATGGACATGAATGTAGAGTGAAGTACCCCATAACCCACTACTATAACATATATATTGTTTTCTCTCTCTCTGGTTTGCACACATAGATAACAAATGGCCGTACATGTATATGGATGTATATATATTGTCCTCTATATTTATATATATTACTAGTTTCCTGCTAGGAAAAATCGACATATAATTTGTATATGGATGTAAAACTTGACATTCTTTGTGGTCGTCTATCAGGTACGAGATACTTAATTGTCGGGGCCTTAATCACAGGCCTTACCCCAGAAAAAATTCAAGCGCTTGATTTAGGAAATAATATTTGTATTTCCGATGTTTATAGGTGAATAAAACACTGTTTACAGTTCTGATGCACTGGAATTAACTGCGCAGACAGTCACATTATTTTACCTCGACTAATTTACATCACAGGATATTCATTCATAAATAGGGGCGGAGCCAAGTTCAACAGCCATTAAAAAGCTGTGTGTTACTTATATGTTATGTTTCGGGTTTTACGCCTGCATCAGCACCATTTCGGGCTATATCGCCGACGGGCAGTTTACTTAACAACACCTTTTCTGGGCAGGCTCCAGCGGTTAACAAGTACTTGGGTGCACCAACCTCCGTAAGAAACTTTTTCATATAAATGAGATGCGGCCTGAGCGGGGCTCGAACCCGTGACCATCAGTGATGATAGGTTACAGTGGTATACAAGTCAGCGACCTTAACCAGTCAACCATGGAGGCGGATGGCGTGTGTTACTTGCCATGTCTTAATGTAGATTTAGAAATCCTTGATTCATTCTTATCTTACTAATGCAAGTTAAACATACCTGCTCCTTTAGCGTGCACAACTCGTTCAGGGATTCTCTCCCTGTTAAAATGGGCCATCTCATCTGTGAACACAAAGTCTTCCAGCAACATTGGGCCTCGCTGGCCTATAGTTTTGGAGGCGGTTTTGAACCCAACGGGGCATCCTGTACTAGTGGTTACCTGGTCAGCATCCTAAAGTAAGGTATTGGAAGTTGATAGTACACATTAGAAGATAACAAAACACAAAAGTGGAAGTCGTGATAGCTCAGTGGATTCGCGTTCGCTTCAGGTGCGAACGGTCCGGAGTTCGAGCCCCGCTGGAGCCGTTACGATTGTGCCCTTAGGCAAGGCATTTAAATTCCATGTTGCCTCTTCTCTCTCTCCCTCGTGGCGATGGATTCCATCAAGAATGAGGTCTCAAGAGTGATTAATATAAGAGCGGCTCTGTAAGAACTTGTTTCGTAATCGAGCTAAAATAAATTTGTATAAACTATGGATTCCATCAGGAATGAGGTCTCGAGAGATATCAATATAAATAGTTTCAAGAACTTATTTCGCAATCTAGCTAAAATAAAATTGTATAAATTGACAAACTAAAACTACTTTGTAAATCCTACGTGCGCACAGCACTGGTCAACGTTATTCGACACTGAAACAATTGACTGTTACTATGACAGCATATATCTTACTCCCTGCGCTCTCTTAAACTCCTCTATTTGATTGGCAGATTTATCCCTGCCTGCCATTTTGAATAACTGGTACTGTCACTGACTGACAACTTCTGAAACTGAGGATTTAGGACAGAGTGGACGAGTTTTCTGGTTTGTGATAACAAATAACCTTGACACCGTTTTGACGTCTTGTGCCCATGCATTCTGCGCATATTCTGCGTTTAGCTGCATGTAGGGAACCAACTGCATTCGTGATTGTAGTAATTTGGTTTGTTTGCTGAAAGATTATTCTAACTTTTGATTTCTTTTAGATTTTTTATTTTAGTTGGACAATTTGATAACTACTTAAACAAATGAAATAGTAGTAAAACCCATCGAAATTCATTACAGCATATATTGTATTATTGTCACATATTTTCGCGACGTCAAATTTCTCAATTTTTAAACAATACTTAGCATATCTGTCTATCTTCCTTTAATGTCGAACCCCTCGCGACTACAACTGTTCATGACTTGTAAGATCTACCCTTGAATAGTGTTGAATACTGCAACATTACATAATTTTGAGTCCAAGATTAAAAGATGAGAGAAAAAGTCGCGTTTTTAACATCTGCGGCAACGAGTGATAGTGTTGTGAAGATAGATTGAGATATTTAAACTTGCGTTCCTTAACATACAGAAGAATTAAGAAAACATGTCTACATCCCCGCGAAGGGTTCGACATTAGAGGAAGATAGATAGATCTTGTTGAAATTGTTACACGACAAAGAAAATATTGAAGTAGAAGTCCTGCAAAGTATTCTTTGATATGTCAGATGCAACATCTACTAGAGGACTCCATGTAATATACAGGAACATCAATTTGGGCTGAAGCGTACCCACTACCCAGATATATTGCAATACACGAATTGCGATACGTACCACAATATATTGCGCTTCATTTGTGGATGTTGTAATGTGTAGAAGTTTCCAACAAGAGGGCAGTTTTGTGAACATTTAATCAACTATTATGACAGGAAAGATATTCGATTAAGCTACTACATGTACATATGTATGTAACTTTTTCCCCAATCCTAACTGTGCTGTTGCAACTATTCCTGTGTTATCTACCATTCTTGATTTATTATGACTCGAGTATGATTTCACCGCATGTAGCGCGGTCATATTAAGTGGTACAATACATTTCTGATCAGTATTGCAATATACCAGTATATCATGACAGCCCTTAGGCCTAACATCAATGTTGGCCTGAAATTAGAAAAGAATTTCGCAACAAGTGATTAATCAATGGAATGCTCTGCACCTACACTAAACAATTTAACGGACTTGATAGACAGTTACTATGGAGACGACAAATACACTTACCTGAACGGAGAAATAATTGAGTACACAAACAAGAGGGTGTTTTAAAAGTTACACAACTTGCAACCCTCATGTATGACTGTATAGGTTTACATGTACAAGTAAATCTGATGATATGTGAGAGAAAGTCATCAATCGCTTGCAAGTTACAGAGGTTAGAGTTGAGTACAACTATATCCTATTAGTTTATACAAATTTATTTTAGCTCGATTGCGAAACAAGTTCTTTCAACTTATATTAATCACTCTCGAGACCTCATTCCTGATGGAATCCATCGCCACGAGGGAGAGAAGAGGCAACGTGGAATTTAAATGCCTTGCCTAAGGACACAATCGTAACGGCTCCAGCGGGGCTCGAACTCTGGACCTTTCGCACCTGAAGCGAACGCGCATCCACTGCGCTATCACGACTTCCACTATATCCTATGAAATGTGTATGGTCTTCTTCACATCACAACCGACTGACAGCCCGGCTTAATCAGAAAATGATTGACTAACAGCCCGGCTTTAATCAGAAAATGACCTACTGACAGTCCGGCTTAATCAGAAATTGACAGACTAACAGTCCGGCTTAATTAGAAAATGATTGACTGACAACCCGGCTTTAATCAGAAAATGACCAACTGTCAGCTTGGCTTAATCAGAAATTGACCGACTGACAGCCCAGCTTAATCAGAAAATGACAGGTGTGCAATAATAGTAGTAGTCAAGAAAGACATCACCTGCCTCGAAAAATTAAAACCTCCACTGGTTGTTTCATGTCTCGCAACTACAACACTGAGGGTGCCCGGACAGCTCTGTCTTTCAGTATAGCTTCCTGACTCCACATCGTCAACTACCATATTTACTCGACTACAAGACGACCCCCAACTTTGGTCTTTGCACGCATGGTACATGTACTTAGCTGCTGTATGTTAAAAACATTTTCGGACTCACACTGTCAGTGACATCTTTTGTGATGTCATTTGTTGTCACCTACACACATCATTCTGGTACCAATTAGCAACATCTGCTTCGTTTTCTATCATAAAAACAATTTGCAGCATAAAATAAAAAGAAGATTTGTTTGTTTAAATGAATGATCGGATAGTATTTCACTCATGAACTTAGAAGGCTAACAAAGTTATATTCTCTATTAACCCATTCCACACTAGATACCTCTAAATAGGCTTACAGACAGTGTAGATCATGTGACGAGCCATCGCATCAGGGTCTGTTAACCCATTCAACACTTATATCTGTTTCAGGTATTGACAAATTTCAGCAGCGACATGGCTGATGGTCTCACTACCATAAATACAGCCAATCTTACTGCTGCCGTGAAATCGTTGTTCCGTAAACCGTTACCAGATATTACCTTGCTACCACTACCGGAGAATATCGAGAACGGTGAGATTGTTTGTTTCTCTGAAATGTACATCTTGTTTGTATGGCGGCAAATGTCAATAGTTTTCTACCAATATATTTAAGAACAGCACTTTCTTTTTCTCAGAAATGGTCTATTTAAATGGGCATCCGCAACCGACTTGCACTTTCATGTGGCATGAGATTTCACCAATATCTGTGATATAAAGTGGTGTGTTCAATGATCACACAGTACGGGCATTTTGATTTCACATTTGTTGCATCAGACACGAGTTTTGGGGTATTGATATAAATTTGTGTTGGCAACAAATGCATGAGTTTTGGGGTATTGATATAAATTTGTGTTGTCAACATTGAAATGCATCGCTCATTCTAGGTCAGAGATGTGAGAAAGTGCGCTATGCACAATATGACCATTACATACATGTACAACATTTGAATAGGTGTGTATCATAATGGGCCAGTGTATCTTCATGGACACAATTGTGTATGAAAATTGTAAAAAAAAAATTAATAAACAACATTTGTTAGGGAGAAGTTGGGCCCCAGGGGGCGAAGTGAGGGTCCCTAGTGCAACTATTTCACCCAAGTCGCCCTCTAGAATGACCCCTTTCACTATTCGGAGTACCATATATATATATATATATATATATATATACATGTATATACATGTAGGATATAATCAGGAAATGAATTTTAGAATTATTAATAAAATTCAAGTTAGCCGAAAATTGCCACATGTTACAAACTCTGATGGCATCTGACATATTTTATTCTGTTATTATACGCACATATTAGGACATTACGCTTATTCTAAGTTTAGTGTAAACGATACTTTTCAAAATTATTTTTTATGTCGCGTACCGTACATCATGTCAACGATTGTCCGATTAGCGATGTGGTAAGCGCACTCGCTTCTCACCAATACAACCCGGGTTCGATCCTAGGACCGGGGATTATGTCCAGATCGGACAGGTGGGTTTTCTCCGGGTACTCCGGTTTCCTCCCACACCAATGACGAAGTTTAAACTTAAACTAAAGTCAACATTATAAGTTCTTTTTTGAGAGGGTCCATTTCTTTAACCTATGCTCCAGAACAGAAGAATTTATATAATACCGTAATCGTCTATATATAGGTCGCACAATTACCGGTACTCAATTTATATACGTACCGTAATCGTCTATATATAGGTCGCACAATTACTCAATTTATATACGTACCGTAATCATCTATATATAGGTCGCACAATTACTCAATTTATATACGTACCGTAATCGTCTATATATAGGTCGCACAATTACTCAATTTATATACGTACCGTCATCGTCTATATATAGGTTGCACAGGAGTATAAGACGCAGTTAAAAAATCAGAGAAATTCCAGGGGGAAAAGCTTATATAATTATTTGCTTATTAGAGTAACGAAAATGTACGTCACATACAGGACTTAGAGAATAATATTATGAAACCTTTATTTCCTTTTATTGCAATATGCCATTTGTCATTTCAAGTCCCAGAAAGAACAAAATTTAAACTGACGTATAAGACGCAGCAGACTTTTGTATACGATTTTGGATGAAAAAACTTACGTCTTACACATGAACAATTACGGTACTGCTGATTTTCAACTGGCACACTGTACTACATACATGTAGTACATGCTAAATATTTATGGAAATATGTGTATATAACAGCGTGGAAATGCAGCTGTATGTTGGAAGCGATAAAGGTGTTGAATGTTCAATTGTTCATCAAGATATAATGTGTCCTACTGAAAGGTTTCTTTCTTAGACTTGCTCACAAATAACTGAAAAACATTAAATAGTCTTGTATTACCGTATATCCCAGCCATTAGTTGATCTCAGCCATACATTGTGTATGTCGAGGGTCAAACTTTGGGTGGAAAAAGCTGATTTAAAGCTGGATTCTTCCAGAAGTTGGTACATTGTGAACTTACGACAAATTTGTTAGGACAATGGTTTTCTCCCCCACTTTGAATGAAACTGGGCACAATTTGAAATATCTGGTTGACTTGATTCCATGCATACCTATAATATATGAAGTTTGTGTTTTTTCCATGGTTTATAATGTAAATAATTATCATTATGGGAATATATAGTACATAGGATTTTACAATACATGTGCTTGATAATGTATATATATTTATTACATAAATTTTCTTGTGTTCATTTTAATACAGCCATCACATATTTTCTTGTACACGTGTAATACAATGTACAACCATGAAGGATTCTGATTGGTTATTCCAAAACTTGTTTCAAAATATATTTTATGAAATCACCACTCTGTCTCATGTTACAATGTAGGTCCTTTATTTATATATATATATATATATATATAATTAGATATTATTTCCCAGTCTATATTCGCAGAAACACAAGATGAAAATGTGCAAACTCATCCAGGAAGTCGGAAAAGAAAACCAAAGTCCAAATCTACCCCAAAGAAGACAAAAAGAAAAACAAACACAAAAACTTCCGAAGCAAGCCAAAATGAAATGGAATCAGCCGTGATCTCTATCGCAGACCAACAGCCTTCCACTTCAGAGGTTCCGTTGTCGGAGCATCTCTCTCAGATCTCACCGCTCACCATAAAACAGCTTCTATCGTGTATTAGTCCTCTCACTGTAACAGACGGGCATACATGTATTGATGAATCTCATTCAAATAATTTAAAATTGTCCATGAATCTCTTGGTTGGACCGCAGCAAGATGGAAGTACGGCTGTAAGTTTACCTAGCAACAGCTCGTCGGGTGTGTTTGCAGCACCGGACATGCAGGCTGTTCAAAGTCAGCTGGAAGAGACGGACATGCTGCCCGGTCATGTACAGATCAGTGCCTCACTTCTGCAGAATCTGCTACAGGTATACATATTAGCAAATAGAACACATGTTTCATTAAAATGTTAAATGTTCGGGGAAATTATTTTTATGGCCCTGAAGATGAAGACATTTTTTCCTTTGATGCATGTACTTTTCGCACAGTCCGTCCGTCTGTCCAAGTCAATATTTCCTGTCCGGGCTGTAACTTCTTCGGCTATGGGTGGATTTCGAAACTACTGCGCCACAAATGTTCACCATATAGAGGTGGATGTATCCTAGACCTAAGGCTGTAGCTTCACGGTCAAGGTGACACTTGGAAGTTAAATATAGGTACAATATTTCCAGTCTGGGCTGTAACCTCTCCGGCTATGGGGGGATTTCATGTTCGCCATATATTAGATACATACATTAGTTGATAACTATGAATTTATCATGTTGCAATGTTTTTGTTAGTACCCATAGTACTCCATCAAAACGGCTTGGTTTGTTTCGACAGCACATGATATGATGACAGCACATGATATGACGACATCATAATCATGTCACAATTCAAACTTACATGACAAAGCGCTAAGCCTGGTTTTACTAGATTGCGTATCAGATACTTTTCTCCATATTTTGATTGTTGCTACATGTACATGTATATTTTTCAGTACATGTATCTCAAACATGCACATTTTTACAGCCATCATAAAGATACGCTGGCATTCAAAATAATTGATATGCCTTGCCTAAGGGCACAATCGTAACGGCTCCATTGGGGCTCGAACTCCGGGGCTTTTGCACCTGAAGCGAATGCGCTACCTATCACGACTTGTCACAGTTATAGATTAACTTGGTTTGGTTTTTGTCACAATCGTAGCAAAGATTACCAGGCAATACTGAACTATCTGAGTGTAGTTGGTACAAGTATACCAGGTAAAACTGAACTATCTGAGTTTAGTTGGTACAAGTATACCAGGCAAAACTGAACTATCTGAGTTTAGTTGGTACAAGTATACCAGGTAAAACTGAACTATCTGAGTTTAGTTGGTACAAGTATACCAGGTAAAACTGAACTATCTGAGTTTAGTTTGTACAAGTATACCAGGCAAAACTGAACTATCTGAGTTTAATTGGTACAAGTATACCAGGTAAAACTGAACTATCTGAGTTTAGTTGGTACAAGTATATTAGGCAAAACTGAACTATCTGAGTTTAGTTGGTACAAGTATACCAGGCAAAACTGAACTATCTGAGTTTAGTTGGTACAAGTATATTAGGCAAAACTGAACTATCTGAGTTTAGTTGGTACAAGTATACCAGGCAAAACTGAACTATCTGAGTTTAGTTTGTACAAGTATACCAGGTAAAACTGAACTATCTGAGTGTAGTTGGTACAAGTATACCAGGTAAAACTGAACTATCTGAGTGTAGTTGGTACAAGTATACCAGGCAATACTGAACTATCTGAGTTTAGTTGGTACAAGTATACCAGGTAAAACTGAACTATCTGAGTTTAGTTGGTACAAGTATACCAGGTAAAACTGAACTATCTGAGTTTAGTTGGTACAAGTATACCAGGCAAAGCTGAACTATCTGAGTTTAGTTTGTACAAGTATACCAGGCAAAGCTGAACTATCTGAGTTTAGTTTGTACAAGTATACCAGGCAAAACTGAACTATCCAATGCAACCAGGGTTGTGAGATGGTACGTTAGTCGCCAGATCAGACTTGTTGGTTTTCTCCGGGTACTCCGGTTTCCTCCCACACAAATGACCACATTTACGCTTTCATCCGCGCCAATGAGAGTGATTAATATACGTTATTAAAACTTGCTTCGCAATCGTTGTAAAATTAATAAAGTTTAAACTTTAGTTAGATACGCCATTGAATGGGCCAGGTCAAACTTATGTTTTTACTAATCCTTAATTGGTTGCTTACATAATCCAGCCCCATCTTGAGATAATATGAATACGGAAAGGGTTCTGTAATCGTAGGCATGTATTTTGGTACTTTTGCAAGAGGGGCAGGCTTTTTAAGGAAATTACTGTAGGGAAGACTCCAAAACGACAGATCCTGTACATTTACCCCGGCACTTCTGAAAATGGGATGTAATGTTGAAGTATTAGGCTATTGAAGCACAAAGCAAATATACATAGCGTTCCAGGGAATAGTGAAACAACATATCCAAGATTCATAGATGGAACAGGCTTAGATAGATAGATAGATTAACCCTTTCAACACCACAGACCTCTATTTATAGGCTTACAAAAAGTGTAGATCCAGATGAGCCGGCTCGTGACGAGCCGTCTCATCAGGATCTACACGTTTTGCCAGTAATATTACTATTTGTAGACAAAATTACCCATATTGATAAATGAACTGGTCCAAATGTAATTTTCTTATTCATTTATTGGTCTAAGAATATCATGGACCAGTCCATGTCAGTTACTTGGTGTTGAATGGGTTAACATGCACAATTGAGTACATGTTCCTACTGTTTTTGCAGGGTATTGGATGTCCACAGAATCCCGGGCCTAGCAGGCCATCGGATCAGCAAGCTCCCCTGCCATCCATCCATCACTTTGCGTCTCAGCCCATCCAGTCATTGATACAAAGTCTCTTCCCCCAGGAGGCCGGTGCCCTGCTCGGAAACACGAGTGAAGCTCAGCTTCCAACCTCTAGTCATAACATTAGTACAGTTAACCCAGTATCGGGTATAAATGATACATCGGCTGCATCCGTATTAAACCAGCTAGCTAATTTTACAGCTAGGGAAACTCACCTCAGTCGTCATTCAAACATTCCGCAACCTCCTGCCCTTTATCAATCAGAACTCCAGTCATTGATTCACAAACATTCAGAAACCCATACCATACCGTATAAGCAAATAGAAACCCATACCATACCGTACAAGCAACCAGAAACCCATACCATACTGCATAAGCAAATAGAAACCCATTCCATACTGCATAAGCAACCAGAAACCCATACCATACTGCATAAGCAACCAGAAACCCATACCATACTGCATAAGCAACCAGAAACCCATACCATACTGCATAAGCAACCAGAAACCCATACCATACTGCATAAGCAACCAGAAATCCATACCATACTGCATAAGCAACCAGAAACTCATACCATACTGCATAAGGAATCGGACAATCATCTCCTACTGCAGAAACCTGGCGAAACCCATACCATACTTCATGAGGCAATGCATTCTTTGCGGGAAAATCAAGTTGATGATGAATACCATGAAATATTTGATCATACTGTACATTCAACCTGCCCTTCCACAGAAAGTGCACAATTACATCTGGTTTTATCGGACAGTATGCCGGGGATGTCGCGTGTAAATGGTGCACATTTACCGTTAGTTTTATCAGACAGTATGCCGGGAATGTCACAAATAGATGGCACACATTTACCTGTAGTGTTGTCAGACAGTTTGCCAGAAATGTCACAGGTAGATGGAACCCATTTACCTATAGTTTTATCACATGATGTTACCAGGACGGCACAGCTGGTTGTTCCAGCTAGTGCTGCAGAAGCTGGCGCTCAGCAGTCGAGTGTTCAAGGCTATCCCATACTGTTACAACCTACGGGACCAGGCGGCCCCTTGCAGCTGATCCCTCTGGATAAAGGCGTGAATACAGACGTGCTAAAACAGCTGGTAGATAGCAATGGAGCATCAGGTAAATTAATTTATATATTTATGATACACTGTGCTCATTCTAGAGCGCAACATAAGCGAAATAATCGCCCTAAAGACCCTTACTTCACCCTCAGATGGCCCGGCCCCCCACTTCTCCCTAAAAAAGGTTTCTACAATTTTCATACTAAATGGATACTCTGATTTAATATGGACAAGTCCCAATTTAAAGTGGACAGGTCCCTATATAGACATGTTTCTATTTTCAATTGTATAGTAGTTTTTCATAAATACACCTCTACCATTTCTCCATAATATACAGACGGTTTGTAGTCCAGTGGTTAACACACTGGACTTGTAATCCAGGGGTCGCAGGTTCGATCCTCCGTCTGACCCTAATAAAATTATGTTTTTCGGATGGGACGTTAAACTGAGGTCTCGTGTCGGTGCTGTACACCGTGCACGTAAAAGAACCAGAGACTCTGGAATGCGTCTCTGTCTGCATCATTGCACTATCCTCCAAAATTCTAAAATTATTAATCTCTTCAGGAGGCGTCGCTCATATGGGCAACCGGTAGCGACGATAAATAAACATAAAACACACACTCCATCAATATGATGTAAGTACTGAGTGATACAAGCTGTTATTATTAGAACACCAATATTTGGCATTTTTCAGGTGTCCTCACACAAGACCTTTGATCTCATATTTTATAAACACAACCACCATGTAAAGCTTTGATGACCTAACAATTACTGTCTTGTATATTCGAGGTCAGTAACCAGTGGGGTGTAGTCCAATTCACATCCTGTCCAGGATTTAAAGATTTGTTGGCAGGTGTGAAATAGAACTTAACTTGGCGACAGGTTTGGTTGGAAATTGGATAAAATTATAATAACACAGATTCACAACTGAAAAACAAATTTCGTCAAATAATATTCCTTTGTCAATTCCTTTTACTTTCTTCACCAAATGCGGGAATCGCGAGTGCCAGTTGGAACGCTGGACCAATTCTTCTATTTCGTTCCGTCCGGTGAATTACTGCAACCCATCAGATCAGCCATTTCCGTCATAATCGGGTGTTTCCGGCGATCAATGCAATGGTGTGTTTGTCTAAAACTCCTTCAGTTTGTTCATGAAATAACGCAGTTTAGAATGGGTAAATGCATCTTTACTACAAAATGGCTTGTCAAGAACGACTACGAATCTGTGACATTTGCCCCCCGGACATCTGCCCCCAGTCTAAAAAATGGATAGGTGGACATCTGCCCCCCCCCAAGTGAAATGTAAGGTAAGACATCTGCCCCCCAGTAGAAATGTTGACTAGGACATCTGCCTCCAGTAGAAATGTTGACTAGAACATCTGCCCCCAGTAGAAATGACAGCTAGGACATCTCCTCCAGTAGAAATGTTGGCTAGGACATCTGCCCCCCCCCAGTAGAAATGACAGCTAGGACATCTGCCCCCCATAGAAATGTTGGCTAGGACATCTGCCCCCCCCCCAGTAGAAATGACAGCTAGGACATCTGCCCCCAGTAGAAATGTAAGGTAGGACATTAGCCCCCCAGTAAAATGTTGGCTAGGACATCTGCCCCCCAGTAGAAATGTTAACTATGACATCTGCCCCCAGTAGAAATGTAAGGTAGGACATTAGCCCCCCAGTAAAATGTTGGCTAGGACATCTGCCCCCCAGTAGAAATGTTAACTATGACATCTGCCCCCCAGTAGAAATGTAACTATGACATCTGCCCCCCAGTAGAAATGTTAACTATGACATCTCCCCCCCAGTAGAAATGTTAACTATGACATCTGCCCCCCAGTAGAAATGTTAACTATGACATCTGCCCCCCAGTAGAAATGTTAACTATGACATCTGCCCCCCAGTAGAAATGTTAACTATGACATCTGCCCCCCAGTAGAAATGTTAACTATGACATCTCCCCCCCAGTAGAAATGTTAACTATGACATCTCCCCCCCCCAGTAGAAATGTTAACTATGACATCTGCCCCCCAGTAGAAATGTTAACTATGACATCTGCCCCCCAGTAGAAATGTTAACTATGACATCTGCCCCCCAGTAGAAATGTTAACTATGACATCTGCCCCCCAGTAGAAATGTTAACTATGACATCTCCCCCCCAGTAGAAATGTTAACTATGACATCTGCCCCCAGTAGAAAGTGCAGGGTAGGACATTTGCTCCCATCGCCCCACTTAACCATTTTTAAAAAAAATAAAAATGCCAATATAAATGATAAAACGATGGATGAAAAAGTATGGCCAAGTTTTAAATGACTGGGGGGCAGATGTCCTAGCTGTCATTTCTACTGGGGGCTAATGTCCCAGTCAACATTACTACTGGGGGGCAGATGTCCTAGCTGTCATTTCTACTGGGGGCTAATGTCCCAGTCAACATTACTACTGGGGGGCAGATGTCCTAGCTGTCATTTCTACTGGGGGGGCTAATGTCCTAGTCAAATTTTACTGGGGGCAGATGTCCTAGTCAACTTTTACTGGGGGGGGGCTAATGTCCTAGTCAACATTTTACTTGGGGGGGCTAATGTCCTAGTCAACATTTTACTGGGGGCGAATGTCCTAGTCACATTTTACTGGGGGGCAGATGTCCTAGCTGTCATTTCTACTGGGGGGGCTAATGTCCTAGTCAACATTTTACTGGGGGGGGGGGCAGATGTCCTAGCTGTCATTTCTACTGGGGGGCTAGCTGTTTGTGCCCTTTGATCTGGCTCTATGCTGTTAGCAAACGTGATTTTATCGACCGCTATTGTACAATGGGTTATGTTTCAGACTATTAGTATCATTTGGTATAAACTAATGTGTTTGCCATCATAATTTCATTTCAGACTTGAATCAAGGCGAATATATGGCAAGATTTACCACTTTTGTTGTGCAGCGTAAGCTGTCGGCAAACTGTTATTTACTAATAAATGTAGTTAATTTAATTTGAATTTAATTACTTTATACACATTTTATTATAGCTTGATTGTGAAACAAGTTTGTACAACTTATATTAATCACTCTCGAGACTTCATTCCTGGTAGAATTCATCTCGACGAGGCAGTGAGGTAACATGGAATTTATATGCCTTGCCTACACACACCATCATAACGGCTCCAGCATGGGCTCGAACTCCGGGCTACCACGGCGCTATCACGACTTCCACAATAAATGTATTTCAGGTGCAGTGGACGAAGCTTTACCCAAAACTTGTAATATGCCGGTCAGCATTCAGCCCAAACCATCCAATCAGACCCTAGAAAATCTACTACAGGCTGTACAATTCAACGCCGTTGTTATCCCCGATGTTCCAGACAAGCAGTTCAACACCGTCGTTCTTCCAGATGTTGAAGACAAGCAGTTTAGTGCCGTCGTTATACCCGATGTGCAGGGTGACACTATCGCACAGTCCTATGCTGTAGGACATGCTCATTTACAAACTCAGATTAATAGTAAGTTATTGTGAAACATGTATGATGTGGCAGTAAGTATTTAAGTTTTGGAAAAACAATTTCAAAGTTTAAACTTTATTTATTTTACAACGATTGCGAAACAAGCTTTTAACAACTTATATTAAAGTGACACTACATCAGTGAAAATGCAAATTTCTACAGAATGTAATATCCTATTATATGGTATAGTTTTTTTTCCAATATTTGCCTCAAAAACGAAGTATTTTAAGTAATAAACAAATGTCGTATGCGCGGTTTGTTGACATAGCAAAATACCGTAAATAGGGTCAACATCCATGCGTATTGTCTCCAATGACAAACAAGCGTCGATGAACATTATATGAAATCTTACTTTCACTTTTGAAAGTTTGTAGACCACAAAACACTGTTTTTTTTATTCAATGTTAGTGTTTGAATGTTTTATAAAGAATTTGTAGTAGCAATGCATTTATATGTGAAACAAATGCATTTTTTTGCTTTTGCGATATAATGTCGCTTTAATCACTCTCGTTGTCGTTTTTTGTCACATGTATTGTCAAATACATAGCTTCAAGTGTCGCCAACAAAAATTCAGACAGAGGGAACCCTGATTCTGATCAAAGCATTAATTTTCCGTGCTTTCTCCCATTTGTACCAGGCTAAATATGTACCGGAGTAACCGGAGAAAAACCACCTGTCCGATCTGGTGACCACCGTACCATCTCACATACTTTGCATTTGTGATAAGCGAGCCCACTAACCACTGCGCTAATCGCAGCCCAGTTAGTTATGGGATACGGACATAATCCCCCCCCCCATGAACATAACCACCCCCATGCTTTTTAGCTCAAACAAAATACCCCTGAATGGTGGGAAATTATTATGTGGGGGATTATGTCTGCATGGGGGAATTCTGTTAGGGTAATTATGTTCTACACTCATTAGTTATACACGAAAAAATTGTAATCATTTATAATAATTAAGCTACTGTATGCACACAGTTTAACCCTTTCAACCCCACAGGCCTCTAAGTAGGCTTATGAAAAGTGTAGATCCAGATGAGCCGGCTCATGACGAGCCGTCTCATCAGGATCTGCACTTTTTTGCCAGTAATAATTATTACTATTTTTCTTATTAATTTATTGGTCTGAAAATATCAGGCACCAGTCCATGTCAGTTACTTGGGGTTGAATGGGTTAATGTATATTATTAATATTAACCCTGTGCATGCTAACGGCAGTTTGATCTATTTTTAGCCTTCTTTAACTCTTTGCATACTGAGTAAAAAAATCACTTTTGCAAACAGCATAGAGCCAGATCAGACGGCAGGCACAGAATGGGCCTTGTGATCGGGCTCTATTCTGTTTGCTATTCGGATAATGGAGCTAAAACACTTGGCTGAAGAGCTAGCAACATAGATCCTGATCAGATGCTGCATTATCTGGATCTATGCTGTTTGCTATTCGGATAATGGAGCTAAAACACTTGGCTGAAGAGCAAGCAACATAGATCCTGATCAGATGCTGCATTATCTGGATCTATGCTGTTTGCTATTCGGATAATGGAGCTAAAACACTTGGCTGAAGAGCAAGCAACATAGATCCTGATCAGATGCTGCATTATCTGGATCTATGTTGTTTGCAAATGTGATTTTATTTACTCAACAGGGCAAAGGGTTAATCAAGCTTAAAAATAGATCAAACTTATAATGTATATTTGGTATCTCCCCCCCCCCCACCTCCACACCACCACCCTGGTATAACGGCACCAACTGCCCAGTAATCAGTGCCTATATTAAATAGTTATCTCCAGATCTATACATTGCCGAAAGAGAATTGATAAATATTGGCAACTGTATATGCTGATAGCCATCTGATTTGTGCACTCATGCAGAGTGTAAAAATGTAATATTCCCAGGGTTCCCGCTGTCGATCACCAATTGCGCCAATTGTGACAAAAAAACAAATACGGACGCTAAATTTTGTGAATTGGCGAAATTATTTGGCGCAACTTTTATTTTGCCACATGTATTATCAAATACATGGGTTCAAGTGGCGCCGACAAAAAATCAGACAGAGGGAACACTGGTTCCGATCAAAGCATTAATTTGCCGTGCTTTCTTCCAATTGTACCGGGCTAAATATGTACCATGGGGAAATTGTTTTTGAAATGAATCAGTTTAGTACATGTTCCAGGAGAGCAAGCTAGTATTATATCAACTGAAGCAGCAGAATTTACTATCGAGAATGTCGAATTCCATAGAATAGAGGACCTTGAATGTAGTCCAACAGAGAAACCAGTAGCTAAGACTAGCATCTGTAAGTAACATGTGTATACAGTGTTTATAACAATATAGAATTTCCGGCTTTTACCGGATTTTGGAAATTTGTTGGGAAAAAGTTGGATTTTTAGCCAATTTAAATTAATCTATCGGATTTTAAAGATATGTTTTGGCTTCAGTAAAATAATACCGGATCTTAAATCGTATGTAGATATTGGCAGGGCGTGGATCATCGATCCAGACGCGTGTCTGTAAAAAATAAGTAAAAGTAAAAAGCGGAAGTAAAAATATAGGGCAGAAACAAGCAGTTTCCTGGAATAGGGAATCTCGAATGTATAGTGGAGCGGATACTCTGTACATAGACAGTACATGACGCCATACATAGTAAAGCAAGCGCTTTCTGCGATCCCCTTGGCAAGCTACTTAATACAGGTTGGACTATAATGTTGTTATGGACAGTACATGACACCATACATAGTAAAGCAGGCACTTTCTGCGATCCCCTTGGCAAACTACTTAATACAGGTTGGACTATAATGTTGTTATGGACAGTACATGACACCATACATAGTAAAGCAGGCACTTTCTGCGATCCCCTTGGCAAGCTACTTAATACAGGTTGGACTATAATGTTGTTATGGACAGTACATGACCCCTGCGATCCCCTTGACAAGCTACTTAATACAGGTTGGACAATAATGTTGTTATGGACAGTACATGAGACCTGCGATCCCCTTGACAAGCTACTTAATACAGGTTGGACTATAATGTTGTTATGGACAGTACATGAGACCTGCGATCCTCTTGACAAGCTACTTAATACAGGTTGGACTATAATGTTATAGACAGTACATATGACACCATAAATAGTAAAGCAAGCGCTTTCTGCGATCCCCTTGGCAAGCTACTTAATACAGGTTGGACTATAATGTTGTTATGGACAGTACATGACCCCTGCGATCCCCTTGGCAAGCTACTTAATACAGGTTGGACTATAATGTTGTTATGGACAGTACATGACCCCTGCGATCCCCTTGGCAAGCTACTTAATACAGGTTGGACTATAATGTTGTTATGGACAGTACATGACACCTGCGATCCCCTTGGCAAGCTACTTAATACAGGTTGGACTATAATGTTGTTATGGAATAACTGCTGAATGTTACATTGTGTGAATATGGAGAACTGTTTCTCAGACAGACATGTTTACAAACATGACTACGAGGGCCCATCAATAATTTCGTGAACTAATTCTTTTTTACGAGTATTCGTAATCTAACATACTTTTTACCACTACTCCTTTTCATAGTAACGTCCCTTGCATAGCTTGCATTTATTCCACCGCCCCATGACTGGACCACGTGCTGCAGGCCATCTCCCGCACATTTCTGTTTACGGCGCACCTCAACTCCTCTCGGTATTCATATTTCTTACCAAGCAGCCTGTTTATGAGATTTGGAAATAGCCAGAAGTTGCCACATCTGGGCTGTATGGTGAGTGCGGTAACAGTTCTATACCCAGTTCCTTGATTGTGTCCGACACAACGCGGTTGCTATGGCTTGGCGCATTATCATGGTGCAGCAGAACCCCAGACCATCATGTCGGGGAAAGATTTTCCAAGTAATGTATAAAACTTTATCACAACACGTTGCTCGTTTACACTGTGCGACGCCATTTTACAATGAACGCTCTTGATGTGACGTTAGAATATTGATATGACGTCATGAATGTCGGTGCATGCTGCATTAATTGGAGAATGATTAATCTTGGAACATAGAACATTTCATGACGCTTTAAGAAAGCTTTATGAAATAGTGAAATTAGTTCACAAAATTATTGATGGAGCCAGGTATTATGATCTCACTATTTGTTATTTCCAGTTTGTGTTGACTGCAATAAGTTAATGAAGGAGCCATGTAGCGTTCACAACACCGATTATGTGGACATGCCGGACACACCGTACCTGAGCCGAGCCCGGGTATCTCTACCACCTTGCTTCACTTTACAACAGACCGCTACATCCGAGTTCAATGGCTTCCTAGGTTTGCTTTAACCAATATTTATTGCAAAGCATAATTCATCTATATATGCAACAACATGCATGGCTCATTCTAGAGGTCGACATTGACGAAATAGTCGCCGTAGTGACCCTGACTTCGCCCCAAGAACAGTTTATTTTTCAATTTTCATACCAATTGTCAAAAAAGTAAGCTATTCTGGCCATTGTAAAGCAATCCTTGTATTCAAATGTTGTATTTAATGGTCACAAGGTGTATTTTAATCCTAGTTTGTTGAAATTTATTAAATAACACGATTTAACCCTTAATCTGCCAATCGCAACTAAAGTTGCTTTTGCAAACATCATAGAGCCAAATCAGATGTTTGCTATTCAGATAATGCAGCTAAAAGTCGGAATAACAAACAACACAGATACTGATCAGACGCGGCATTACGCCCCTGCTGATCTGGATCAATGTTGTTTGCACATTCCGTCCAATCACACGCTTTCTCACTTTTCCCAAAAATTCAGACCTAGAATAAGCCCAGGGACATAATGCATAATGGAAGGATCGACTAGGAAGCTAAAGGTAGCTTGCATAATGGAAGGATCGACTAGGAAGCTAAAGGTAGCTTTTGTAAAAAACATTTCCTTCCTAGCTTTGTATGTAATACTACTGTGGTTATATACGTCAATAAATAATTCTACTAACTAATCGTGGTGTTGTGCTATACATCAATAAATAATTCTACTAACTAATCGTGGTGTTGTGCTATACATCAATAAATAATTCTACTAACTAATCGTGGTGTTGTGCTATACATCAATAAATAATTCTACTAACTAATCGTGGTGTTGTGCTATACATCAATAAATAATTCTACTAACTAATCGTGGTGTTGTGCTGTACATCAATAAATAATTCTACTAACTAATCGTGGTGTTGTGCTGTACATCAATAAATAATTCTACTAACTAATCGTGGTGTTGTGCTGTACATCAATAAATAATTCTACTAACTAATCGTGGTGTTGTGCTATACATCAATAAATAATTCTACTAACTAATCGTGGTGTTGTGCTATACATCAATAAATAATTCTACTAACTAATCGTGGTGTTGTGCTATACATCAATAATAAGAGGATACTGCTTCTAGCAGTCATTAGAATTATTTATTAACGTATAGAACCACACCATATGTATTAACATATAGAATGGTGTGGTCTATACGTCAATTTAATCATTCTAATGACTGTACTATATATGGTGTGGTTCTATACATCAATAAATAATTCTAATGACTGTACTATAGATGGTGTGGTTCTATACATCAATAAATAATTCTAATGACTGTACTATAGATGGTGTGGTTCTATACATCAATAAATAATTCTAATGACTGTACTATAGATGGTGTGGTTCTATACATCAATAAATAATTCTAATGACTTTTCTAGGTGTTTGGTGTAGAGGGTGTTTATCCGAGAGGACAAGATTTGGGCCGGTTGTAGGACACCACGTTTCCATGCCAACAAAGGATTACGAGGCACAAGTGAATGGATTTCAACCTTTTTTGGTCAGTGCATAAACCATTATTGTGTAAACTTTAAGAGCAGGTGATTTGTCCAGTACTATGAGACTGGTCTTGTAACCCCGAGATCATGAGTTTAATCCGCCACAACTAAGTGTAGTGTTTTGAATGAGACATTAAAATAGTGAAAGTCGTGATAGCGCAGTGGTAGCGTGTTCGCTTCAGGTGTGAAAGGCCCGGAATTTGCGCCCCGCTGGAGCCGTTATGGTTGTGCACTTAGGCAAGGCATTTAAATTCCACATTGCCTCTTCCATCTCCCTCGTGGCGATGGATTCCATCAGAAATGAGGTCTCGAGAGTGATTAATATAAGTTGTAAGAAATTGTTTACAGTGATAACGTCAACCAAGATGGCCGTCGAAATGTCAAAACTCAACCTTTTTTTAAGAGATTTCCAACGTCCTCTCACGAACTGATCAGCCAATGTTCAAGAAACTCTTTGGCAATATTTGGTAGGAATGACCGATCAATAATGCTCTTTTAAAGGTGTTAAAATGGTGACCCCTGGTAAAATATGGTGTCAGGTGAGCGATACAGGGCCAGCATGGCCCTCTTGTTTCATTCTACTCTCTCCGTAACTCCCATTTCTCAACAGCAAATCATACAAGCAATTAAATTAATGTGTGTTATTAGCATGTTTTGTTAAAAATTGTTGGCAAAACAGTGGAAATTTGAATACTGTGCAAGTTTGTATTTCTTAAATTAAATATGACATTAAGGAAATGAGAGATGTGGGATAGAAAAACTTTACTGTATTACTGGTGTTCTCTTTATGCCTGTATTAGCTCACCTGGGCTGAACCACACAGTGAGGTATTATTATCAACTTCTATCCATCTGGCTGTCCTTTCAAAATCATGAAAATTGCGAAATATAGTATCTAGGGATGGCAACACATAGCAATTTTACTATTCGAATATTTGGTCGGTAAGGTATTCGAATATATTTGGTCGGTAAGGTATTCGAATATTTGGTCGGTAAGGTATTCGAATATTTGATATAAAATCACTCAAACTCTTATAAAAAATGCCAAATTAAGCTACTTTACTAAACGTCATCTTCTTCCTGTAATTCCTGTAAGGCCATGCAAACATGACGACAACTCATTCAGTTATTGTTATCGGCCATTGTACATTTATGGGCGTTTTCACAAATGAAGCCGATGTCACTTGAACTGCTTTCCGTTGAAGTGTGCTTGTTTTTCAAATGATTATTCAGATTGATGTTGTACCTGAATAAAAAAAACATGTTAAATCCAATTTGCGTGATTGAAGTCTTTCCAAACGTATGACTGAGCGGGTGGCATTTTTGAGGACAACATCATAAAAATCGTATTTTATATAGTACTTTTGGGTAATATTGAGCAGTTAATTATAAATTTAAGAAACATGGGGTGGATGTTGTTGCAGCGTGTCTATAATATTTCAAAGGAATTTTCTCGTCTAAACAGTTTTGACATCATAATTAAACACCTTAGCACCTACTGTAATTATCCAATTACATGGCAGAGTGTCAATTAACACTTCCATGGATGCGACCATAACATTGTTTATTCAAATATCCTGTGGCAATTTCTCTTGTATTGGAAGGTTTTATGATGGCTTCAAATTGTAAAAGAATGCAACGTATCGGATTTATGACAGTTTATATCATTTTTGCAAATATTATATATATTCGAATATTCGCTGCCATCCCTAATATACAATACGTTCCTGTGATTTTTGAGTGGCCCTCTTGTTCTTGTGTAATTCATAATCATAGAACATTATATAATTATGGTACAATAAACACAGTATCAAGTAACCCTGATTTTATCATCAATTTAATGACAAGCCTCTTTTGAGGAAAATGGGCAGTGTTATTTTGTAGAAATCCGATTCTACTTCACAGCAGTTATTATAAGGAAGCAGTTATTAATTATTTCATTAACTGGCTTATTTAGTTATCAGTTTATCTTTAATTTGAGGGATATAGCATGACTAAGATAATTAGTGTAGACCATACTCTTTCACAAAGGACTGAATTGCAGAAACGGGTATCTTGATTTCCTCTTTATAAAAACATGTTGCTCGATAGATAGATAGATAGACAGACAGACAGACAGACAGACAGACAGACAGACAGACAGACAGACAGACAGACGATCATATGACATCGTTACAAAGATGCAGAAATATTTGTCGTTGATCTTAACATTATGTACCTGTGGCATTGGTTAGCTTGATATCCGGCCTTTTCAATAAAGAATACCGTTGGCATGAATATTTTTATGCCTCCGAAGAAATTTCAATATAGTTTTCGCACTGTCCGTCCTTGTGTCCCGTCTGTCTGATTCAATATTTCCTGTCCGGGCTGTAACTTGTTCGGCTATGGAGAGATTTCAGAACTAATGCGCAACAAATGTTTGCCATATAGCGGCCATGTATTGTACATATGACCCAGGTGCGTAGCTTCACGGTTAAGGTCATACTTTGGGGGGCATTCATCACCTACTGTGATCTTTCTTGTTTTGGAATCGATTATTACCGGTACTTTTCCATAGAAGGGCAAATCACATGATTGGTATACTAAATTGGTTTTGTTTATTTTCAATTATCAGCAAATTTCGGCATCTGTGATAGCTATATTTCAATTACGATGTAAATAAGATGTGATACGCAAAATGAAAATAGCACAGCATGAGAATGGCACATCATGAGAATGGCACAAATCGGCCACCATACAGTGATGTTTGTATCATTTTCATTTAATGGCTAGTTTGCATGTGAAGGTTCTACTTTGATGAAATTCTTGTTTCGCCAGTTTGTAATTAGAAAAGATGATATGAACGTATATAAAGCAGTGTTACCATGCGACTTTGTCACTATCCGTTGGGAAGAGCGAAGTCGATCGAACAGTTTTGGTCGACGGAGTTACTTTATATTGTGTTTTCCTACATTTCTGCTCGTTTGATCATATATTATGGCTAGCAGTGACAGTAGGCAACGCTACCGCCAACAACAGTACAGTAGAGATTCATAGATTTGTTTATGAAGTTAATGCGTTATCTCAGGGAATTAATGCCTTGTTGAGCATTCTAACAATCGGTCTGAATTTGATAGTTCTAATCAGCATGAATACGCATCGTCGGATTATACGACAAGCCGTACGGCATCAACTTTACAGTCTGACTATCAGCGATTTAATATCAGGATTTTGACCTGCCTTGTGGTGCTTCTGTTTAATACCCGAGGTGAATCAGAGTGTCGAAGGATGCAGTGCAATTAACGTGCTATTTAGCACAGCGCAATATGCGACGCTGCTCAACGTGTGTCATCTGTCCATACGGAGGTGGGTTGTTTTGAATAACTCCACACAGCCACATACAAGAAACAGTCACAATCTTCCAATGGCGGTCATATTTACAATGTTAGCCTGGTGCATCAGCCTAGTCTGCCATCTTCCGTTGACAGGATATTTTGTTCAAGCCTCCAGACAGAAAGGGTGTGCATCTCCCGAGCTATTCCAATGGAGTGAAATTATTATGTACAATGCTCCTCTATATGGACTCACCATACTAATTCTGGATCTATTTTATGTCCATACGTTCATCATTATCAAAAAAATTGAATACACTGTGTTGCTATGGCGATTAAAACTTGCTGCTAATAAGAGGATGGCGAATAGCGTACAACCGGACACGAGTACTCATCAAGAAGTGACTGTGCCGAAACCTGTGAATACTCACGCCGTACCTAACGGCTTGATTGTTCAAAATCTCCAAAACAGAACCTTCAGAAATCTGATGATAACAGTCATCGTATCAAACCTGACAACGTTGCCCTATATCGCAATTCTAGGTGCTTCTATTTTCTCCGACATGGGCGATGCAATTGTGTATGTCAGACATATTATGGCATTAAATTCTTTGTTTAATCCAATAACATATACTTTATATCTGAAGGAAATCAGAGTAGCATTACGCGAAAATTTGGCGAAACTATGTGTATTGTTGGTGATGGTACTTTTATTGTACCACCAGGGAACGAAATATGATAGAATCATTAACAGTCCGCCTCCGTGGTCGAGTGGTTACAGTCACTGACTTGTATACCACTGTAACCTATCATCACTGATGGTCACGGGTTCGAGTCCCGCTCAGACCGTGTCTCATTTATATGAAAAAGTTGGCAGTTTCTTATGGAGGTTGGTGCACCCAAGTACTGGTTAACCGCTGGAGCCTGCCCAGGAAAGGTGTTGTTAGGTAAACTGCCCGTCGGCGTAAAACCCAAAATATAAATAAATAAGAATCATTAACAATTGACAGCTAGTTAGTGTTCTTAACTCTCTGCATGCTGGGTAAAATAAATGCTATAAATAGTTCAAATAATTATTTCATAGACTATTTCAGGATTCAGTCTAGGTCAGAATTTTTGGGAGAAGTGAGAAAGCGCACGATCGCATCCTTAAATTGTGTTATTTAATATATTTCAACAAAATATGGTTAAAATGCACAGTATGACCATTAAATACAACATTTAAATAGTAGTGCTTTATAGAACATATTGCTTATTAGACTTAAGCATTACATAGCTCATCATCATGGTAATACACATACAATTTGCATGCAATGAAAAATAATAGTCATAATAAATATACTATGCAAAAAAAGAAACTTTACATGGGGTACTGATGGTTATAACTTTACATGGGGTACTGATGGTTATAACTTTACATGGGGTACTGATGGTTATAACTTTACATGGGGTACTGATGGTTATAACTTTACACGGGGTACTGATGGTTATAACTTTACACGGGGTACTGATGGTTATAACTTTACACGGGGTACTGATGGTTATAACTTTACACGGGGTACTGATGGTTATAACTTTACACGGGGTACTGATGGTTATAACTTTACACGGGGTACTGATGGTTATATTACAGGGGTACTGTGGTTATAACTTTACACGGGGTACTGATGGTTATAACTTTACACGGGGTACTGATGGTTATAACTTTACACGGGGTACTGATGGTTATAACTTTACATGGGGTACTGATGGTTATAACTTTACATGGGGTACTGATGGTTATAACTTTACATGGGGTACTGATGGTTATAACTTTACACGGGGTACTGATGGTTATAACTTTACACGGGGTACTGATGGTTATAACTTTACACGGGGTACTGATGGTTATAACTTTACACGGGGTACTGATGGTTATAACTTTACACGGGGTACTGATGGTTATAACTTTACACGGGGTACTGATGGTTATAACTTTACACGGGGTACTGATGGTTATACTTTACACGGGGTACTGATGGTTATAACTTTACACGGGGTATTGATGGTTATAACTTTACACGGGGTACTGATGGTTATAACTTTACACGGGGTACTGATGGTTATAACTTTACACGGGGTACTGATGGTTATAACTTTACACGGGGTACTGATGGTTATAACTTTACCCGGGGTACTGATGGTTATAACTTTACACGGGGTACTGATGGTTATAACTTTACACGGGGTACTGATGGTTATAACTTTACACGGGGTACTGATGGTTATAACTTTACACGGGGTACTGATGGTTATAACTTTGTCACTCTGGAACAATATAATGCACATATGTAAATGTTATATGAAGCTTGGAAGCAATATCTGTGAGTTGGTAACAGCGTCGGTAACGGGTTTCTTCAAAATGAAGGTCAAAAGACATAGATTTAAAAAATCACAAAAATGTGAAGAAATGTTTTAGTGACTTTTGAGTATCAGCCAATGTGCATTAAGTTGTGTTAAAAACACGTGTGACCGCCGTTGGCCCTAATGCGGGGTGCTATTTCCTCCCCTATGGAATTTGTGAGACGGCGGATGACGTCATTGGGTATGTTCTGCCATTTCTCAGGTCATTGACATTGTTGATGATTATTGCGTACCCGACGCCCAAGCTCGTCCGACATGTGTTCTATGGGGTTTTGGTCTGGCGAAACCGCCGGCCACGGCAAGACGTTAACGCCGTTCTGAGCCAAAAACTGCGTCTTAACACAAGCTGTGTGGGGCCTTACGTTGTCCTGCTGCAGAATCACTCCCGGACCTCGATTTTGCATAAATGGGAGGAGATTGTTCCTCAGGATGTTCACATACCCTACTGCATTACAGTTGCCCGGAACGATGACCAAATCTGTTTTCTGATTGTCCATTATGCCCGCCAAAACCATGACGCTGCCACCGCCAAACCTGTCTCGTTCCTGCACGCAACATTGGGCAAATCTCTCGTTCCGTTGCCTGTAAACTCTGACCCTACCGTCAGCAAAGCTGACCATGAAGCGTGACTCGCCAGTAAAAATCAAGCCCAAGCTAAGCGGGCGGCTCTGTGACGCACAGTTAGAATTTGTCCTGTATAAGGTCGACGCGCGCGAATTGGTGGTCTATCTTGTCTAAGACGATTACGTATCGTCTGAGCCGAGACCCTGAGCTGCCGTGCAGTTACCGTTGCTGGGGTAAAGCGATTACGTAAATGAGATAACGTAATGAAACGGTTCGTCTCTACATGACGTCGCTCAGGGCCTACCTGATCTTGGCCTATCCGTAACTGACCCAGTAGTTGCATACCGAGTTGTCAGGCTGTCACATAAAGTCACCGTTAACCCTCTAAAACATGTCATAAAGTATGTAAAGTTTCTTTTTTTGTTAAGTATATATGATGAATGTTTAACTGATGGTAGACAAACATGTTGATTAAAATGTTTCCAATGTGAGAGTGTTAGACTGATGGTAGATATACATGTTGATTAAAATGTTTCCAATGTGAGAGTGTTAAACTGATGGTAGATATACATGTTGATTAAAATGTTTCCAATGTGAGAGTGTTAAACTGATGGTAGATATACATGTTGATTAAAATGTTTCCAATGTGAGAGTGTTAAACTGATGGTAGATATACATGTTGATTAAAATGTTTCCAATGTGAGAGTGTTAGACTGATGGTAGATATACATGTTGATTAAAATGTTTCCAATGTGAGAGTGTTAAACTGATGGTAGATATACATGTTGATTAAAATGTTTCCAATGTGAGAGTGTTAAACTGATGGTAGATATACATGTTGATTAAAATGTTTCCAATGTGAGAGTGTTAGACTGATGGTAGATATACATGTTGATTAAAATGTTTCCAATGTGAGAGTGTTAGACTGATGGTAGATATACATGTTGATTAAAATGTTTCCAATGTGAGAGTGTTAAACTGATGGTAGATATACATGTTGATTAAAATGTTTCCAATGTGAGAGTGTTAGACTGATGGTAGATATACATGTTGATTAAAGTGTTTCCAATGTGAGAGTGTTATGAGAGATACTAGATAATAATTATCTCAGCATCTCTATTTTAATTCAATTTTATGTAGAGAAAATTAAATTGAATTTTTTATCAACTGGTGTACGTCTGGTGGTGTACTCGGCACAACATGTTAGAACAGTTACGTAGCTATATAAAATGTTTAACCCTTTCAACACCACAGACCTCTAAATAGGCTTACAAAAAGTGTAGATCCAGATGAGCCGGCTCGTGACGAGCCATCTCATCAGGATCTGCACTTTTTGCCAGTGATATGACTATTTTTAGACATAATTACCCATTTTGATAAATGAACTTGTCCAAATGTGATTTTCTGATTCATTTATTGGTTTATGAATATCATGGACCAGTCCATGTGAGTTACTTGGTGTTGAATGGGTTAATTTCTTAATTATAATAGCATGTACGTGTGAGTTACAAACTTACAAAATCTATTATAGTATATCAATCATGTGTCGTGAAAATTAGTGTGTATTTATTAGTGTTTATAATTTGTCAGTGTATCTAACTGGACCAAATTTTGTATGAAAATTGTAAAAAAAAAGAAAAATATTTTAGGGCGAAGTCAGGGTTCCTCGCCCACATCGCCCTCTAGAATAATCCCTGCAATTTGTAGATGACAATTCATTAATGTGTTCCTATGCCCCCCTCCAGAAGAAATTTCTTCCGGTGCATATAGTTTTTGCACTGTCCGTCCGTATGTCCTTCTATCCGAGTCAATATTTCCTGTCCGGACTGTAACTTCTTCGACTATGGATAGATTTCGAAACTATATGTACCACAAATGTTCGCCAGGTGCTGTATCATACACATGACTCAGGTCCGTAGCTTAACAGTCAAGGCAACAAGTTTTAAACACTAAAAGTTTATTTAGAGGTATATTGAGTCGTTGGACATTTTAAATGATCAATTTTCTCTATTATACCTCTTTCATTTTCCTTGATCTTAAATAATTTAAGTAAACTCATTGTAACTGTTACAAAGCAGCACAGTGAATGATATTTAACAGGGGATTGTGGGGTTTGATTATTAACTCTGCATGCTGGGTAAAATAAAGACTATAAATAGTTCAAATAATTGTAGCAGACGGAAATTTATTAATCTATTTTTCTTATTTGTAGCTGAAAACTCTGGAAATATTTAATGGAATATCATTAGAACTGTGTCATAAAATGATTAGCATTTTAACCCTTTCACTCATATACTCAAACGCAAAAGAAAGTGTGCATATAGGTTTTTCTTAATATTCGTTATATCCATAATAGAAATTGTATGATGTTTGATACCACTGTTTAGCTTATTCAATTGCCTACAAACCCAAATAATATTTTTTAAAATAGCGATTACTATAGATGCACATAATTCGGTTACATGTGTTTAGGGTCAAAATGAAAAATACACAAACTGTGATATTGGTGTTATTGTGAGTATAATCACGTTTTGCAGCTCTCCTGATGGTTTTGTTGTGATTATTTGATTAATACCGGGTATGGCCGCCAGTTTGTCTGTAACCTGTACAATACGGCGTCTCATGGAATTGACGTAACGTTGTACGACGTGTGCCGGTATGTTGTTCCATTCCATCTGCAGAGCATTCTGTAGATCCTGCAAATTGTTGACGACATGTCTTGACCTAACTCTACGACCAAGAACATCCCAGATATGCTCGATTGGGTTGAGGTCAGGAGAAACGGCAGGCCAAGGCAAGGCGCTAACGCCATTTGCATTTAGGTATTGCTGCGTTAGCTGTGCCGTATGCGGACGTGCATTGTCATGCATCAATGTGGCGGGTGCATGCTGATTAACGAATGGAACAGCTACTGGTCTTAACACCTGGTTAATGTACTCGGCTGCATTAAGATTGCCATTAACAATAACCAGATCAGTTTTCCTGTTTCCCAGTAATATCTATGGAGGTGGCATAGATATGGCGACTACTTATCCACTGCATGATAGCTAAATGACTGTCGTTTGTATGGAGATATAATAGTATATTAACCTAAATCTCATGTAGTCCCAGTAATATCTATGGAGGTGGGATAGATATAGCGACTACTTATCCACTGCATGATAGCTAAATGACTGTCGTTTGTATGGAGATATAATAGTATATTAACCTAAATCTCTATGTAGTCCCAGTAATGTCTATGGAGGTGGGATAGATATGGCGACTACTTATCCACTGCATGATAGCTAAATGGCTGTTGTTTGTATGGAGATATAATAGTATATTAACCTAAATCTCTATGTAGTCCCAGTAATATCTATGGAGGTGGGATAGATATGGCGACTACTTATCCACTGCATGATAGCTAAATGGCTGTCGTTTGTATGGAGATATAATAGTATATTAACCTAAATCTCTATGTAGTTCCAGTAATATCTATGGAGGTGGGATAGATATGGCGACTACTTATCCACTGCATGATAGCTAAATGGCTGTCGTTTGTATGGAGATATAATAGTATATTAACCTAAATCTCATGTAGTCCCAGTAATATCTATGGAGGTGGGATAGATATGGCGACTACTTATCCACTGCATGATAGCTAAATGGCTGTTGTTTGTATGGAGATATAATAGTATATTAACCTAAATCTCTATGTAGTCCCAGTAATATCTATGGAGGTGGGATAGATATGGCGACTTCTTATCCACTGCATGATAGTTAAATGGCTGTTGTTTGTATGGAGATATAATAGTATATTAACCTAAATCTCTATGTAGTCCCAGTAATATCTATGGAGGTGGGATAGATATGGCAACTATTTATCCACTGCATGATAGCTAAGTGACTGTCGTTTGTATGGAGATATAATAGTATATTAACCTAAATCTAATGTAGTCCCAGTAATATCTATGGAGGTGGGATAGATATGGCGACTTCTTATCCACTGCATGATAGTTAAATGGCTGTTGTTTGTATGGAGATATAATAGTATATTACCCTAAATCTCTATGTAGTCCCAGTAATATCTATGGAGGTGGGATAGATATGGCGACTACTTATCCACTGCATGATAGCTAAGTGACTGTCGTTTGTATGGAGATATAATAGTATATTAACCTAAATCTCATGTAGTCCCAGTAATATCTATGGAGGTGGGATAGATATGGCGACTTCTTATCCATTGCATGATAGTTAAATGGCTGTTGTTTGTATGGAGATATAATAGTATATTAACCTAAATCTCTATGTAGTCCCAGTAATATCTATGGAGGTGGGATAGATATGGCGACTTCTTATCCACTGCATGATAGTTAAATGGCTG